>JAEQBH010002042.1:0-230005 GCA_016808115.1 Tetrastigma voinierianum
GGAAATATATTGCTCATTTACGGTCAAATCACTTGATTTTCATCAAGAATCCTACAAAACCAAGTTTAGAGGAAATGTTATGAGTTTTACATGAATATGGATATAAAATGTTATAAATAACATGTGAAATGAACTCAAACATAGATGAGTTTTACACTCATCAAACACCCCTGAACTTAAAGTTTTTCTTGTCCTCAAGCAAAGAAAGAGTTAGTTGTTTGTCCAAGCAATGGAAGAGAAGAGTTCATTTCACCCTTTTTATTTAACCAAAACTGAGTAATCAAGCTTTGCAAGGGGTATGTGATATGTGTCTCAAGAATTACCTTTACAAGGAATATAGAGAATATGATCAAGATAATTTATTCATTTTAATAGTGAATTAATCTCATAATAGACAAATTTAGATCATGGCCTCACTGCTCGTGTGTGGTCTTCCCTATCCAATCAATTTGTAAGCTAGATGAGTTTATGAGAGTTGAGATAAGTACGCGGATCTCCTAAGATAGTTTATTTAGGTTCCATAGGCTTGTTGTTCTTATCACTCTCCTCCACTAATGTAGGCACACACAACTCTCAAGATCAAGTAGGTCTTTATAAGCTTGTAATGTAAGGTTTAGGGTAAGGGTAGTCGAGTAGTCATTTTAGGCTAAAACTTACCCAACATACATATTTTTTCTCGCACAACATCCTACTCCATCCTGATTCTTACCATCAAAGATAGTGACACTCCTCAAACACCCCAAAACCGTTTAGGTGCATCCTCCATACTCCTCATATCACTTTCCGCACAAATTCTACATTCTTTCTACAAACATCAAGAAGCCTTTTCTTTAAGACAAGGTTTATAGAGTGCTGCAACGTCAAAACCTCCTAAGCTTCTACCAACCCCAGCGAGCTTTAAATCAATAGCTCCCAAACCAATCAGCCTTTAGGGTAATAGTGTCGAGACACCCTCAGATTTACTGCTTCTGGTGAAGGAATACGAGGCTACTCACTCTTCCTCGACTTTTATTGCATTTTTGCTTCTTTTACACTTGATATTTTATTTTATTTTATTTTTTTTTGACAACTTCTTTGATTTTCAACTTAACTCATTTCAATCACTTGGAGTTATTTTTCCTATGGAAAATAACTTCCCCTAAACTTGCTCCTCACCACATTTCAATTATGTTCAAATCCTCATGTTATGGTGAGTTTGGTTCTCTTATCGAGGATAGTGATGTATAGGAAGGTTATTGGCTTCAAACTTGGTTTTTTTTTTATAAACAGAATTTTGGCTCTTAAGGCTCAACATCTTGGTACTAGAGGAATATGCATTTGCATATTATCAGGTTAGCTTGAGTGCAATCTTTTCTCCAAGGATGGCCTATATCATTTCTCAATTGTCAGGCCGTCAGATTTCGCCTGCGATAATAGAACAAGTTCTAGAACCTATGGAGATCAAAATTAGATGGATTCTCATAAACCTTCTCTAACCCAAGCAAAAACTGCTTTTCCAGGGTACTTAGTGACCACGTGCATGGATTTTGAGAAACCAATGACTAAATAGCCTATTAAAGAGATAACTCATTAAGCATTAAGTCCTATTATCTCTAATATTGTCCATATGCCAAGGGTTCATTTATGGTCCTTATTGACATCACAACAACCCCAAGCAAAACTCAATTAACTCAATAAACTCTAACTAAAAAAAATATACCAAACTAAGATGTAAGTTATGAAGCATCAAACAAAGTCATTATCCGTAGCACCAGAAAATCCCATCCTCAAAGTCATCATTTGCAACACGTGGGTGTGACATGATAAAACTACAAAAATAATCACCCCCAAACTTTGAGATGAACATTGTCCCAAATGTCTAGCAATGAGCAAAAGGAAGCAACTTCAAAGTAAAAGAGTAATAAAGAGAGTCAGAAAAGTGAACTCCTTCAGAGTCTCGCCACTTTGAATAGGAAACTTGATGATTTTCGTGACAATGACATTGGTGTACTACCCTTGATACACTCTTTGCTTTGGAGCCATGAGTGGCTTTGGCATTTGGTGCACCAACTTCCTTCACCTCAAATGAGTGAGTTTTGATTCTTCAAACCTCCTTCAATACATAAATCACTCCACAATCAACAATGATCCACAAAGAACTCCAAAAAACAAACAACTGCTAATGTAAATTCTTTCCATTGTAACTCCTCTTTGGATGCTTGAAATACGGATGGAAAATTGTGTTCAACAAAGGTAAGTTTGTGGTTTGTGATGGGTTTTAAAGTCATATGATGAAAATGGATTGGGAGGAATGTGATTTAGGATTTGAGTGGATGTGAGAAGAATTTGAAAGTGGTTAGTTACAAGGGTTGAGGGAAAGAGTATGGCAAGATAGAGTATAAAGTAGGAAGAAGAAAATGGGTTTTAAAGGGTTAAAAGCTCTGCGTGACTGTGGTGCTAGTCACGCCACAAATTCCCGTCAGCACCCTATTTTTATCCAACTTGTTATACTCTTCATATTCCCTTCATTTTAGCTCTAATTGGATGCGTATGACTCGTTGGAAAGCTCTTTCAATGCAGAATGTGATCATGGGGCTGAGGTGGTCCATTTGGAGCCTCAATCAATACAGAAAATCAGAATGTTCAATGCTGTCCAGTGTGATGATTTCTGACTCCTTAGGTTCTCCTTGCTTTGTCTCTGCCCATATCACTTGCTATCCTTCAAAAGTCCTTCATGCTTATATTCTCTCAAAATTCCTCCATTAGAAACCCCACCCTTTCATTCATTCTGAACTCATCTCTTGTCTTCAATTTCTCCCCTACGATCATGAACCTTCCAACTTTATATTTCGGGCCAATTTGGTTCTTTCACCCTCAAAAACTCCGAAATTTGATGAACATCTCCACTCCATTTTTTATTTTTTTTTCACACTTCAAGCACTATAATTACATCAACCACTTTCCAACTTCTTGCCTTTGCTCTTGCAAACTAGTCATGACAACATGTTGAGCTTCAAACTTATCTTATTCTGAAAACACTAACAACAAAAGAAACACCGCCGAATTTTCATCCCAACAAGTGAAAAACAGCAAACAAATAAAATAACTAAAAAATAGAAAAAGAAAGAGAATGCTGGATAGAATCCTTATTACTTAGCTTAGTTGCCTCCCAAGAAGCTGTCTGCTTTTAGAGTCCAGCTAGACTCATTGAAAAGTACTAGTGCTTCCATTTGACCAATCATTCATCTTGGAAAGCACTTCCTTCATAACCATCTTCGCCAAATTTCAAGGATGTTTCTTTTCAGACTCTTGAAGAGGGAAAGAAACTCAAAATCCCTTTAATTACGGCTGGTTGTTCAGCCACAATTTCTTCAAACAGTCCCCTATGTGAAGTAGATGTAAACACATTTATGCTTAAGGGGGGACTGCTCAAACTGCTCCTTTGATTGAAGGTGCCGCGTAATTTTCTCGCACATGGTCTTTCGTCTGCCAAAGGTAATAATTGGTGAAGATTGAACTTTGCTTTCTCCTCACCCATAAGCAAGGTGAGCTCCCCCTTATTGATGTCAATCCATGCTTGGCTTGAGGAAAGAAGTGGTCTTCTTAGTATATGAGAATTTTGTAGATCCCCTTCAATGTCCCAAGTCACAAAATCCACGGGAATGTTAGTTGCCACCACTAAATGTTGCTAATAGCCATTACTGACTCTACTTCTTCAAATTCTTAGCTTATCCAATAATGACTCTTCATCATTTAAGTTGTTTAGAGTGCCTTGTTCTCACTTCCAGCTCATTTCACCTTCTTCCACATTTCAGGATAGAAATTCCTCGTGACACCAAGCCAAAGGGAGTATCAACGCATTCATCGATTGCAAAGTGTTACTGTAGGAGAGGTCCTAGAGAATTTTTCCTGAATGTTTGACCAAGTGTCCTATTTGAGCTTCTACATTTTTCAATCTAGCACTAGTGTTGACTCGAAGGCATCAGCAACCTGAAATCTCCCTACCATGAAGATTAATCCCTTCCTCCCATGTAGATAAAAATCGGCTCCTTAACAGAGACAACCTTCTTCCTCCTCGAAATGTGGGATTTGAACCTCCCTTGATAAGGCAAAATACCTCTTGCTCCATGAGTGAGTCATTGTGAATTATTTGGTCCAATTTATGAAGAGTGCAGTTCAAGCTGGCTTTCTATGGAGGCAAATCTATCTTCATTGAATGTTCCTCCACAAGGCACCAACAACAAGAAGAAAAACAAAGAAAATAAAGTACAAAATACAAATAAAAATTAACTAAGAAACAAATCACAACCAAAAGATAAAAATAAAAAATAAAAATCGCCAAATTAGCAAATTCATCCGCTCTTCAAAACAAGTCAACTTCCAACGAGAGTGAACCGCTACCAACTTCGCGAATCCGCGCCATAAAACTCTTGCTGAGACCAAAAACGTGTCGCACATTTATGCATTAGCAGGTGTTCATAGGTGGGTGCAAGACATGGATGCTATTACCAGCGACTATTGTCTAATCACTGCAAGAACCCGCCATAAAACTTGTTGAGACCAAACGTGCTGCACATTTATGCACAGTTACGCATGCAAGACGCCATGACGTTATTACCAAAGGACTATTGTCTAACCGCACCCGCGCCAAAACTTGTTATGACCAAAAGACACACCATTTATGACGCTATTACCATGACCATTATCTAACCCCCAAGAACGCGCCTAAAACTTGTTAAGTGACCAAAAGAGGTACACCATTTATGACGTTATTACTAAGGACTATTATCTATCCACTGTGCTAATCCGCCGCCAAAAACTTGTCGGGAGACCAAATGATATATAAAAAGAAAATATGGTCAAGGGAGTGAATGGTAAATACTCAAAACTGATTGAAACAAAGTAAAGTATACCAAAATTCGAAATGAAAAGTATTGCTTAACACTCAACCTCTCTTTCCGCAAGTGCACTCCAAGGTCATACAAGTAATAAAGTGGACTCTAGAGTCCTGACATCGTGACCCACGAGTGACTGAGGTTCTCTAATTGAATTTATCACCCGATTACAAGGGCTCTTCACTATTTAGGCGACCAAGTAGGATGTCGACAAAATCACTTAATTGAAACAAAAACTGATTTAAAACTAATCCTAAAAAATCTACCAAATAAAACAACTACTTAATTCTAAAAGGTATGAAGAGAGTCACTAGGATGGGGAATAATTGTTTACAAAAACGCTTTGCATTCCTCGAAAGTGCAACATTTGTGAGTTGAATGTCGATTTGTCCAAGAGCAATGTAGTATAGCTTGATTTCCATACACCATACATTTCACTAGTTAGAGATCCATATTCTCTTTTCAAGACAAATGGCCCAAATAGCTACGAAAATTCGCACTCTTTAAGATTTGATCGTTTTCTTTTCACTTACTTTTCACAACCATTTCAGATCGAAGAATTCCTGTTCTATAGATGTGATAATGCAAGCCTTCTCCAATGTAATTGGTATCTCGCCTTTCAAATCAATAAAATTTTCTATCTCCTGATTAGATTCGCTAACACTGATCAAGATCCTTCATCGACTAAGGAGAAACCTCCGATTAACTAAATTGATACATCATCTAATTTAATCCTCACACCATGAGTAAATTAGTGATCTATCAAAGTAATTCTTTTTCAGAGTTCATTAGTTCCAAGATATTAGTCTAGCATACTTAAGTTACCGCCTTACTCTCAGGAATTTCCATCTCTCGTGTCACCGTAGGGCCTCCCCGAAATCGTGAAAGCAAGATACGCCTTCTTTTCAGGTATAAGCTACTAATATTCCGAGCAATTCATTATATGAACTATACTAATTATATAAATTCAGTTTTCAAACCCACAAAATAACTGAAACCACAACCGAATGTTCAACAATTAATCCCTAACCCTGAGGGTGTTTAATGTTCCATTACTGATTTCAATCATCACTAATCAAACAAAAGTAAGAAAATGAAGAAAGAAATCAAGAGAAAAGAAGAGAAAAACCCAGATTCAGCTAAATTCACCCAACAAGAATAAATTGAATCATCCGAGTACACACTCACAAAATCTCTTCAATAGAAACAAAATCTGGTCGAAACTATTCTAAGATCTATTAAAAATAAAAATCGCAAAGAAAAACTAAGAAAATGAGCGCGAGAGAGAAAACCCATGAGAGAAAATCCGTATTTTTAGCTTAAATTTTGTCTCGAACTCTTAGTGAAATCTGAATCTCTATTATATTGTAAAAGACCAAATCTCTTCAATAGAAACAAAAATCCTGTAATCTCTCTCAAATCTAAAATAACAAAAATCTACGTAAAACTGAAAATGGGTACTAGAGAGAAACCCCAAGAGAGAGGCTCTCCAATCTTCCCGCCTGCCTCTTTTACCTGCACTACAGCATATATATGGTCTTAGGGTGAAATGGGCTTGAAATTAGGTCAAAAACTCAATTTTCTACTTTTCAAAGTTGTCGCAAATAAGCTGTCACGACACACAGTCGCGACATCAATTTCGGTCGCGATCACTCTGACGCGATATCGCCACACATCAGCTGTTCCCTCGGTTGCGCTTTCGCGTCGCGACATAAGTTCGCGACATCGCTTGTTCCTTTGGTCGCTTTCTATGTCGCTGCATCGCTTCGCTGATATCACCGTCTTTGGTTGCCTTACGTCGCCACATAAGTTCGCTGACATCGCCTGTTCCTGGTTGCGTTTCTGCGTCGCCGACATCAGCTCGCTGACATCAGCCGCTCCTTTGCTGCTTTCTGCGTCGCTGATATGTTCGCGACATCGCTTGTTCAGGCGTTTCTGCGTCGCCAATAATGGGTCGCGACACCGCTTCAGACAGCAACCTGGTTTTTCTTCTCCAACTTGTTTGGCCATAACTTTTCGCTTTAACTCTGACGGCGTGTGAGTACTGAAAGCTCTTGAATCTAGAATGCAGCCATGAGGGAATTTGAAACTGCTTTACGTTCCGATGGTACAGAAAATTAATCTTCCCAGTAGCGTCATGCAGACTCTCATGATTCTTCTTTGGAAATATATTGCTCATTTCTACTAAATCACTCGCTTTTCATCAATAATCCTACAAAACTGCGCTTTAGAGTGAAATTTTACGAAGTTTTATAATAATATGGATATAAATGCACAAAATAACATGTGAAATGAACTCAAAACATAGATGAGTTTTGCACTCATCGTACACCCATCTACCCCTCGACGGAGTTTGCATACAATAAATGCCATCGACCAAGATTGCACGTGTCCCTTACGAGGCTCTTTTATGGACGGAAATGTCAACTCAGCCATTGACGAGGTAGGTGAAAGGAAATTAGTAGGTCCGAAATTGTTCAAGTGACTTGTGATAAGATCAAAGTTATAAGGGATAGACTGAAAATTGCATAAGACCGACAGAAAAGTTATGCGGACGATCGCCGTAGGGACCTAGAGTTCGAGGTAGGGGATATGGTATTGATGAGTATATAAAATACTCATTACAAACCTAATCTTTTCTTAGTTTTAGTAATGTTTTTATGTCAAATAAGTGCCCTAATGATCTAAATGTTCATATTTATGATTAGGTGATCCATTTGGCGGGGCGGTGCGAATTTGGAGCGAAGACATAACAAAAAATTAGAAAATCAGCAAATGGAGCACAGCAGATTTGACCTTACAGTTTTTCTGTATTAATGGGGAAATCAAATGGATCCAAACTACCCAGAACTACATTCTAGACTTCACAAGCTTTCCAACAAGACCAAGATCACTCAATTCGGAATCCGGATGAGGACACGCACCGGGAAGCCCGAGCAAAACAAGGAAAGTTACTGCAGAACACAGCAACCAACCAAAGTTCTATTCTAGTGCATTTAAATTTATAAAATGACATCTTATGGAGCTGTTCTAGTATGTATGATTCCTGACGCCAAGATCTTCCAAGTCCAAGAATGTGCAATTCGAGTTCGGTGAGAGTTATACTGCTCAAAGACAAGAAGAGATAGCACAGACAACCCGCTACGTCATTGCAGGGATCCCCATACTCCCACAGGCTCCGGGAGGGAGTGATTTTCCGGGTGCTTTCGCACGCACCTCAGTGGGATTTGACGCACCAGTGTGTGGGCGACTTAACATGAGCCCTATTTTGTTTATTTCAAGGCCCATCCAAGGATCTCGAAATGGGCTATAAATGGGACTCCTGGACACATAATCAGCTTTTGAGGGAGACAGACAGCGTGGAGACACCTTAGGGCTCTTGGAGAGGAGAGCCGGGTCGAAGATTGCTTGCAAGCTGCTACAAGAGATCGAGGAGACGACGCTAGCCATCATTCTACCCTAGTTTTCTCTTCATTTTTCTTTGTTTTTCCTTGTTTTTCCTTTGTGAATGTTTTAGCTCGTTTCTTATTTTGATGTAACCTTGCTACACTTATGGATTAATTTTAGTTTTAATTATTTAATTCTTTCTTTGCTATTATCAATGTCTTATCTCCATTCTAATTCCATGCTTATACTTAATCAAGATAGGTACGCTAGGCTATGGTTTTGAGACCCAGAGATGATGTCCCTAGGGACATGAATAAGATTTCTCGCATGATCAATCATAGAGTGTAGATACTGTGGTTTTATACGTAAGTATCGAGGGTCGATACTACGTATCCTAGAGTTCTAGGGTTCGAGGCGTAGATGCATTATGACCTGCTCTCGATAGGGTACGATGTCGAGAGAGATCGACATTTACATAAGATTAACCTGTCATCAATAAAGGCTCTGAAAACCATTAAATGATTTTGTGAAAACATCCTTCGGATGTAGCTAGGTGAAATTGAAACCCTAGTATTTTCTTTTTATAAATCTTTTACTTGTTAGTTTAATTAAATCATAAACAATTTTAAGTTATCCGAATAGAGTAAGACTAAATTAGAATTGGTACTTAATAGGCTCATTCCTCGTGGGAACGATAACTCACTCACTACTTTAATACTGTGATAATGACGCTGCACTGCGCATAGTAGGCTTAATTAATTCACACACGCATGGCCTATCAAGCTGCCACGCCGGGGAATGAGTGTAGCTATTGATATTGATTCAAAACACTTTGACTCTATTTTGGATATAGGTAGTTTAATTTTGAGTTTTATTTTATTTTATTATTTTACTTTGATTTGATTTGATTTTATTTTATTTCTTGTTTTTTGTTCCTGCAGAGCTTGAATACCAGCGATGCTATCAACAACTTAACAACTCAAACCACCCTCCTATCTCAACAACTACAAATAATACAACTTCAACAAAGGGTGGCAAGTCAACCATGGAACCTCGCGGCATGCATATATGATAAGTTCAGATGGGGCAGCCCGCATCAACACATATAATTCGTGATGGCAACCTCACCCACACCTCTCTATGGAACTCAAATTTCAATGTTCCCCCAACCTTCAGCAAGAAAAAAAGGCAAAACTTGAAGAAGTTAATTTGGAAGAATTGGTCAAAGTTGAAGTCGAATCCGCCGCTTCTCAAAAGAGAATGACCAGGGAGACATCGCACACTTTTCAATCTCATGCCCAAGTCATGGACGTAGACGAGAAATCTTTCGTGTTACAACAACTTTCGTGAGCCAAGCAACACAAATTAAAACCAAGCAAAATAATCCTAGAAGTTTGAGTCATAAATAAGTAAATATTAAGTCAGTTTTAGAAGAACAACATGTTACCGTCTATTCTCTTAAGGTGAACCTAAGAAGAAGAGTTAGAGCATTATGAAGCTTTCACCTTGAGTATTGCCAATGAAGTTGGAGAGAAAAATAGAGAAGAGATGGATGCCAAGAAGCCACATGTGATTGTTGAGGAAGAGAAAAAGTCAACTTCTCCAGAGCCGCAAGAAAAGAAAGAGGAAGTTGAAACAATTCTGAAGATGACTGTTTGGGGGAAGGTACATGAGTTGAACAATGAGGTAGAGCCCTGGGCATCTTAGGAGGTGGAGGGGAAATTAAATAAATATGGACAAGCATCCAAGGTGAAGAAAGCTCCTAAGTCCCTTCGAAGGCATGCCGACCTTCAAAACTATGTGCTCAAACAGCTACCTGAGCACAAATTCCACTTCTTAGGGGCGGGTGGAGGATTGGATCATCATCCATTCCGTGGTTGGTTGGAGTCTAGTCGACTTAAAACGGAGCGTACCTTCGTAGGCAACCCAATATTAGTAATGTTTTCTTTCCCTTCACATCGTCTTATTTAGTTGTAGCAATTTTCTTTTGAATAAAGTCTCGCTTTGATCTCGCTTTCCTCTGAAATGTGGATTTCGTGTTTTGCAGCAAGGGCTAAACACTTCTTTGCCCCACTCCTTCAACACCTAAGCACCACGGAATCCACCTCAGCATTCAAACCATGAATACATTTCACCTCACCCTTAGGGAAGTACACTCTTATATTTTGCAATTTCATGTGTATTAGGGGTAGTGTTCATTAAGTTTTGGGGTGATGTGGGATGAGGAATTATATTATTACACTTGCTTTGTGGTTGTGTGTTTTGGAGGATGTTTGTTCATGCGCCAGTGACAATGCGGTTGATGTATGAATGATTGTTTGAGGAATTGGCATTGAGTGAAATGGAAATTCTTTCATAGATACTTATGCATTTAATTGATCTAGTACTTGAGGTGAACACTAGTTGTTGGGTTGTTATTTGCATATTGCTTTTCGTTCTTTCTTTTGGTTGTTTACGTGTCTCATATGAGTAAGTTTGATGCCTTGTTAATAATAGAAGGTCATTTTGGACACAAACATTTGAAAAAGAAACAATAGTAAAATGGTTGACCCTTATGTTTGTAATGATCTGGAATTATGCTTGCTTGGTATGGGTGACAAAACTAGTCACCTCTCTTGTCTTCGAAACTATTTCTCAAGGAATCCTCACACACACACTATTGGTCTCCTTTGTATACCATGGTTCAAAACCCTTTGTCTTGAATTCAACTAGCCTTGGAAAGTTCTAACCACCTAGTGATGGGACACCTTTGCAAGAAGAGTTGCCATTGAGCCCCAAATCACTTAATTAGCAAAATTAAAAAAAAAAAGCAGAAAACAAAAAGAAAAGAAAAATGTCAAAAAGTTGCTTGTGAATAAGACCAGTGGGATCATCGATCAGAATCGAGGCCCGAGAAGTCAGGGGCCTTTCAAAACCTAATGCCACTGAGCCAGTAGGAGTCATTAACCTCCTTTACTTTGCTACATGGGACCCAGAAGATGGATCATTCCACAACCTAAGGCCTTTGAGTTTGGTTGAGTGTTTGGGATGAAGTTTGAAGGGAATTGAATGCCAGTATATGCCAGTGAGAGTCACCGAATGATCCCACTCAGGGCACTCATCTAAAACTTCTTAGCCTTGGTTTCTTTCGTTTTTAGCAGGTACTTAAGTAATCTTTAGATGCTTTAGGTCTAAATAAAGAGGGTCTGTTCCTATCCTTTCTTTGTGCTTTTTCGAGCAGGTGAGTTGAGCTTAAGTTTGGGAGTGCTAAGACCTTGCTATACACTCAGAGATCATCTTTGTCACTGTGATTGGAGCTCCTTGGGAAAGGTCATTGAGAACTTGGAGAGGGTTGACTTTCTTTGTTCACCATGCTTTTCTTGGTCATGTTCTTTAGAAAATTTAAAAATTTAAGGACCCTAAATTTTGGTTGAAAGTGCTCATATTGATAAATTGTGTTCATAGCGACTCTTCCATTTAGCATCTTGTTATCACACTTATCTCATTGTTAGTTAGTACATGTTATTTCAGTTTTTGCTTTGTTTAGAGTCAGTCTCTTGCTTGGGGACAAGCAAGAATTTAAGTTTGTTGGGACGAGGTAGGTGAAAGGAAATTAGTAGGTCTGGAAATTGTTCAAGTGACCTGTGATAAGATCAAAGTTATAAGGGATAGACTGAAAATTGCATAAGGCAAACCCGAGAAGGATATGCGGACAATGTAGTAGGGACCTAGAGTTCAGGTAGGGATATGGTATTTTGATTTCCATGGAAGCGTACTAAGATTTAGAAACGATGGAAGCGAGTCCACGATATATTGGGCCATCTGAGATTATTGAGAGGATTGGAGGGTGGCATATCGATTGATTGCCATCGACCCCGATCGCATTCCGCGATGTTTTCCCGTATTGCTATGCTCCATGAATACATACCCAGACCGCTTCGTAATATTGTGACTGGCGGTGGAAATCTGAGGAGAATTTGACATGCGAAGAGGAACCGGTGTAGATCCTCGATCGTCGAGCAAGTTCTGCGCAGCAAAGGTATTATTGGTGAAGGTATTGTGGAGGGAGTCATACGATGAGGAAGCTTCGCATAGAACATGAAGGCGGGGTGAGGCATTATCTCCGTCTCTTTGATCTGGTACGAATGTTTTTAATTTCGGGACGAAATTCTTATAAGGAGGGAGAGTTGTAACACCCAAGAAAGATACCTAGCACAGGACTTGTGTAGGGTATATTAAAAAAGAGCTAAATAGGAGTTTTTCGAGAAAAAAAAAAAAAACAGAGACTTCCGGGAAGTTATATCTAGCAAGGGTAAAAGTGGAACTTATCCAATTAGGATATATATGACATAAGAAGAATAGATTGGATGCCAAAGTATAATATGAGAATAAGGATAAATTAGTAATTGAGCAAAGGAGATATGAAAATCAAAAAGTGTAGAGATGGGCTATAGTAGGAATAACAAAAGTTGATTTACAATATTTAAATGCTTGAGGACTTAAGTGCAATTAAGGTTAATATGGGAGTATAAATAGAGGGTGAGACAAACAAAAGTCATTTTGTCTCATATTTTAGCTAGGGCTCACGTTTTTGGTGAGGAGAAGAGCCAAGGAGAGCCAAGAGGAGGAAGAAGAGGAAGAAGAAGGAGGAGGAGAAGTCCAAAAATCAGGTATGTCTTTGCCTTGTAACCGCCGTGGTGGATTCGGACTTTGGCAAGGAAGAATAGATGCTCCTTTGGTAAAGGTTTTGTGCAAGAGCACATGAACCTTTGAATTGTTGGGGTTGTGAGAGTAAACCCCAATTGGGAGAAAATATATGAAATCATCAAATTATGTGGTTTTATAAAATTAGTGTGGACCTTAGGTAGGAGTTCTTGGATTTTCATAGGGTTTTTTGAGGTTGAGTTCCATAGCACCAATTTAAGTGTTGTGGAGTTGTTTTAGATGAATTTCATGTAAATTCTTGAGGTATATGAATTATAGAAGTGTATATGGACTATTGAGTTGAATTGGATGGAAACATATATGGAAAAATGGAAGCAAAACACAAGTGCGGAAAAAAATTTCAAGGGTGTCTGAATTACGAGAATGCTGCGGCACTCTTTGTTTCAACCATTTAATAATTTTGACTATAACTTGCTCATTTCTGATCCGATTTGAGTGATTCAAGTTGCTGGTTAAAATAGACTTCAAGGAAAATCAAACATATAGAAATAGGCATTGTCAAATTCTGATTATAAGTGGCCTAAAAATTTACTCAAAGTAGGGTCATGTGTAAGCCACTGTCTGGTTCTCGGTACAAGAAATGCTCTGTTTTCCTGTTTCGACCATTTGTCGTATTTTGACCATAACTTGCTCATTTTTGATCTGATTTGAGTGATTCAAGTTGTTGGTTAAAATAGACTTCAATGAAAATCAAACATATAGAAATAGGCATCGTCAAATTCTGATTATAAGTGGTCTAAAAATTTACTCAAAGTAGGGCCGTGGCAAGCCCTTTGTAAGTTCGGTTTTGAATATGAATTAGCCCGATTTGTTTTGAGCGTAACGTGAGTTTCGGTGCTCCGATTTAGGTGATTCCAATTGGAGAAGAACCCTTAGCCTTAGCTTTAAAATAGTACAAAAAGATAATGTCAAATATGAAGTTAAGACCTCGGAAAAATGAGTAATACAAATTGTCCTAGTGCAATGGTAATGGACTAGTTGGCATGAAAATGCCATAACTTTAGTTAGGATGATCCGATTGGATTGATTCCAATTCCTAAGTAAAATAGATTCATAGAGGAATAAGAATATAGGAATGAATATGTATGAGTTAAATGGAGTATGGTTTAATGTGTAGTTGTGGTTTTCTTGAAAAAGGTGAAAAGGACTATCGGAAGGGAACGGGAACTCGACGGGAAGCAAGCGGGATTGAGCGGTGAACTGTGAGTGTAAAACTAATATTTTGAAAATTGAGTTTTAAAGGTAAATGATTTTAATGAGAGAAAAAGAAAAAGGTAATATAAATGTTTATATATGGATATCCATAAGAATGTAGTAAATATAAATGTTTACTTTGCCTAAATATATGTATTTATATTAAATGTTTTTATATATGTATACTATGTTAGGCATTATGGAAGTTTAAAAATGTGTAAGAAGAATGCATAAATGTATAAATGATAAAGTAAAGTTTAAATGGATTTATAAATGTATTTAGAAGAAATGTTTCTTGATGGTAACCTAACCTATATGGCTATTATAGTGATATCGTAGAAATTGCTGTAGCATTATGAGATTTGAAAGGTAAGATTACATAAAGTTTAAGCGAGGAGGGAATTAGGTGTCTGGAAGTAATATCCTTACACGTGATAGGTGCTATGACTTGAACCTATACAGCGTGAGTTTCTCAGCGTAGTGGTTGGGGCCCCGGAATGTGGCTTGTCCCCTCAGTGATAGAGCTGTTCGGTGTGTTTATTTCGCAGGTTGTCGAAAGAAGAAAGGAAAATAAAAAAGAAAGAAAGTTTAAGGCCTAAATGGATTTTAATTGTATAAGTATTTATAAAGAAAGAAAGAAAGTTAGGCATAAATGTTTAAGGCATAAATTGATTTTAATTGTATAAGTATGTATTACTTACGATATATCTTGAAAATGTTATTTTAATGAATGTACTCATGGGCTCCTTTAAATAATTCTTTTCATTATGTTTCAAAAACATTTTGAGGACCCGGGCGAGTGCGTGTCAAAAGGATCCTCTGTGCGATGAGTCGAGCATTGAGAGGCAGCGGCGCTGATTTCGTATATGTAATTTTGCATATTGTATATGTTGAATATTTTGTTATGTATAAAGTTGAAAAGGAACTACGTGGGCTTTGATCCTCAGTGGACGAGGTACGTAGGCGATCGGCTTAAGTCCGGCTCAAGCTCAATCTTTTGATAAAAACAAATGCATGGAATTGAAGAAGGTTGAAATGTTTTGATGATTGAAATGAATAAATGTATATATGTATATATTGTGTTTGATTGGGTTGTGGACGAGGAGTCTAAAGCGAGGAGATTGAGATTGAAAGATTAAGTGTTTTAAATGTTTTTCGCGGGTTTGTAAATTTGGGAGAGAATTAGAAAAACGAGAGGAAACTCTGGCCAATTTATAAGAAAATCAAGTGTTTGAAAAGGAAAGAAAAAAAAATTTCGCCGGCTTAGCATTATTTTCTAAAAGATATGTTAAGAAGTTATGAGGAGTTCGCTCCATGGATTTTATTTATTGTTTGAGGAAAAGTTTATATATCCATTGGAGTCTTGGAAGATCCCCCTGGGTTCATGAGGATATCCAAGAGATTAGATCCTTCTTTTATGCATGACATGTTCGATTTTATAATCAATATTATCGAAACATCATGTCTTGGTATGAGTATTGTCTTTATCAAGATGTGATCCCTCTATCAAATTTTGCAATTGAATCACATCGATCTTCATTTTGATTTTAAAAGCTTATTGTAATGTAATTTTAATGTATATATTTGATTATTAATGTCATTTTTACACTGTTAGAAAGTATTTCCATGAATTTCAAAGTATTTTTGTTAGTTTCCGATATATAGATATTCATGTAAAAATATCCACCTATATATCTCTAATATATCTTATATATCCGTGAAATCTAAGTACCGATATATCCGTCGAAATCGAATTTCCATCCTTGGATAGGTCAGCTCATTAGCGTCACAAAATTCATCTCTACGGCACCCTTCTTCCTTCTTGATGCTTGATTCAGATACGACTAAATGTTTTGTTGTACAATAGGTGCATATTGAGTATTGCCCAATTCCACATCTATAACAAGTTTCTTTATAAATCTTGGGAAGTTTACTTTATCATATATTCTCCTTCTTTTTCCTCAAACCTTTTTTCCACTTTGGGGGTGAAGTAAGGCTTTCCCTTTTGTGAGTTGAGTTATTATCGCAAGCATGATATTGGGAATTTCTTCCCACGACCACATCACGTTTTGAAGCGATATTGCATTCACTTTAGGGAATGACTTCGGATCTAATTGGGCTGAGATTTGTGATTCTTCGTAATAACTCATTATTTTGTTCAACAACAAAAGAATGTAAATTAATTAGTGTTGGTAGAAATCTACATTGTCGATATTGTTGTTGTAAGAGCACATTCGAGACATGACACATAATGAATATTTTTTCTAACATGTCTTCTTATATGATTTTCACTATGTAAAGTTTCAATTTGGAAATTATTTTAAATAGCAAAGAGTTATATTCATTGACTGTTTTAAAAAAATCCTCTGACCTCGGTACATCTAGTCATAGAGTTTTTGGTAAAATCACGATTTTTACATTGGTCATACATTTCCTTCAATTCATTCCATAGAGTGAAAGGATCTTTCACAGTTAGGTATTCATTTTTCAAATTCTCATGGAGATGGAATCGAAGGAAAATCAATGTTTTTGTACGATCCTGCTAGGATGTTTTATTTCCTTCTGACTTATAATCAATATCAAATAATTTTCTTATAACTTTTGAAAATATATAATAAAATTAAAATTAATATAAAACGTAAAATTTAAATAAGCTTTGAGGTTGCATAGGGTACCTCAGCTATAGCAATTCGTGTTGATAACGTGTTGTAAACCAAAGAAAATAAGAAGAGAAATCTGCAGAAAGAATGAGATAATGGAGTTTTATTTGCTTTACTTTGATCTCACAAAAATAAATAAAAAACTATTTCTAGTGTTTAAGAATCAAATCTACATGTAATCTCATTGACTGACAACTAATAGTATTTGCTCACAAAGGTGGTCAACATTCATTTCGTAGATTGAATGTCATTCGCACCTTTCCTTATAGCACTTTTAATTTTTTTTTTTTTTTTTTTTATGTTTATACATTTACTTTTGTTTAATTTTTGTATACTATTGAAATATAAAAAATATGATTTTTTTTTCTTAAAGTTACTTAAATATATAATAATAATAAGATTCTACTATTTTATATGTTAAAATAAATTATCAATATATTTTTAATAATTTAATTATTTAAGTAAGTTTGCATATTTATATTTATCTTTCTTCATATTTATATTTGTTAATTTGATCTGTATTTTAAGCTTGTGAATGTTTCTTTAGTTTTGTTATTTTTCTTTTGTTTTCGTTTGCTTATTTTCTTTGTTTAAATTGTCTTTAGTGTTTTCGAGTGTTTTTGGTTGCATCATGTATGCAGGATTATCGTTGATCCCTCCAGTACAAGTTACAACCACGCCAGGAAAGTAGTAGCCTGTAACCCAAACTCATGCACCGAAATAAGGTTAAGTTTCCAACAACCTCAACTCAATTTAAAAGGAAAAAAATAAATAAATAAAATACTTTATTTTGTTTAAAAATAAAAAGTAAGCATATAATTTGTTTCAGTTCATTGCTAAACTGCATTTGATCTATTTACTATTTAAATTATCAAATAAAAAAGAATTTGTTCAAAAAATTACAATAAATGTGATTTAACAATATATATACCTAACTAAAACTTGTTATTGCAAATATCATAATATCAATTTTTCCATAATTTTTTTTTTTTATAAAGTTGTCTCTCCCCCATATTTTTGTAGAAGATGCGAATAAATAAATATCTCATGAAATTTTTTATGTTCAATGATATATAATTTTTGTCATCACTTTTGACATATATTTACTTTGCATTACATCTATGTAGTTGAATTTGATCCCTTGCCCAACTAGTGGTAGAACCAGAAAAAATAAGTTAGCGGAGCAAAAACACTTAAGTTGTGTTTTGGTTTCGAAAAATATTAAGAAAAGAAAAAATGCTTAAGAAAAATAATTTTCTTATGATTGATTATCTAATAAATAAATTTAAAAAAATCAAATATAAATAAAATTATGAAATTTTAAAATGTTATAGAACTATTTAATCTTTTATATTGACGAGTTTAAATAAATAAATTTGATTTAAGGTAGCAAATAAAAATATTATATGGAATTTAATTTTATTTTTATTTGCCTTTTTACTTTTGCTTCTTATTATCTTTCCTTTGATCATCCTCAAATTTATTGAACATTCTAAATAAAATCAAATATAAATAAAAATTACTTAAAACTTACTGATTCTTAATTATTTAATCTTTATGTTAATGAGTTAAAATAATAAATTTGTTTTGATAGTAGTAAAGTAGAAATAATATGTAGATGTATTTATTTTATTTTCCTTCATTTTCTTTCTTGTTACTTTTTCCTTCAATTTTATTTAACTACAAGTCCTTAAATGGGTTAATAATTGTTTTAATTAAAGCATATGAGTTCAAATCTAACGTCATCATTATTATAGAAATTTTTGGTGTTTTTTTTTCCGAGTCAGTTAGATTTTGTTAAAGCTTGTGAAATTTTCCAATCATGAAGGGCATGGGTATTCTAATTTGGTTAAAGTAAGGGTACCTATTCTAGAGCATCTCTAATCATTCTTCATTTTTTTACTCCATACTCCCATGGAGATTTAGACTCTAAAATACCTCCAACTATCTTTATTTCAAATATCATGTTGGAGATACAGATCTCAAATATGAAGATCAACTATTCACATATCCAAATTTGGAGACATAAATAATAATTACTATTTTCCTATTATTTTAATATTAGTAATTATTTTAATAATATTTTTATAACAAATTTTATTTTTGAGATATATTTATTTTTATCATTTATTATTTTATTAATTTAAAATTATTTTCCATATACAATATAGTAAAATGATTTTAATCAATTTGAATAATTTAAATTTTTTTATTAAAAATTATTTTTTGATAGTGATATAATACATTTTTATTTATATTGTAATTATAAAGCATTAAGATTTTAATTAACTAATTCAATAATTTCTTATAAATAAAAAATACAACTTCAATTGAAATAAAAAGAATAGGTACATACATGATGTTTTTGCACATTATTTAAATTAAAACTAATACATTTGAACTACAAGAAAGCGCAAACTAACCTTATTGAATGTTATAATGGTAGTTGTTGAAGCGATTAGAATTCGATGATAGAAGCGAGTATATTAAATTTAGAACGCTCACGGGAAGTCATTTGGGTATAAGTGAAATTTTTGAAAGAATTTTCACTTAGGACGGAGGGTTCTGGAGGAATTTTAAATTCCGGTTCCTATGACTTTGGTGATATTTAAGAAGAAAGGGTGGGAGTTAAGTGAATAGTGATTCCAGGACTTAAATTTGGGCCTGGTAAATTTTGGAAGTGGGCAGAAAATGTCGGAATTAATCATAAGTCATGGCGAAGCGGTGAAGCGGAGTCCGTTTGGATAGTTTCAGTGTTGAATGTAATTCGGATAATAATACGCTATTGTCCAGGATTTAGATTTTAATGATTTTAAATCGGAGTTAATTTCAGAGCTTGAATCCTTGTGAAGGATTTAATTAAAATATTTCATGGTCAATTTGAAGTTTAAACGACCATATAATATTTTTTGACGTTTGTCAGTATAAAAGTATAAGGTGGCCCGAGTAAATATGATATAAGTGAGATATTTTCTTGTGAGAACCAATCAAAACCTTTCTTAATGGCTAAGTTATGATTTAAATAATGGATTAGTGGATTTGTGACTCATGAGAATGGACCAATGAGATTCTTCGGGCTCAAGTGCAATTTTGACAAAGTGTAGGTTAAAATCTAAAATTCAAGAAGTGACTTCTCCAACAAGAGAGCTTGGGCGCCATGAGAAGAGAAGAAAGAGAGGAGAAAGAGACAGAGAAAGAGAGAAGAAGAAGGCGAAAGGTGGAGGCAGGTGGGAGATGTGATTTTGCTTCTCCTTCAAGCTCTCAGTGATCGAAGTGGTATCCAAGGAGAGAAGCAAAAAACCAAGAACAAATGAAGTTTCTAATGGTGGGAAAATTGGTTTACATGTTTCATGACTAATGCCTTGATTTTCTTGAATGGATGTGAGATTAGTGGTATTTAAGGTTGAATCATGATGATTTTTTGATATAAGTTGATAAAGAAATGGATTAGGTTAGGGTTTGAAAAATAGTGAGTGATGGTTAGGTTTGATAGTGCATTTTTGTATGACATGTTGAAATTGGTTAGGGATTAGTGAAATTGAGGTATAAGGCATTAGATTGAAGTGATTAGAATAGAAGAAAATGGAAGAACAAATTGAATATGGCTTGTATGTTGGCCAAAGGAAATATGAGAGGGTTAAGGGTAGTTTAGTAATTTTTCATGTGTTTTAGGGTGAATATTAACTCTAGAAATGCATTGAAATTGGTTAGCAAAGAAAATGATTTGAATTGAGGGTATTAAGGTCATTTTGTAAAGAAAATGGTAATTTGGTCATTTCCTAGGTTATGTATTTTTTTTAAGTGTGGTTCAATGGTCTTAAAGTGAATGTGATGTAGTTGAGTGAAAATGAATGTGTATGGTGGATTAAAATGGAAGTATGGGTTAATGTTTAGTCGTGGTTTTCTTGAAAAAGGTGAAAAGGACATCGGACCCGGGAGGCTTGAAGTGAGCAGGGGAAGCAGCGGGATTAGCGGTGAACGGTGAGTGTAAACAGTTTTTGAAAATTGAGTTTTAAAAGTGAAAGATTTTTTAATGTTAAAATGAAAAGTTTAATGTAAATGTTTATATATATATATATATTAAATATGTATGCATATGTTAAAAAGAGCGTTATGAAAGTTTAAAAATGTGTAAAGAATGCGTATGTGTTTTAATGATAAAGTAAAGGATTTAAATGGTTATAAATGTATTTTGAAGAAATGTTTCTTGATGGATTTATACAACCCCCATATGTTTGTTATGTTTGATATCAAACTGCGATTACCTTAAGCGATATGGGATTTAGAGGAATAGTTATGGGTTACTAGCGAGAAATGAGAGAAATAGATTTTTAAGCGTAATATCCTTACACGTGATAAGGTGCTATGGCCCCGGAACACATGCATGGCGTGGGTTTCTCAGCGACGTAGTGGTTAAAGGCTTGGATTGAGACTATCCCTCCGCCAGTCGATTGCCGAGAAATTGTTCGGTGTGTTTAGCCCACGGGTTCCATTAGAAGAAAGTTTAATGCCGAGTGATTTTAATTGTATAGTATTTATTCTTTGATATATCTTTGAAATCATTATGTAATGAAAATGTATGCACTCACTAAGCTCCTTTAGCTCCTCTTTTAAAGTATGTTTCAAAAACATTTGAACGAGGCAGTGCGTCGGTAGAGCGTCACTACTTGCGATGAGTCGAGCTATTGAGGAGATGACGTCTATGACTGCATTGTATAAATATTTTGCATATTGGATATGTTGAATATTTTGTCATGTATATATGTATATTTGTATATATTTTGAAAAGGAACTACGTGGGCTTTGATCCTCGGTGGGCCCAGTGCGTAGGCGGTCGGCAAGTCGGCTCGAGCCCGATCTTTTATAAATGTGCATGGAATTGAAGAAGTTTTGAATGTTTTGATAATTGAAGTAAATAAATGTATATATGTATATTTTGCTTGATTGAGTTATTATTCTTAATTGGGTTGTGGACGAGGAGTCCTAAAATGGAAGTTGAGAATTGAAAGATTAGAAGTGTTTTTAAATGTGTTTTGCGAGGTTTTGTAAATTCGGGAAAATCGTAAGCGAGAGAAACTGACGATTTTGAAAAATCTAAGTGTTTGAAAAAAAAAAAAAAATTTACCACTTCACTTCCTCGGGTTTATGATGTTAATCCGGATCGGGATCCTTCATAAACATTGTTCCAATATATTTCCCATAAATACTCAATTAATGTATTTCGAAAGACAAAGAAAAGAAATTTTAGTAAAATAAATAATCTTGATTTCATATCTAATTCATTAAATGAGTATTTCAAGGTAAAAATAGAATTATTAGAAAAATGATGGCAAATCCCAAGCAAGTTGATCAAGTGGTCATAATAATGGTAATGATCAAATGGTCATAATGTTAATTTTAATGAATATATTAATGGAATTATAAATTGATATACCATATTAGTTTTTATGTATTTTTATTATTTGGTTAATACGATGCTCTATAATCCTAATATTTATTAGTTTAAAATGCATTTTTAGGTTTTTAATATATTTTATTTATCATAATTTAATTTCATATTTATGTTTGAATAATAATATTTCATATATATATTCATAAAAAATATTATAATTAAGATTTGAAGAGAATAAGTAGTGATTTATAGTTAAAAATTGAAATTATTGATTGGAATTGGAACTCCAAAAGTGATTATCATCTCTAATTACGGAGAAGATATCAATTTGGAGTTGAAAATGAATATTTTGTATTTAATTCATAAACTAAACTCATGTATTACCATAAAACTAAAACTATTGTATTTATAATTATTAATTTGTATGAAAGTTTAGATCATAAAAATATTTAGTATTTATGATAAATTATTTTGTTACGAGATAATGCTTAATCATCTGAAAAAATGGAGACTGTTGCATTAAAAACAGAATCTTTGTTTCAAAAAGAAATACATATATATGACCATAATTTTTAGGGTAGAAAAGACAGAGCTGTGACTGAAAAACTAAAGATGATTGCTTGCAATGGAAAAAATGGAACAAATATCCTCGGAAACGAATACTTCCACAGAGGAAATGAATGTCTAGAGCTAAAAGACTAAAGGCTAAAGATTTAACCCAAACCATATATTCTTCTTCTACGTTGCAGTAGATTAAATTATTTCATTACAGACATCCAACAAACTCTTTAGTTCATCTGAGGAGTATGCATAGTCCATGCGTTTAGCTTCTTAATGGTGACTGCCTCCGTGCCGTTGTTGAATGCATATAGATGTGCCTTCTTCATCACTGCCATCGTTGGATAAACCCTAGATGTGATGCATGTTTTCCTCAGCCGAAACTTTCCACCACCAGATGATCAGTCTGTTTAAGAAATAAGGTATATTGTGAATGAACAAAGTGATGATAGGTTGTTTAGACAAAAGAATCCAAAATATATACATACCAAACTTCTGGAGAGCATCCGTCTTTTAAATCTCGTTCACGAAGCCTGCGAATGACGGCTTGTATACGTCTGTCAACGGAAGGGCTTGTTCAATCAAACAAGGAAAATTAAGAAACCTAGTTAAGAGGGTGATGGATAGATTATGTACAAATGTAATGAGCACTGGGTCATGAGGGTGAGGTGAGGCGTGAGGGATATATATAGTTAAGCCCACCTTTTGGCATCAGAGCACATAAGGACTTTATGCTTGTCTTTGGCCTTAAAAATTCTGAAGAAGACAGGAGTATATTCTTCAAGGTGTTCTGAAGCTAATGTCAAAAGCCCAAAGGGTCCAACCCCACCTTGAACAGTCGACCCCTTCATGCCGCAGAGATCTTGTGCGTTGACCCAGCTAGGATCGAATTCCTCCGCCTTCTCCAAGCTCGGCACATAAAATGTGACTTCAACATCCGCCTTCCAATACAATTTCTCACATTAATATACGATTAAGTACTCTCTAATTCTATCTTCTATTAATGAACTGTCTGCATGAGCTGTACGCGATATTAGATTAGATTGATTCAGTAATTAATCCTAGAAATTATGATAGTTGACCAATCTTGTATATAGATATAGAAACAATTTGTGTAATTAATCCTAGAAATTATGATAGTTGACCAATCTTGTATATAGATATAGAAACAATTTGTTTTCCTTTTGGGATAATTTTTAGGATGTAATTGTATCTATATATTGCCTCTGTTTTAGAGAAGAATACATCTCTTTGAAATCTTTATGAAACTCTACATTGTTTGACATGTGGTATCGGAGCTTGGGCTTGATCAAAGAGTGCGCAGAAACCATCGTATACGTATTTTTCCCTCGAAACCCATCACCCTCGTAAAGCTGCTGTGAGTTCGGAGTGGTGGGACTTCTCAAAGAAGCCTCGTAAAAAGATTGTTGGGAAAGCTATGATGACATCGTCGAAAGAAAATCAACCGCTGCCTACTGCAAATGTTGCCCATCCAGGTATTATTGGTAAAGCATCTGTATTTTCTGTAACTTCTAAGAATAGAACTTGGATTATTGATACAGGTGCATCCGATCACATGACGTGGGACTCCAGTCAGTTAAAATTTGTTCTCCCTTCTTCTCAATCAGTTATTTCCACCACCAATGGTAGCACCTCCCCTATTACTTGGGAAGGATCTATTATCTTGTCTAATACTCTCACATTAGATACTGTCCTTGTTGTTCCATCTCTTGAATACAACCTTTTGTCTATTAGCCAAATTACTTCAACTCTCGCTTGTACTGTAACTTTTTGGCCCTCATTTTGTGTCTTTTCAAGACATTACAACGAAAGATTCTTAGTTACTTCAGTGTTAGGCAGAATAAACACTACTACTTAGAGTTGCCCGAGGAGAATGGGGATCGAAAATTAGTCAAGCAAATCAAATAGCGGTAAAAATGAGATTTCGAGCAACTATATGGTTATGTATAGTAGATTAGGACATCTTTCTTTTGGTTATCTTAAGAAATTGCAACCACAACTTTTTTAGGTTGATGATAGAAGATTTCATTTGTGACACTTGTGAGACGGCTAAGAGCCACCGTATTTCTTATTCACCAAGTACGAATAAAAGTTAGAACCTTTGAAGTTGTTCACTCGATGTTTGGGGTCTGAGGTTCCTCACATATGCGGAGCTCGTTACTTTGTGACATTTATTAATGAATGCACTGAATGACTTAGGTGTCTACTTATTAAAAAAAGTGATGTGTGTCTAGCATTCCGAATTTTCTAAAATGACTCACCCGGTATCAAAAGCGGTCGTGTTGGCAATCGACAATGGTGCGAGTTTATAGATGCCTCTCTTGGGAATTTTTGAGGAAACCATGGGTCGTCATCGAGACCTCATGCCTATGCTCCATGACAAAATGGATTGGAGAGAAGAATAGACAACTTTTGGAGGTAGTGCGTGCCTCCGCTCTTGGCATGAACATGCCTCGATTTTGTGGGTGAAGAAATTTGTAAATCTGCTTGCCTGCCTCATCAATGTCGAACACCTTCTCGAGTAATAGACTTTGAACTCCTCAACAAAAATTGCAATCCTTACTTTCAATTCCCCGTCTTAGAATCTTGAACCTGAGTTTTTGGATATACAGTATATGTTCGCCCCGAAAATCTTGAAAATAAACTTGATCCATGTAAAGCAGTGTTTTGTTGGCTACGCTGAATTTCAAAGGATATAGTGCTATAGTCAACAAACCCGAAAGCTACATGTGACTCTAGATGCCTCTTTCCTAGATTAGGCCTTGTACTCAGGAGTCTCTAAAAATTCTCTTCCAAGGGAGAGCTCAAGTGAAGAAGAGAATGGTGGAGTGATGAGTTTATTGAGTTGGAGAGATATTCAACAAGAGAGTGGTGGAGGTGATGAGTTTATTGAGTTGGAAAAGGTGAATGAACATTTTAAGCATGTTGTGCAACAAGGCTGTGATCACAATCATGAAACTGAGAGTGAATCACCACTGATACCCTCAGAGTTGCCCCCATCTACACCATTAACTGAAGAATCAACCCAGAATGTTCCTCCTCAAGTAAGTATGAATCCTGTGTTTGGAGAGTCTAATGAAACATGTTCTGCGAGAAAATACAGCTCCTAGATATCCCTGAATTGAATAAGGGAGTTCAAGCGATATGAACTTGATCTGAAGCCAAGACCAATACCAAATTAACAACTATGTGTCATCTCGCGGTTGGCGAATCGTATGCATTCTTGTTAATCATTTGTCCACAGTTTCTATTCCTAGTAATGCGGGATGCGTGGCTAATCCAAAATGGAGAAGAGCGATGAACGAAGAGATGGAGGATCTCTGAGGAGAATGCCACTTGGAACTTATTCCCGCACAAAGGAATGAAGCCCCGATTGGATGCGAGATGGGTGTTCACAATGAAACTCGAGCAAGGATGGAAGTATTGATAGATATAAAGCCCGACTAATTCTGAAGGGATATCTGCGCAAGGTATAGGATAGACTATCGGGATACTTTTACCGGTGGCTAGATCAATGGTCGCATTCTTATATCTATAGCAAACAAATCGAAGCGGCCTTTGTAGTGGTAGTAAAATGCTTTCTTCAATGGAGATTTGGAAGAAGAGGTCTATATGGAGCTACCATCGGAGTTAAAAATGGTTCTTCATGTAAAGGTAGAAATTATAAATTAAAAAAGTCATTGTATGGTGAAGCTTGGTCACCTAGAGCATGGTTTGGGAGATTCTCGACTCTGATGAAGGAGTTCGGCTATAAGCAAAAGTAACTCGGATCACACTGTTTATAAAACACAAGAAGGAAAAATGCCGACTTTAATTATTATTGTATGTTGATGATATGGTCTTGACGGAGATGACCTATGCGAAATGAAAGCTTTACGGAGTATTATGCAAAAATTTGAAATGAAGGATCTCCCTAAGACAACTTAAATATTTTAGAGGTGAGGTAGCAAGATCGAAACGTGGAGTCTTGCTTTGTGAAAATATGTGTTAGATCTTCTAGCAGAAGCCAGGAATGTGATTGCAAACCGGTAGAGGCGCTGTGGAAATGAATCATAAGCTCGAAATTCTCCCGGACAAAAGCCCCGACAGACAAGGGTCGATTATCGTGATTAGTTGGAAGATTAATCACTTTATCACGCACAAGGCCAGATATATCATATGCGTTGTGAGCAGTTCATCATGCCGAGTGAAGAACATGGAAACGATCTGTCGGATCTTAAAGATACTTAAAGTGCTTGAAGGACTGTTGTTCTCAAAAATGGTATCTCTCTAACATTGAAGGATACCTGATTGATTGGGCGGGTGATCGAACAACGGAAGGTCCACATGCGGTTACTTTACTTTTATGGAAGAGTAATCTTGTCACTTGGAAAAGCAAAAGGAAGGTAGTAGTAAGATCAAGTCTTTGAAGCTAAATTTCGAGTATGGCTCATGGTGTATCACGGTGTTATGGATAAGGAATATCTTGAGGGACTTGAGGATTGAATATATGCTACACTATGAATCTCATTGTGATAATAAGGCGGTCATTCAAATTGCACAAAATCTGTTCAACATGATCACACTAAACATGTTGAAGTTGATGAATCATTTCATCAAGGAACCTTGATGAAAAGATTGCTCTAATTTTCATTTATTCAATCAGGAGCGTTAACTTGAGGGAGTGCTATGATGTACGTATTATATTGATTTGGTAATTAATCTTAGAAATTATGATAGTTGACCAATGCTTGTACATAGATATAGAAGCAATTTGTTTTCCCTTTTTTAGGACCTAATTTTTAGGATGTAATTGTATCTATATATTTGCCTCTGTTTTAGAGAATAATACATATCTTTGAAATCTTTCTATAGAAACTCTATTATTTGACATGAACAAAGAAAAACAAACCTGCGCCGCTGAAATTTCAGGGATGTTGACATATTCTCCCGTCTTGAGCTCTTGATTCCTCACCTGAAACTTTTGCCCATAGTGTGTATTTATCTCGCGAATGGGCCATTGTATCAATTGCTTTATACCCTTATCAAGCCATAGGGTTCTTGGGATTGTCTGCACCAGCAAAACACCCAAGCAACAATATATTTATTATAAGTTCATAATAATTAAAAAACAAAAAAACAAAATTAATATTTCCAATAGAGCTTGTATTTATGAATATTATTACCTGAATTCCAGCCCACCCTTTTGCAGTATCATTAGATGATGTATCAGACTCATTAGCCCAACCCACAAAAAACCTCGGTTATGTATTGGAGATCGTAAGGCGTTTTCGAAGCATAAAAATTACCATAATCATACCTCAACCCATCCCAACCATCAGCAGAGGAATTATCCGGTATATACCTATCTATGGACGGATTATATGTTCCAATCGTGTAGTACTCATATCTCTGGTCAGGTCAAAACACACGCTGAAAACCTTAACATTTCTTCCCGTTGCAGACGTGTCTAACCCATTCTCACCGTAGATCGGAACCGGAAAGAAATCCGGGCATTCCCACATTCCGGTGTGCCGGGCAGAATGGAGAGGATGTTTTGCCTTTACCCATTTCATGAAATCTCTACTCCTGTAAATGTGCCTCTCTTTTTTGTGGTGTTTGCCACCCTGAGCATTCTCCAATGCCCATTCAGCCTGGCTGTTGTTGGGTGCGGAATGCGCTTGCATTGACACTAGAGTCAGGAGCTACTAATGGTTTTGCTGGATTTGACCCATTTGTTAGGTAGCTATGGGTCAGAGAGGTTGGCCGGAAGACGATGTTTTGGACTTGTCTTTGTTGGGTGTCGATTCCAGTGTAGAGGATTGCAGGGCGGTTTCCGGGCAAGATGGTGGCTGAGCCGGACCAGCATCCATTTATGTCATACGGGTCTGTGGGATAGATGGCTGGCTCTAAAAGCCTCCCAGTCCTAATGATTTCTTGTTGAATGAGCCCAAACAATGTTACTGACTGCACCTTTTGGGTTGTACTGGTAGAAAAGATGGTAAATTCCATTGTAGAACATGGGGCCTGTTACATTTCAATTCAATTAGAAAAAAAGAAACAATTATGGATGGAATGGCTCTTTGGTTACGGTTTTTGAAAACACCCCCGGAACATAGAAAACACTCGATTCCAAGTACATGAACAGCTGTTTAATTTATTCTTTATCTTTTCAAAATTTGTTCTCATTTTCAAAACTAATAACCAAGCAGACCCTATAAATGGAAAAAAAAAAATGGAAGCAGATTAAAGTTGCAGAAGACTCACCATTTGGATCTGAGGTTGTTTCATGTCATGCACCGGTTCAAACGTCCATGGGAACAGAAAAATACAAGTCAATAACTGGTTGTTGAAAGTTATGTACTTCCAATTCTATTCCAATATGATAACAAATATGTAAACCATACCGTATATTAATTCAAGAGGTATTTTTTGTTTTTATTGGTATAGAGCTATAAAACCCAAAAATAGAATTCATTATATCCATCCTTGACACCTGGTTCAAGTAGTAAAGGGGAACCGGATTGGATAAATTCAAAAGAAAAAAAGAAAAAAAATCTTTTGTAGTCATTAGTTTATTTCGATCAACTCTGATACTGGCCTTTCCATTCACTCTTGTTGTGGTATCGTGTTAATTCAACAACCAAACAGACCCTCATTATGTATATGATAGATTTTTTTTCGTTTGGTTTCCCAATTTTGTGATCAAGAAATAAAACGAAGAGGAAGGCATGAGCAACAATGCATGATACAAGAGAATGTAAAAAAAAAAAAATCAATCAAAATGATGACATGTGGGTATCCAGTTCTGAGGGGTTGAAAGTGGTATGAAGTTCTATGAGATTACGTAACCTAGCGGCTTATTGAGATATATACTGAGGATGAACCTCATGAGACCCTTCAACCCCATTGTTGTTTATGATTACGCAGTAACAACAAAGAGATAAAAGAACCCATAGAACCTTTGATAACTTCATTTCAGAAAGGATGGAAAATAATGCAAGTGTTCAGAGAGAGAGTTTGGCTTGAACAAAAGAAAAGGCGTATGGGTTTTTATTTATAGGAGCAAATGATAGATTGGCAGAGGATATTATTATGAATTGGGATAAGAAGATAACTGGATGGATGATTTGAATCGGATATCATCCTTATTAGTTTACACCGGCCTTTTCGGGTTGTTCAAGTATCACATTGTTTTTTCTTTTTATTCACATTTCTAATTTAAATATATATATATATATATATATATATATATATATATATTTGATTAAAGACATCAAATATTCCAAAATTTACCGATATAACTCTTCTCAATTTTCTTTCTTTTAGAAAATTTATTTATGGAGAACAATACCCTTCATCATTTTATGTAGTTACATGTTTTTTATAGAAGAAATGGTTCAATAAAATAATTATGGTATTTTTGTCAAATATGATAAAATTTTGATGAAAAGAAGTTAAATTTATGAAATTCATGTTTGAAAGGTCCTTTAGACAAATTATCACAAAAAGTAAAATACTTTCTTGGAAAAATAAGATTAAAAAATATGCAGACAATAATTCTTTCCGTTAATAGCCGTTAGGCCTTTTCCATGCTTATCTAATAATTATCTTTATGGAAACGATAATTAATATTGAAGTAGTCAAAATCACAAATATAATCTATCCTTTTGAAGCGGTATCAAATTGATTCACATTTAGTAGGAAATATTTTGTTCTATAATTCAATTTTTAGTTTGGATAAATTTAAGAATACGAAATTAGAATAAGTGTTGTTTTTATTTTAATGTTTAACAACTTTAACAGAGTAGAAAGGTAAGAATTTATAATAATATTTTTACATTTTACAATGACCAGTTTGAAATTTTTTTATTTTATTAAATAATTAAGTAAATAACTAATATATTGTCAATAAATAAACAATTACCATAAAAATTAAATAGTTATAATATAATTTTTTTAATTCAAATATAAAAATATTTAATTGCTATTGTTATTAAAAGTTAAATGATTTGTACTACCTAAAAAGTTATTTTGCCTGAAAAGAAATAATATCTATTCACTATCATATTTAAATTTTCATATTAAATATTTATCCCTATTTACAAAAGACGGAATAATAATTTCTTATGCTAAATAAGGTATTAAATTATATTTTACCATTTATAATAATATTTAAATAATTGGATTTAATTTTATAAGAATTATTTTTGTCTCATGCCTATTTCTATAAATGAAAACGAAGAAAATAATGAATTGAGATTTTCATTAACCTCCCACGTTCACATAATCACACGTAACTAACGCGGCTAAACATATTAAACAACTTATTTTTCAATTCAAGAGTATTTGTATTTTTATTTTTTATTGACTTATTAATAGAATTAAATAAAATATTAAAAAGAAAAAAATACATAAGATGAGGATAAGTTAAAGCATGAATCTTATGCGTTTAAGGAAAGGTTTGTATCGGTACATGGTTCGATCTTGAATTGTGTTGGAATTAAATATATAAAAATTAAACACATAGATGTGATTTTATCATTGTTACACCAAATACATAATAAAAACCATAACCCTAGAAATCATGCATACTAATCAAGATCAAATAAGCGATATTGTAGAAACGAAACCACATTATCCCATACTTGAGAAGCATTCTTGCATTGTCTAGTACAGTGGATTGAGTATGTCTTCTACAATATTAGCTGTTGATCTTTGATATGCATGTTGAGGTATGTGTTTTTATTCTGTATTTGGTGTAACAACAAAAATCACATCTATATGTTTATTCTTGTGTATTCTAACAGAGAGTGTGCTCGGGCGGATCATGCGATCATTTGATTAATAAGTTAGTATTTTGGTGCTAATTTGATAATACCAGATTTTTGAAATATATATATTTTTTGGGAACCCAATTTATGCAAAATTCAATAATTTTGTTTTTGGTTGAAATTGATTTATGGGTTTGACACATAATGTGTTTTTGGGTTGCTTTGAGTGAGATTTGCATGATTATTGTGGTTAAAATATGGTATATTAGGAATTAAACCCATGAATGCCGAATCTGGAAATTTTTTTCTGCAAAATTGGCATCAGGGATTTGTTCCCAATAAGAGACGCGAAAAACCCAGCGATTCGTCGGCGGAAGCCAGACGGCGAAGTTATCGACGGTCAAAGTTGGCTTATCGGCGGTCAACGTCGCAAGGTTGAAGACGATTCAAACGTTATGTCGTTTGGAGTGCAGTGCTGACGTCATGATTATCATTATTATTATTATTATTTTCATAACGTCTTTTCATTTAAGTAATTAATTAATTACTAATTGAATTACCATTATTATTTTCATAACGTCTATTGAATTATCATTATTTCCATAGCGTCTAATTGATTATGATGAAATATGATATGTTTATTTATTTTAGAATTAATGTTTCCAATTAATATGTTACCAAAGTAACCTACATTAATTTAATTAAATTAATTTTATAATAAATGAACTTTCTATATCTATGCTAAAGTAGTCGGCCCCGAGGATGATTATTTTATACCGAATGTAGGGTAAATAATAGTCTAAATGTGAGACAAATAAAGTTTTTTCTTTTTAATGCAAACATTATGTCGGTCAAAGAAGGCATAATGTTTGGCGTTATATTGTCTACATTTAGTGCTATAATTGGGAAATACTGGATTTTCAAATTGTTTTTACGTCCAAGGCTAAATACAATGTTGTGTTTGAGTATCTTATTAAGGGCCCATGTGTATATATATTTTGTGCTTTAATATATACGTGTGTAGTATTAATGTGAGCATTTTGTGTTTATTTTAATTATCTACTATGTGCATTATTTACGCCAATATCGAGTAGCATTCCCCAAGCAACAACTTTGTTAGTTCTAAAGTTAATTTGGCTTTGAGTGCTAGAGTGACACTTGGTGGATGAATCTGAGGAGCCACTACTCACATAAGTGTCACTATGCGGGGCTTGCCACTCGAGTAGGCGCAATTGATGGTGAAAGATACATCTATACGGGGAAATGATACAAGAAAGCTCAGAGTCTGAGAAGCTATTGGGACATTTAAACTTATGTTAGACTCTGGTTTTTATTTTAATTTTGGAAAACACACATTTATTAATACTAGTCATTTTAGACGGAATTTGATTCTGTTCATGTTTGGACAAATGCGGTTATCTTTGTTCATTTGGAAATGAAACATTTAGTCTTTTCAAAATTCTAAAGTTATTGGGCTGGTAGTCTAATTATTAAGCTATATAAATTAAATATACAAAGTCCCAATACAAAATTTAATAATGAATGCAACCATTATTGGATCAAAGCGCAAAATTAAATAATAGAGAAATCCTCGATGTTATGGCATAAGCGTATAGGACATATTTCCAAACAACGAATTAGAAGGCTAATAACTCAAGAGGAATTCTTGATTCCCTTGACATGTCGAATTTTGATATATGTGTGGGTGCATTAAAGGAAAATATTTAACAAAGAAGACGGGTGCAAATCGGTGTAGTAACGTCTTAGAGTTGATACATACGGATATATGTGGACCATTCCTCTGACTTCTTGGAATGGGCACGTATCTCATTATAGGCGATCCTCACGATATGGTTATTTGTACCTAATGCATGAGAAAAGGCACAAAGCCTAGAAGTGTTCAAATTTTCAAAGCTGGGGTTGTCGACTAGGCAAGAAAATTAAAGCGGTCGAATCGGTAGTGGAGAATATTAGGTAGATATGATGGATCGGGTGAACAACGACGAGGGCCTTTTGCAAATACCTTTACGAATGCGGTGTGTACCTCGATACCGTGCACGGAACTCAGAGTCAAGGCTGTGTAGGCGAAGACGCAATAGAACCCTTAAAGATGGCGAAGTATGATTAGTCATTCTTCTCTACCTAATTCATTATGGGGTAAGCATTAAAGACCGCGGTTATATACTTAATAGAGTTCCCGATGCGATTAACAAAACCCATATGAGTTGTAGACCCGGGTAGAAACCTAGTATTAGCATACGTGCAGGGTTGTCGAGATGAAACAGGACTTAGGCTGTGAAAGAAAGCGGTTCGGGGCGTGGCTGTTATTTTGTGGGGATACTGAGGGTCTAAAGGGTTATAAGTTTTATGACCATGACGGGTCCTTCTTTGGGGCGGGTGTACGAGTTTATTGAGGATAGTGGGAGCACTCAGGATTAAGGAGGTCATTTTTGAGGAGGTATGTAAATGCTCCAGCCCGCGACTACTATTGAAGCTATTGGTGACAATCGGGTACCCATTCTATTGTGCCAAGTGTTATGGCAAATGATGACATTCACTGTGCAACTTCAATCTGATTGGAGGCTCCGCCTTAGTTGAGGAACCACATCGAGAAATAGTGGAAGAACCTCAGCCCGACCTCAACTTTGAAGTGCCATTAAGCGGTCCACTAGAGAAAGGAGAAAGGCAATTTCAGATGACTATGTAGTCTTTCTTCGAGGGCATGGTTGATATAGGATTGGAGGAGGACGATCGTGCGTCGATCAAGCGGAGCAATGCTAAATTGAGAAAAGTGGTTAACGACTATGCAAAAGAAATGAAGTCATGAAAAGATAATGGCGTTGGGATCTCGTCGAATTTCCTAAAGGTATAAAACCAATTGGTTGTAAATGGATATTCAAAGCAAACGGGATTCAAAAAATGTCGAGAGAGATATAAGGCACGCTGATCGCAAGGGCTTTACCCAAAGGAACATAGATTATAAGGAGACCTTTTCGCCAGTTTCGACGAAAGACTCATTCAGAATTATAATGGCACTTGTAGCTCATTAAATCTAGTACGCACCAAATGGGCCGTCGAGAGACTTTCCTCAATGGAGATATTGATGAAACTATATACATGGTGCAACCAGAGAACTTTGAGTTAGGAAACCAACCTGATATGACTAAAGAGAGAAGTCCATTTATGGTTTAAACGAGCATCACATCGATAAAGTCTTAGGAGATTTGATAAGGTGATTTCTTCATATGGTTTTCAAGGAGAATTCTTGTTGATCGGTGCATATATCTTAAACTCAGTGGGAACAAGTTTGTTATATTGGTGCTCTGTGGATGACATTACGCTATGAAAGCAATGATGTGAATCTATTGCATGACACCAAAGGTTCTTATCGATCATTTGAAATGAAAGACCTTGAGTCATATGTTTTAATTATACAAATCCATAGGGATCGTTGAGATGTATACTTGGCTTATCACAAAAAGGCCTATATCAATAAGGTGCTTGAAGGTTTAATATGCATAATTGTGCACCGGGTGATACACAATGGCAAGGGTGATAAATTCGGCTTAGGTCAATGCCTAAGAATTGAACTTGAGAAAAGAAATGGAGAACTACCCTTATTAGGTGCGCAATAGGGTCTTATGTATGCTGAGAGTGCGCGTCAGGATATAAGCGTACATTGTGGGAATGTTAGAGATATCTCGATGTCACGGTATGGATCCAGCACAGACGGCTAAGCGGTGATGAGGTATCTTCGAAGATAGCAAAGGATCGTATGCTCACATATCGATCGATCGTCGGAGAGGTTATTGGGTGCTCGGATCTGGAGACTTTGCGGGATGTCAGGAATAGCGAAGTCTTTCCCGAGGCTACATCTTCATGTTGGCGGGAGGGAAATTTATTTCATGGAAAAGTGTCAAGCGGTTACTAATCCAGCCTCTTCAACCATGGTGAATTTATGGCACCGCCGAGCTCTAATCCAAGGAATATGGCTACGAAACTTTATCACGGGACCCAGTTAATGAAGGCATTAACGAGCGCTTAGGATTAATTGTGATAATAAGGCTGCGAGTTATATTCACAAAAACAACGGAGTTCATCAAAATCAAAGCACATTGACATTAAGTTTACGGTTGTAAAAGAAAGAGTTCGAGTGGTCAAGTGTCAATTGAGCATATTGATACGAACTCCATGATTGCAAACCCACTGCAGGCTTGCCACCTAAGGTGTTTCATGAGCATGTTGCTCAGATGGGTGTACTTAGTCTAGACGATATAGCAAGATAGTGGGAGTTCATTTGGTTTTATGTGTAATTATGTGATTGACACGCTATAGTTGTTTCATTTTATATGTACGTACATGCTATGATTATTTAATGCATTTATGTTATGTTTAAGACCCTATACATTTGTCATGTCATGATTTTCTTACCATTGCTTAGCATGTGGTATTTGAAAATACGATACTAGACTCATTCTGAAATATAAAGAGGACCTTTTTGGAGATATACAATTTATAGGATCACATTTATGGTCTCCAAGCCACACACCTATATTTGATCTACGCTATTGATTAGTTGTTTGTCGACAAAGATAGGTCTCAAGATGCATTTAATGTAATAAAGGCCGCGCTTGATCCCATTCTAGTACAATTAATGGACCAGATTATTTAAAGTATTTCAAGATTGGACAAGTATATGCCCATGCCGTTAACTATGATCAATCATGTACATATTCGCACACTCAGAGCCTCCAAAGGGGAGATCAAGTAGATTTCCTTTAGTGGGCCGACAAGTGTTAAATTTTGATTATGATTGTGCTGTCTATCTCGCAACCCAACAAAGCTAAATTTATCTATTCCTAGCTTTAATTAGGTTCTAAATAATTATATAATTATTTCATTAATTATAAAATATGGAATTAATGTGTGGTTTCTCTGCTTTGCTCTACTATATTGTTATGATAGTCAATAACATTAAGGCAATTAAGTAATTCGAAAGGGTCCCTAGGTTGCAAACCACAAAGACGTTATCTCAATTCCATCGGTAGAACGATTATCATTAGGTTTTACAATCCGTAGTTATTAAACCCTAAATTTCCATACTGGAGAGCTTCATCGCATTGTCTAATTGCAATTTATCTGCAAAAGGTATGTCTTCTACAATATTACGGTTTGATCTTGATTGAATATGCATGATTCTAGGCTATGTAGGTTTCATTTTGGTATTTGGTGTAACAATAACAAAAAATCACATCTATGCTTATTCTCACATTTAATCTAACAAGTTGAATTTACATGATTCAGTATCCCTATAAACAAAATTATGATTATATATAAAAAACACACCAGCAAAAGTAAAACTTTAAAATATCCCTCATTAATTTAATTAGAATTTAAAAAATTATAATAATACAATGAGTAATGAATATACTATCATAACGAGTCAATATACTATCATAACTAGTCTACATATTTTCATCATCCGATAATACATTGACTAGTTATGTTAGTACATTGACTAGTTATGATAGTATATTCATTATTCAATGTATTACCATAACTATTCAATATTTGGATCGGGATAAAGTACATATTTTCATTCACAGGTAGTATATTATAGTGTATTGACTAATTATAATAATATATTTACTACTCAGTGTAGTACCATAATTTCCTTCTAAATTAATTAGGGGTCGGGATTTACTTTTGCTTATATATTTTTTGTGTAAAATCATTATTTTTTATGGGATAGCTTGAACCATATAAATCCAATTTTTAGTGATGGATGTATAGTTATTTTGAAATAGATAGTTTGATGGATGCTTTTTCCAATGTATTTTACAATTGAGAAGTGAAAAGAAAAAAGATAATGGAAAATAAAATTATGGCGTAAAGGACATGTGATTATAATGCATACCTATAACTGTCCCGAAAAGGGTTGAGATCATAGAAAAATCTTCCAAACTTAGCATCATGAAAGGAAATAAATGAAATTATGGTAAAGTTTCAAATGGACTACCACTTAGACAAACAATATAATGAGATTATCTATTTGAGTACGTACATCGCCCCCTCACTGTCTGGTCCCATTTTGAAGATTTGGACATATGCTTTTTTCCATTATGCTTTCAAAAATGCTAACTACATGTGGGAGGATGGGATGGACGATGGTGCAAGAAATGAGGCTTTTCAAAAATCAATATTTCATGAATTTGTGCCCCTACCATCACCAGGCTAAAAAGCATGTATGACCCAAAGGATTTTCAATAGCTACGGATGGGTGTGGAGTGGACAAGGCAGGTATGTACTTATTGGAAGTATGCTGTTGTTGTGATTCTTGAACCAGACTTTTTTTTTTTTTTTTGGCAGATCTCCTCGTGGGAAGATGTTATAACTAAGGAACAAAAACTCGGATTTATGGACTGATATATCTCCAAAATATCAGATATCGGCCGATATTGATACGATTTTACCAACCGAAAGTCCGTTAGCCAAAAAATCGGCCAAATTTTGGTAAAATGGCTGATATTTCTACAAAATATCGAGAGTATATCTTACATGTGCATGTGCTAAAATTTCTAGAAAAATATCGATAAAATATCGATAAATATCAAATATATATCGATAAATATCGGATATATATCGATAAAATATCGGAGATATATTTCCAAGTTATTTTGATCTAAATCAAATCCAATCAAGCAATTAAATAACAACGGCTTTTTAGCAATCCACGCTTATTTCAATAAAAATAATGTTTGAAGTAATGGATCTAGCAATATGATTAAACATGCAACTCAGATCTAAAATTCAATATTAAATAAAAATTACTCATATGTAGATTTGCGCATCCGTCAACTAGACTTCTAGATTCGCCACCAACCAGGCACTACACGCCGATCTTACAAAGAACAGCACGCAACCAACGTATCTACACCGGTCCACCCATGTAGACAAGACACTGGCATCAACCGAGATTTTTCCAGATTCATATCTCGTAGTGGTATTATACTTAAAGACAATGAATCGACGTTAACTCGAATCTTAGGAACACCTAGAGAAAAAAAAACCAAAAGAAATAGAAAATTCTTTCTTTTCTTTGCCTCGTATTCTCAAAAAATGTATATCTAAAAAAACCTAAAGAGAAAACCTTAAAAACCCATTACATCAAGGAATAATCAAGCTCTCATATAATAAATTTATATTTATTGCAATAACCGTTCATATAATAAAATTATATTTATTATAAAAACCGCTCATATATTTAAATTATATTTATTATAAATAACCGTCTATATAATAAATTATATTTATTATAAAAAACTGCTCATATAATAAATTATATTTATTATAAATTTATAATTTATACATATATTTGAGAATACTATGGGACCCAAGAGCACATATAATTACAACAATCTCCCACTTGCTCTGAAGTACAAACTCAGCATAAGCTCCAAACCATGTAACCTAACTATGCTCTATGGGCCCCACATCGAGCATGAGTTCAACACTTTCCCCGAAATAGCCTCGGGATCCAATCCACATATAATCAGTGCTCCTTATAATTGAAAAGTTAAATTATCTAATCCGCGCCACTCACTAAAGCTCCGAGCGGAACTCCAAAATTAATAATATTGATATATATATTAATTTCTCCATTGTAAAATAGCCACTGAGCAATTAATTGATTATATTTTCTCACATCAATTAATTATTTTAACTTTGATTTACCGCTCTAATGGATCAAATGCACCGCTGACTTCATTACATCCAAGTACCGAAACATATCAAGATGATATTTCATACAATTTCCATTTTTTGCTTGAGCTCATAAATACCGGTAATTAAACAATCACGCTCCTAAATCATCTAGGTATTGGCCAAAATAGCCTCACATACACAATTCAAAGACCGATAATTATTCAATTACCTATTTAAAATAACTGGATTGAGAGAAAAATAATAATCAAATATCACTTGAGATTTAATCTTTCTACGTAAATTTAACTTTAATCAAATCTTCTTTGATCCTATCAATGCAAACATAACGCACCAATATTTATAATAACTAAGAGCATTATTTCATAAAATATCATAGCCTAAATAAAGCCCAACTTTATTCAATAACCGTGATCTTGGCCCGGCCACTATGAGAACTCATGATCATGTCTTCCATGGACGTATCCATATGACCATGCAGTACCATAATTAATCCGGACCTTACTAAAAATACTTAGCAAGACAAGTGAATTAATACCATTGAAATTTTATTAACACGTAAAAATACAATAATTTTATTGTCTTGCCACAAAGCTCAAATAAAAAAACTCCCACTAGTCCTAAAATAAGTCCTGCAATCTCCTAACACCCATAGAATCTACATGTCTTTCAAAAACTCAACAGTAGAGCTCCTCGCGGAATGGGTCCGCGGTAGGTTTTCCTCCGACGCTTATTTTGGTAAATCCACCGCGGTTCTCGCCAATGATGTCTCGGATCAAGTGGTACTCAATGTGTTTTTGTTTCTTGTGATACCTTTTGTTCTTGATCGTGGTTACGCCCATCGTTGTCGCAAGAAGTGGTAATGGGCCACCTCACTGGTAATTCGAAGATCCATAATGAACTTCTTCACCAATACGCCTTCCTTAGCCGCCCCGTAAGCAGCAACATATTCAAATGTGGAATTCGCTGGCTACACGCCTGCTTAATACCTCCAACCGTATTACCACCATACAAGGTAAACACATAACCGAGGTAGATTGAGTCAATATCCCCGAAGTCTCTGAAATCGGGCAGGAAACCAATGGTTTCTAAACTCCCACCGAATATACAGCATATAATCTCTTTGCCCTCCTTAGATACTTAAGTATGCTTTATCGCAATCCAAGGTTCTTCACCGATCAGATTGATACCGGCTTACAACTCCCACTCCAGATAATGTATATCCGTCCCGTACATAACATGGCATACATGAGACTACCTACACCGAGGCATAAGGTATCCTACTCACGCTCTCTTCTCGTCACGAGTTTTTGGTGATTGCTCCTTTAGAAAGATGATCGCGTCTAGGCGGTGGTGATCCCTTGGAATTTTCCATGTTAAACCTTCGACAAGAATTTTATCAATATAAGAGGCTTGAGATAAGGCCAACAACTTATTCTTCCTAAGCTCGTATAAGTTTGATTCCAAGAATATAGTTGGCTTCTCCCAAGTCTTTCATATCAAACCGTTTATGCAATCACCTTTACACCGACAACAATTTGTTTGTCGCTTTCCGATTAACAATATGTCATCTACGTAAAGGGACTAGAAAACTACCGTGCTTGGACTTTTTAGTAAACACAAGGTTCATCAAAGGCTTTTCTCAAAACCAAAAGAAGTAATGGCTCGATCAACTGATGTTCCATGATCCGATGTTTACTTAAGTCCATAAATGGACCTTTGCAACTTCTGTATACCATGTGTTCTTTGCCTTTAGCTTTGAACCTCTCGTTGTCGTGATGTAGATGTCCTCATTTAAATTGCCATTTAAAGGTTGTTTCGACATCCATCTCGCCAAATCTCTTAATCGAGACTAGCAAACATGCAAATGAAAAGAATCCTGGATAGATTTAAGCATGGCTATCGGGCAAAGGTTTTCCATAATCTATCCCCTGGTATAGCCTTGCCACCATCTAGCTTTGAAGGTTTCCACCTTCTATCTCGATCCTCTTTTTCTCTCAGGAATCCACTTACACCCTATTGGTTTTACTCCTTTTTGGTGCCTTTTACAGACTTCATCACTGAATGGTATAGATTCCATTTCACGGTCGGCTTCTTTGCCACTCCCGTATTAATCCACATCTTCCAGCTTGCTTTCTCAAAATGGATGGGACTATCTTCACTCAATAGCATTAACTTGCAGACCCGCCTTAGCAAGACATATCTCGCAGCTTCCGCCTTTACTCTATCACTACGACGAAGCTCAACCGGTCAGGGTTCATTGTTCTGGTTCTCTGCAGCGGTACTAGTTCCTCTCAGATCGTCTTCGGGTTCCCCGTTCCACATGTATTGGATCTGCTCCACTGGTTCCACTCAGTGTCGCCTCACCTTCAGTACATTTTCCCTCTTGAACATGCATAGGAATCAAGTGCAGATTAGAGCGCCAAGACACCGTGGTTCAGTTTCCGTTTCGAAATAGAAATGTTCTCAAGAATTATTTTACTCTTGGGTTTGAAATTGCTTATATAATCTTCCCCAAAAGTCAAGGTGAGTACTCACAATAACCTTTTATCCAAGGACTATAAAAATAGTCCAATTCCCTGCTCCTTGTGTGGTAGCCAACAAACATGCAAACCTCTCAGACGCGATTCCAACTTATTTGATCCTTTCTTAAGACATAAAAGCAGTGGAGCAATCCCATTCTGGGATATGGCTTAAACTAGGCTTGCGCCCTTTCCACACCCCAGGTGTCTTAGGAACCGCTTTTAGAAGGAACTAAATCTTAAGATACATTGCATTTCTATACATATCCCCAAACGATATAGGTAGATGTCAACCAACTGGGTAATCACTCATGCATATATCCCGAAGAGTGCCTCTATTTCTCTCTTCGTAACTCCATTTTGTCGGGGGTGTTCCAGCCGATAGCTGTGAAACTATCCCTCTCGAGTCATACACTTAAACTCTCCAGATAGGTATTCACTGAATCTCTACGATCAAGCTCTTTGATATGGAGTCCTAATTGCTTTTCTGCCTCAGCCTTATACTCTCGAAATTTAGTGAAAGCTCTGTGACTTTGAAGTGACAGGGGATGATCCATATCTTGAGTAGTCATCCGTAGCGCGACAAAATACTCATACCTCCTGGTTTGGACATTTATCGTCCGCGACACACGTTATACCCAATTCCAGCGCTTGTCAAGGCTGATATCCTTGGTTTTGAAGGGCCTTTTGGTCATTTTACCTTCCAAACAAGATTCACATAATCGGGTATAGGTTCAAAGTCTGTGGAAGTTAAGATCCCACTTTTTTACCAAACCATGAATCCTATTAGATTAATATGACTGACCATAATGCCAAAGGTAATGTTTCATTTGTCTGCTGGTAAGACCATGCTATCAACACCGGCAACAACACATAATGAATCTGTTCAAGACCATCTATCAAATCACTCCAAATATAAATAATCAAGTTGAACTTATTTGCAATAAAGGAATTAATTTAATCGTTAAACCTTGGTTCAAATAAAACAACTACCGTAAATTAAATTCCTTTTAAAACTGCACATATAAACAAATTACTAAACATAAAGTCCTATCATTATTGAAAAATAATTCCTACTTGTCCTAATGCTTTAACTAGACATGTTCTCCATTTCCAAGCCTCAAAACCTTCCCCTGCTTCCCGTCTGAACCAAGCTAGCCTGGTTCAACTAATCGCAAAGAGTACAGACATGGTTAGTGGCCCTCGAATCAATGATCCATTTATCATTTATAATTTCCACTAAACAAGCTCAACCACATTTCTAAATTACCCATACCTTGCTTTGGCAATCCGAGGGCACTCGTCTGACCCTTCATCTCGCACTCAAGCACTTGCCTTCTGCTTCATACGTGGTTTCGTAACTCGGTACCTGACCCTTCTCGCTTGTTCTTATTCTTTTTCCCACCCTTAGGTTTCCTTTGGGCTTGAAAGTAGAACATCCTCGCCATATGAACACGTCGACTTCTCCAAAGCCCTTCTAAGACTTTCAAGTTCATGCATCAACTCAGAGTTAGATCCATCTTGGTTCATATTATAATTAACTTTAAACTGAGAAACGATCAGGTAGGGATTCAAATATGAAATCAATTTGGGACCTTGCTCCATTCATCCCCAACACTTCGCCTTGATTTGGTATGACATCATTTTCGCATAATGATCCCTCACACTTCCCCTGGCCATTCTAGTGTTCATTATAGCCCTAATCGGCAGCCGCTCTTTAAAGAACTTGTTGATTGTGCAAACATCTTATCGAGTCCGGATCATTTCGCCTCCACTCGAGATGAGATATTCGTCCTTTCAAAATGACTAGCAACACTGCAAGAATATAGCAATAATCGATATATTTGCCTTGTCCTAGCTTCATAGTCTTTTCTCGACTTCGGGTCGATGCATTTGTCAAGTGGCTCATTGGGCTTGTGTGGTTAGACAACTTTCGCTTTTTCAAAATCCGTAACAATGCATGTGTTGGTTTTCCATTCAATTATAATTATTTCCATCTTTACAGGCTTTTGACTCAAAATCACGTGGGTGGGTTAAATGATGCCATTCTTTCTCGAAAAAAATACACACTAGTATTAAAACGTATCTTACAATAAACATAATCTTAAAATTTAGCTAATCCTAAAACTATTTTCTGTTTATTGTAAACAATTATTTGGTTTCCATTATAAACACTTTACGCTGGGCAAGATATTTATAACAAATTAAATTTTTTGATCATGAAATGATTAGTATCCTACTGTTGGTTCCCAGAAAGATGGGGAGTCACAATGACTACTTTAAATCCCAATCTTCTTAGACGTAACTTTCCTAGATAATACATAATCATTTCACTCTAATTGTTTCAAAACTTTGGGCACTTAATAAAATATCATACTCGTTGAGGGACATTTAGCGAGCACATGTCCACGTTTTTAATTTCAAAATTATCTTAATATCCAAGACGTCGAATGCTAGTCAACAATCTTATTAAAATTTTGAAATCCTATTGAGGCTCCAATCCAATAAAATCCAACCATGTTTATCCGTCAAGTATCACATGATCATTTTATTATTAGGACCCACAATGGAGCCCTTAGGTTTAAAAATCACTAAATTAATTAAAACCTTCTTCACCATTCAATATTTTAAATAATAGGGATTTTCTAAAATTATTTCAAAAAATAATTTTTCCATAATTATTAAACTAGATAATGTAATCATAATAATTATTATGTACATGTAATTATCATTGATGCAAATTTATATGGCACCACCTATTCTATATGTAGTATGTTATCACATAAAACATGTTATAAGCATATAATTTAAAACCATTCACAAAAGCATTAATTAAATAACCCTAATCCATGGTTTTCCTAAAAATTAAAACAAGCTCATTATAAAATATCCTGTTCTTTTTGTGGGCTCCAATTATTTTAGTTTACAAAGGCATAAAGGCCCAAAACTAAAATAAATTAAAACCCTAAAACCCTAACATGTTCTAATTTGAAGGGTAGTAGTCCCGCTCATTCCACCAAATCAAAACCGGCCTGTGGAAGAACCACTCACTGCACGACGAGCTACCGCCGGGTAGCCGTCAGGTCCACCAAGACGCGCCCTACGCCCAAAGACATCGAGCGAGGACCACGCCACAGAATCTCCACCGGCGCCGTGTAGCGCTGACGACGCTTCTCTGGCACCGCCGATCCCGTCCGACGCGCTTCCTCCTCCTCTAACGCTTCACTCTGCATCACGCCGAGATGTGGTGTGTCCGCATCTTCCGGCTTCCAAATAATGATACGGTACAGATTTACAGATTTTAAATTCTTAAAATTACAAACTATTTTTAATTAAAAAATGTAACACAATAAACCAGGAAGGAAACCTGATCTCAAGGACCAAATTTCCCGTTACAAACCCAAAAATTAATACAATCAAAAATCTACCATGATCTGTGGCAAACCATTAAAATAATACATCCATTCATGAACAAAATCATAAAATTCAATGTATCTAATCATGCGATCTAAACAAATAACTCAGGTGCCATATACTAAATCAACATCAAAATTACACGTGATTATTGAATACCTAGATACACATATCTAATCATAAAGAGCTGCTCCTCGATACCAATTGAAGGAAAAACACACAAAGCCGGAAGTAATGGATCTAAAGAATATGATTAAACATGCAACTCAGATCTAAAATTCAATATTAAATAAACACGGTGATCGTATGATCCGCTAACTAGACTTCAGATCAGCCCACCAAACTGCAACGCACAATCAGCCGATCTACAAAGAATAAAGACGCAAACCAATCCATCTACACCGTCCAATCTACAGATTGCACCAGACCAGTCCGATCTTCCGGGACCTATCCTCGCCTAAGATGCGGGGCACAATGAATCGATTTAGAACTGAATCTAGAACACTTAGAGAAAAAAAACCAAAGAATAGAAAATTCTTTCTTTTCTCTTGTTCTCACAGATTCTCAAAAAATGTATATCTAAAAAACTCGTTATAAAACCTGTTCCATTACATCGCTTAATAACTGCTTCATATAATAAATTATATTTATTATAAATAACCGCTCATATAATAAATTATATTTATTATAAAACTGCTCATATAATAAATTATATTTATTATAACCGTCATATAATAAATTATTATATTTATTATAAAACCGTTCATATAATAAATGTTATATTTATTATAAATTTATAATTTATATATATATTTGAGAATACTAAGTGGGACCCAAGAGCACATAATTGCTAACAATTTTGACTTCAAAAAATTCTATAAATACCCATAAAATCATACAATTTCTTTACAAACTCATTCATACACATCCAACCTTCATTTGACTCTCAAATTATTTTTTCTTTGTGATTTATCTCAATATTTTGAAAATCTTGTTATAAATATTGTCTTTATCAAGATGTGATCCCTTCATCAAATAATGTAATAAAGTCACATCGTTCTTTATTTTGGTTTTAAATTACTTTTGTAACGTAATTTCTGGATAAATTATAATGAATATCGTCTTCAACAAATGTATATTTGTTTATTTATGTTTTTTTTATAATTCAATAAAATATTTTCATGAATTTAAAGTATTTTTATTAATTTTCGCTTTACCGATATTTTTATCAAAATATTCACCGATATTTACCGATATTTACCGATATTTTCGATATATCTATAAAATCTAAAAATATCCGAAATTTTATTCTTGGTTATAACGGGGTAGTTTTCATGCTTTGTTATCGTTTGATGTGTTTATCCTTTTCCACGTTACAGCCTCACTGACCACCACATGAAGTCGTATAATGTTATTAAATGTCAAAACTAATGCTTATACTCAAGGATCAAAATACTCCAGAACACTATATTTCCAGAATTGGATTTTACTGAAATATCGGAAATATCGGAAATATCTAAGAATATCGCGATATTTACAAAATATCGGTTATAAAATTTTCTTATATTTTAATTATATAGATTATGAGAAATGATTCTATCTCTACTATGTAGATTAAAATCAAATGGATAGTAATTATTAAATTAAATATGTTATATTTAATATATTATTCATATATTATTATGTTAAAGAGATATTATTTATTTGTTTTTGTTATTATTATAAATATTATGTAGATAATGAGGGAGATTCAAATATTATATATTATAATTTTTTAAATTTTTAAACATATTATTTTATTTTTTTCTTTCAAATTATTATTTGATAAAAAATATTATAAGCTATAATGAAAATAAAATAAATAAAATATTATAAAGGATTATGAACAAATAAATAATAAGAGAATATAAAAAAGCCAGATTATATATAAAGATAATCACCTGGCGCGGTCGGAGGCCACTTTCAAGCATTTTGGGTGGGTTTGAAACCCTTCAGAAGCAATTTTTTCATATTTTTGGAGCCAAAGAAAAAATCAGAAATTTTTTTTTCCAGGAAAAATTGGTTTTTTTTAGGGGAAAAATCGGTTTTTTCCGAAAAATCAGCGATTTTACTCCGATTTTTTTACTTCCGATTTTTCCTTCCCAAAATCGTTTCCAACCCAACCAACCGATGCACATCGAAAATCCCATTAAAAAAAAAACGATTTATCTTCTGGTCGCGACAGAACCTAAGGAGGTCTCGTCGCGACTAAGATTGAAATTTGGACATATCGGCCGAGAGCACGGCTGATATATCTGATATCAAGCTCCACTTTAAACATTTTTTTGATACGTAAAATCGCTTACGTGAAAAATCGTGAAAAATCGGGAAATATCGGCGATATTTCACCGATATATCGGTATCGGACCGAAATTCGGCAAATTTCGTATAACACACGCGCGTGACCGATTAAGTCAAAATACTCCGGGAGATATATCTGAAACATCGAAGATATATCGAAATATCTAAAATATCTATATATATCTAAAGATCTGAGAAAGACTGGAGATATATCGAAATATCTAGAAAATATCTAGATATCGGGATATACCTAAATATATCAAATTCATTTATTTGCACCAAAATTAAATCCAACTACTATAATTAAATTACAAATATATTTTGACCATCCAACGTTATTTTGACCCAAAATCGGCAACAATTTAAAATCATTAAATTTGATCACAAATTCTCTCTACCAATATCCGTAATCTTCATTCTACTCCAAAAAATTTCTTTGTGATATCTCTTAAATAACTATATATTAGTTTAATATTTTAAATTAGTTAATTTAGTAATAATATATTAATAAATTAACATTTCATGTTCAAGCACTTTAAAATCAAGTTATATATTAGTTAATATCATTATAAATTTATAGTATTATATGGAGTTTTCATATTTTAAATTAGCTTAATTTTGTAGTAATGTAAGATATTACAAATTAATTTTTCAAGAAGTTAATATTTAAACAAGTATGTGGATGAACCCTGACTTCCTATCCATAGAGAAGTTGTAGATACAAGTTTAAGACATTTATTCATGACATGTTCTGACTTACACCACACATTTTAACACCATGTCTTGGTATGAATATTGTCTTTACCGAAATTTGATATATCCATCAAATGTCATAATCGGGAAAGCCACATCAATCTTCATTTTGATTTTAAAAACTCACGTAAATGTATATATTTGATTATTAATGTCATTTTTACACATTTAAAAGTATTTTTTATGAATTTCAAAGTATTTTTGTTAATTTCTATATATCGATATTCATAAAATATCCACCGATATATCTCCACATATCCCGACATATCCATAAAATGCAAGTACCGATATATCCATCAACCTGATATTTCCAACCTTGGTCGCGACAGTTCTTTGGCACTCCTTCAAGGCGCATCTAGGGAAGCTCCCGTCATAAAGGTGCTACTACAAAGTGTGTTACGCCCTTTTGTCATGATACCAATGGGATGTCGACATAAAATCAAACAAGTAAAGAGCTCCACCCTATTTGATCTCGCATAAATTTTTTTTTTTTTAAAGACTGAAAATCAAACATAAACGAAGCCTTATTAATGCCACAAAGGCCATCAGAATCGGAAACTCACAAAATGCATTTATATACAAAAACGTAGTTTAATTGGCTACAATTTGTCTTTAATTAAAGATTACGTAAAATGGGTTTTCTACCCATAATTTATAAAATACAAGGGCACAAATCTTGCCTTTCGTCACTAAACTTTAATGATTCCATTCCCAAGGTACCTTGGTACTGAATTATTTCCACGACTGGGTGAGCAATGCCCAGTAGTTGAATTTCTCCTACATGGATTACTCCCCATCTAAGTGCTCATGCAAAGAAAAACACACACACACATCCAAGTAAAATTATGCACATTCCTACTCGAATGTCTATATGTCATACCCCATGTCTTGAGTCCTCACCGCCTCCATCACACATGCATTTTCCATGTATGGAAAACTGTTTTCAAAACAAAGATATTTGTTTTCATGGACAACCCTCCGATAGAAATTAATGGACATAACTTGATAACAAACTTTGTGGACAACCCTCCGATATATTTTGAGTGGACATACTCCGATAAATAGTTGGCTGGTCAACCCAGAGAAACTCAAACCCATGTCATGCACTACACCCACATTCTACTTGTCCCCATGCATATGAAATGCGATTTGCCATTTCCATACCAATTCATGTTAATATATTATACATGCATCTACTAACATAATTCACACACAACCAACATGTTATCCATCTTTAGCAATAACACAAAAACAACACACATGGGCCAATCAACAGTCCGACCATTAGTCTCAGGACTGTCCAAAACAAACACAAGAGCTTAAAGCCGGTCATCAAGACAAATTTATAATCCAACCGGACCGTTCGAAACAAGCCCCATAAATCTAACACTCCTGGCTCAGACTGGGGACTGAATGCACCCACCATTCCGGCTCCAACTACCCCAACCATTAGAATGACTCTTAAGATTAAAACCAAGAGAGGTCTCCTACCTCTTGAGTTCATTAAACTCCCGATTTCGCCCCGATGCGGCTCTGGCCGTGGGATGAATTTTCCCTCTGTCTCTCTCAAAACCTGCTTACCTATCGCCGAAATTTAGATAAAGGCAGCTTTCTCCAAGCCTCCCTTTCTTTCCCTTTCTTTCTTCTCTTCTCTCCCTCTCTCCCATCCCACCACCCGCTTGGTCCAAGACGGGTCGGCGAGAGCGCCCTTTCCACGTGTCAACCCTCTCATCGTTCCTGTGGATTACCCTTATCCATATATCCATCTACTTTGGATTTCCACTCCAATCACAAAGCAGACACACGGTTCCCCATGAGCCCCACTCGAGTTTCCTTTGTCAACGCTTCTCCACTTGACACGTGGCACACTGTGTGTGACTCAACACGTGCCAAGTGTCTCAGACTATCCCCACATCTCAAAACGCGGGAATTCGACTCTCACGCAGAGTTAGATTTTTGTACGATTTCAACTAAGAAGTCTGGCTATTATCCGAAATCTAGAAAATTCCTGATTTTCAACTCGAAAGTACCGCTTACCTCTTTTTAAAATTGAATTTTTCTGATTTACAAAGAAGGTATGGTGAAAGGCCATAACACCCCTTTAAAACCCTAAAGTTGGGTCTCTAATAATTAAATTAAGGCAAGTATGACAATCGATTAATCAATCTAAGGATACCCAGAGACAAGCAACAATTATAACAAAATACATTAAATATGTAATAAATAACTAAAAAAATATCAAAGTCAAATGAGGTAAGATATAAAATTTCGGTGGTGAATCTACGCTTATCAATAGAAACAGTTAGCCTAATAACACATATATAAATATTAATTATTAAATTAAAAAATGAACGCCAAATTATTTAATGAAGGATAGATGAGATGTTGGGCCCCCCACCAAAGCCCATTTATTTAGCACGTGAGTCAACTCCATATGCTTCCATTTTATTTGAATTATAAAGTAAATTTTATTTTTGGAATTTTTGAAATCAAGTTGAAAAGGGTAATTTTAGAAAATGAAAATATGATTTTATGTTCGAAAAATAAGAATGTCACTTTAGGGAATAATGAACTTGAAATTTATATTTTCAAAAAACAATACTTTGATTTGGGAAAATTAACAGAAAATGATTTTTAAAATTTTGAATTTTAAAGAATTTTTTAATATAAAGAAAATAAATTTTAAACTTTTGAAATCGAAGAAAATGATTTTTAAGATTTTAAATTAGAAGAAGATGATTTGTTTTTAGAAATTAAATAAAGTAAATTTTGAATTTTTGAAAGTTAAAGAAGATGATTTTAGAATTTAAAAAAAAAAAAAAAAATCAAAGAAGGTAATTTATTTTAAATTAAAGAAAATAGATTTTGAGTTTAAAAGTTAAAGAAAAAATATTTACTTTAGAAAATAAAGAAAATGAATTTTGATCTTTTAGAAATTAAAGATAATGATTTAAAATTTTTTGAAAGAAAGCATTTTTTTGTTATTTTTTTAGGAATGAAAGAAAATGATTTTAGATTATTTTTTTATAAAATTGAGGAAAAATATTTTTTTTGAGTAAAATTTAGATAGTAAGATTTATGTTGGAGATACTAAGAAAATTAAATTTATTATTATTGTTACAATTACTATTTATTTACTTATTTAGGAAAAACTTAATGAGCTGGATTTTGTTTTTATTACACTTTGAAAATATAAAACAGACTTTAACTTAAGAAATATGGAAAGCTTTGGAAAGCTTTGACTTTAAATGAATTTAATAAATTGAAAGGTAGAATAATAGTAAAGATAATAACAATAATAATAAAGTTGACTAAGATAAAACATACAAAATGAGTTAGCACACTGCTTAGAAGCCACAAGTTAAATAACTTGGTAGTTGCTTCCATATGTTCCACACGTTATTAGAAATCTAGAAGAAGCTTCTTTTTATTTATTTAATTATTTAATTTATTTGTTGTTTTCCCATTACTGAATTGAATTGATAAAAACATAGAAGGCGAGCGCGGACCGAGTCACTGAGTCATTATATCACAATGACGCGTCTTAATGGTATAAGTTGTACGATTCAGACTAATTAATTCATATTTTACATTTAATAATTTATATAAGGAAATAGTGAGACAGATTATTAAGATTAAGAAGAAGAATAAGAGGAAGGCCATGTCAAATGGAAAGTACGGCGCTACCCTCCGCCGCCCTGGTGGACCAATCTGCGCATGCCATTAATGAGCTGTTTTGGTATACGTGGAATACTATGGGGCCCACACATCTTTCCGACACTACCCCTGCACTTTTTTTTGCTATATATAGATCCATCTTCTCCAACATCTTCTAAACCCTAGTCCCATCAGCATCCTCTCGTTATAACTTATAAGCTCAAAAAAAAAGCATTTTCTTCTCCGGCTTTGCTCTGCAGTCTGCTCTGTTTATTATTCAAAAAGATGGCGTTAGCATCGCGAAGGCCGTTATGATCCTTCGCAATTGCGGTGTTCTTTGGCGGCAACAGCCACAGTGTCGGCGCAGGAAATTACTCCGGCGGCATCGCCACCGCCACCGGACGTTGGATCGGCTTTCTCACTCCTCTCCCCAATCTCATGATTGCCTATCTGATTCTTTCCCTCGTTGCTCTCGTGAAGCACTGATTCGATTTTATACTGTATTGTATTGTATCTGTTGTTGAGGATTAATATCGTATTGCTGTAATGGATAATAGATTTATTCTCATTATTTTATAAATAAATAAATATTAATTTTTATTATATTCTTGTTCATTTGTTACTAGTTTTGATTATAAAAACAATGCTTTAAAATATCTATTTTAGTTCCAGAATAAATTTTGATCTTCCTTATTAATAAAACGACAACAGTTTTTCTTTCATGGACATTGCTCATTGGAAAACAGTTTGTTTACTCACTGTTTTTGAAAATATTTTGTTCTAAAAAATACTAGAAAAACAAAGAAAATACGGACAAAACATGTTTTGATTCTTTTTTTTGTTGGAAAAAAAACAGGTAGGTAAAATGCAGAGAACAAGAATGGTTTTTTTTTTTTTTTTTTGACAACAAGAACACGTGGAATGAGAACGAGAATAGTTAGAGAATACCAAACAGTGTTTTTGTGTTTTCCAAAAATTTTTATCTATGAACAAAACTTAGTTCTATATTTTACTTCAATTAGTAAAATAATAAGAATTATTATTCTTTTTTCTTAAAGTAGGTCATCAAGTCTAAAAGACAAGAACAGCCATTTTTTGTTGGACAGCAAGACAAGAACAATGAATTAGCTATGAGCCTGGAAATGTCCATAGAATTTATTTCTTTATTGATATTTTTTTTTCAAAATATTAAAAATTGGGAAGTACACAAATTTAGCATAATCATTGTTAGCGCAATAGTATATTTAAAAGTATTGGTATGTGTGTTTTGAATAATAGATGGAGGGTAGGAGAATGGTTAAAGTTTTGGAGTTTGGGATGTGAATAGTGTTTTTGGAATAAAAAATCCAAATTTTATTATAGGTTTCAAAAAAATGACAAAATTAGTGCGTTATGAACCACGTTGGCAATGACTGTTATTGTGAACGACGACCAATGATAATAAAATTGGTTATTTTTGTTACATATATTGAAATGATAATCATATAGTAAATTATTTTTATTTAGCAAAAAAAATATTTATTTGTAAATAACCCTAAATCAATATAAAAATTATGTAATTTTTGACAACAAGCATATCCAAGGTATCTAAAATTAAAATGAACCTACAAGTTTAATTTTTAAAAATTTGAATCAATTTATTTTTTCACAAGGATTACCCAGATTTAATTTTATTATCATTTATTAATACTGAAACATGGAATTTTGCATTAACCCTCAATTACGATCTCCATACATAAACCAAATGTTTTTGTTTTGAAAAACAAGATAAACATGTTTTTGTTTTGAAAAACCTAGAGAATATACAAAATATTAAATTTAGATAATACTAAAATTGAGTTTTTTAGGTATTCAAAAACAGCTACAAAGGGTAAAGTTAGAGAGCGCTAAAATTGTGTTTTTTGTGTTTTTTAAAATCGTTATTAATAATAGTTTGGAAAATAGGAGGCCTAAATCTAATTTTGTTATTTTTTATTGCATGCATTGTAAAAAAATGGAAAATTTTTATAATACTTACAATTTAAAATTATTTTATAAAAGTGACACATTTTAAAACTAAACCCTAGATGGCTCACGTAATCTTCAAAAAACATTGTATATACCAAATCATGCATATACCAAAACATTTAAATATATTAAAACATTTTATACAAATTTTAATATATAAAAATAATATGTACCAATTTGTCCCACAAGATGATGCCTATATATTTCTCTTACGACGAAGCTGAGGAAGCTGATGGAGCCGAGGTTAATGGAGCCAGGTGATTCATGGATGAATGAGTCATGTAATAAGTCGAAGTCACGATGTCGCCTAGCGAAGTCTACCCCACTCAGTAAAAGGTCAAGGATGGTATCATCCATGGGAGGCAATGTATGGGATGGTAAAGGGTGTGACAACAATGTGATATATACATATGACGTTGGCTCGCCGACACCTATATATATACATATGTAAGTGTGAGAGTATGGAAGGTGATGTGTAATGGGGTAGGAAGGTGATGTGTCAATGAGTGGGTATGGAAGGTGATGCAAGTGTGGGTATAAACATCTCTGTGAGGGGTAAGTATAGGAGGGCATCAAAGTAGGCAAAGTCGGCTCATAACGAATCACGTCACTCCGGCCCCGACCATGACCCGACCTTAACCCATCTCAAGCACAACCTCGGCGATCAACTCCCCCTCTCTCTCTCCCTCTCCCTCTACCTCGAATGGGTTGCATACGTGATGGTGTGGACGACACCGGAGGTCTAATCGATGGTACATGTGATGTCGAAGCCTTCTCGAGTAAAATCCTACGATGCGATGGCCTCTCTCTCGATTCTGCAACACCCATCAGGGCAATATGACGTATGTCGCACAAACGCACCAATCCGTAGTGAACGAGAGAGAATGGCTATGTCACCATGGCGGCGATCCGAGGAACCAAAGAAAGAATTATAATTACATAATCTATCGATTTAAAATTAGGTAAATATTTTAGAAACACATGACCTTAACTTAATAAAAGATGAGTACTACCGACTGTAGTATGGAACCTCATATCATCCCTATAGCAGTGGTGTCATAAAACGCCGTGTAATACGACGATACCACTACATGTATGGATCATGGAAGTCCATCAAACCCACCATAGGGGGTGAAGTGATGATCCTAGCCGCCGTACTATAATGCTATGACGAGCATGATACGCCGCCTAATCGCTACCGGGTGTCGCCCACGTGCATCCATCAGATGCACCGTTGCTCGTAAGAGCAAGCCGGAGGTATCTCCGATGCATCCTAAACCGACAGACTCGCCTGACGAAGCACTAACACCCCAAAACATACGAAAGGCCGACATCGGCCCCGGGATCTCCCGACGCCTAAGCGCATATATGGAAGTCGGTCAAGCAACTCTCCCACGTATGGTCACGGCGTGAGACCTACATGTGTTACTTTGCGTCAATAAATTTACTGAAATATGAATGAAATTTTAATATAGAACCATATACTTTTACAAAACCATTACCCGGGACAGATTCCGCATCTAGTCGATCTCATAGAGGAGTACACCCGAAGGGTTATGCACCGTCGTACTCTCCAATCACACCGGTCGGAAAGAGCCAGTTTCACTCTTCCGCTCACCGAGTTGAGCCGGTAATCCATCGTGGATACCTCGTGTATGTTCCAACCCGACATCGACATCGCATATCGCAAGGCATGAGGGTGGTGGTGCTAGATCTACATGTGGTCGCCCAAAATCGGATCGATCGACGTGAAGTCTCTCCTAAGACCATAGTTGAATACAAAATAAACAGAAAGTTGGTCCCAAAAAATTGAGGTTTTTATATTGCGTTAGGAAAAATAATATAAACCGTGTCCTCTTTCCGGGACCCTTGATTTAACGAAAATTGGGCAGAGTTTCTTTTATACGAGGAGTTCTACCCAAAATACAACATACACAAAAAAACCTGCCAACATGGCTCAATGACCTCAGTAGGTCCAATTATGAGTAATAGTGGCCTAATCAGGCCAATTCATCCATACACAACAACATACATTCCCAGTTATTACATACCTATATGAGTGTAATACAACCTATTAGCCACTACTACGATCCAAGTCGGCTCCTAAGATAACTCGCGATATGTATGTGCTAGTACTACACCACCCCAACTATAAGTCGCAGTATGCGTCAAATCTCGCAGTAGTGGGAGAAAGCACATGGGAACATTCACACCCTTCTTGTCCGCAAACAAGAAGGATCCGACGCACTAAGATGAACTCCACGCCAAGACTACGCCTAATGTGACCTCATCTGCATCGTGGCGGGGTGGATAACTGGGAACATAACCACCGCAAGGAGACAGTGGCTCCTCTGATAGCATCGGCGGGTGGGATGACACCGAGCAACTCCTCGCACAACGACGCCACATCGAACACACAAGTGCCAGTGATTGCTGGGCCATGGATACGGGCGCTGGGCGGATGATGGCGATATCTTGCAAGGTAATCGCTTATCTCCCCATCGCACATGAAACGTGCGGTGTGTCTTCGCCGCCATCTCTCGACGAGAGGTGATAAGTGGCCAATCGACGTGATGTGCCCAAGCGTATATACTGTGAAAATCAGCCCTAATTATAGCCACAGAGATCCATCCTCCACGAGTCATGAAGGCTCTTATCCGGCTATCGAGGGCGAGTATTTCTTAAAGCCGTATAACCTAAACAAACTAAATTTAAAAATTATATATAAATTACATGTTACAACCAAGTATTAGTAATTTGATAACAAAATACGTACCGCTTCAGATCCATTGCGTGATCCGTAACTGGCCTTGCAATACCAAGATAGATGTATCCGAAGGATCTGCATCATGAATCCCTTTGAATGCCATGTCTATAAGATATAACAAATCCAGAATAATTGTCAATTATGGTTGTCAATATTAATTACATCGACAATGATTTACAATACACATGTACAATAATAATGTCTCATTTCATAGAATAAGTCTTATACAAAACAACTACAAAAAGTCGGGGCCTCATTTACAAGAAATACACACTTGTACATAAGTCTTATACAAAACAACTATAAAAAAGGTGACGCCTCATTTACAAACAAAAAACAAATTGCCTTACTTCACATCTATAACTAAACTTGATTTCTATTCTTACAAGACCGCCGATTGTGACCCGTTTGTTTGCACAACCCACATTTTATCTTGGTTTTCCCCTCCCTAACGTCCATTTCATTATGCAACCGGGTTGATTTAGGACGGCCACTGACTTTCTGTTTCATTGACCCAGAGCTACAATCGTTGGACCATCATAAAGAGGCCACTCATCTTCATTGAATATGGGATAAAACAAGCTTGCCTAAGTGTCATAAGAGGGATCACAGTAGTTGTAGTAGCTCTGAACAAATAAATCAAAATCAACACACTGTTGACATGTCGTTATGATAAGGCTACATGGAAACCCATATATCGCTTGTCTTACCACACGTGCATTTCGTCATTTAAGTCGAGGTGATGAATGCACCACTCCTTGACTTTACGTGAAATCAGCCTCTATATGTGATCGTAGCAAACAATTCCATCGATCCAAATTTCTTAACCACACTTAATCTTGAATCAGCATCAACATATGGAGTGAACTCGCTTCATCTGATGCCAATCTATCAAGACCTTGTTCCCTTCTTACAACAAAGTAAATCAAGTAAGGCTGAAAATGTCAACCGAATCAATGCGTGAGGGTAAGCTACGAGCCCCTTTAAGAACACCGTTAAATACCTCCGACATATAAGTTGTCATTACTTCACATATCTTCACCCCATCATGTGAAAGTGCCCATAATCAAGAGGATCGCTCTAACCATCGTTGCGGCTCGCACAAATTCTCCCAATTGTAGCCATATATGCCTATTCATCTTCCGTGGTGTGTCACGCAACAACCGCTTCCGCATACCAAATTTTTCAAGAGTTTATTCGTTCGGTCATAAAATTGCTTGCAAGATGATGCATGCAAATCCTATGATAGGCATATGGTGCATCCTAACCAAGATGAGGATCACCTATAGTCGCCTATAATACCTGGATGTCTGTCAGATATAACACAAATCCCCGTCTGCTGAAGTTACTCTATTTCTGATACATGCCAAGAACCATCCCCAAACTATCAACACTTTACCTTCAGAATAGAAATGCCAATGAAATAATCATTATTTCACATGTTCTCATAACAACCAACAATGTCCCTTATACTTCCCATACAAATGTGTACCAATTAATACTCAACAGACGACAACTCTGCGAACCCTTCCACATGGCCTGAATTGAATTTAACACGCTACTGGAATGTCTCATTGTTTACACTATTGTCGATGGTTTTCCAAATGACAACACATCCAGACCTATTTGTTATACGGGCCAAGAACAAACATGGGAGCTCAGATATGATTGGGAAAATCACCAAATAAGTGTCTAAATGCCTTATGCTTCCCATCCAAGGCTTTTTTATATGAAATTTCATATCCCCATTTCTCCATCACGATTGCTTGAATAGCAGCAGGAGACAATGTAAATTGTGCCTTAATTATTGCCTGTATATGAGCAGCAACCAACTTTGAGTCCAGTTGATGATGGTCTCGGTTCAAACACGGATTTACACAAGTATGCGGCCCTTTATATTTGTTGATCACAAATAAGCTAGTATCTTTCACAACCATGACACGCAGCTTCCATTGACATTGACATTCTTCTACTCTTCATATCTTAAAACGACAATTTTTCAGGAGGCAACCACAAATAAACTCGTGTGCTCTAATTGAGTAAATCTTTGCAGCCTCTTGCAAATCGGATTTAGAATTAAAATTTTTCCCAACTACAAATTCTCCACTCGCATAACTGAGTAGTCTATTGCCCCCATGGAGTCCAACCACTTGAAATAGCAATATCTATATTTTCAACATGTTCAAAACAAGGTGTTGGTGGTAGGTGAAAATGAATAGGGGCTGACTCATCAAGTCCCTCATCATCTGCGATATTCGATACATCACAAGATAATGCATGCGCAGAGACAAATATCCCTTGCTCATTCTCCAAAACCCGATGAAGCCTGTAATGATGATACATGTCCACGCCTTGAACATAAGTCATCATCATATTCATCATCAACATCTTCATCGTATCTCATCATTACCTTCATAAGCGCAAGCATCATCATCTCCATATACCCAAGATTTAGTATTAGACCGCCATTTACCCACAACCATAGTCAATTTCGCAACATTCTCATTTTCTCGTAATACCCATAGATTGATTCGCTGTTTGCATTTGAACGACCTCAACAAACAATTCAATTTTTCCTCACGGCGCTTATGTTAACCATGTTCAACATTCTATACGTAACTGTCATTCCATATTGTAAGAGGTTGGAACCTATTTCCACTTTTTAGAGGATACTTACACTTGAGGACTAATTTGAACTTATGTTTGTCAATAGGTGTGCTTGAAAATATGATATCACCCAATTGTTCAAACGTGCAGTCAGCCGGTATATCCAAAGGCACAATCGAAGCTTTGTTCCCAACATATTTCACATCATTATCAGTCCTCACTATATGTCCATTGTAATAACATATTACGGAATAGAGGAAATGCACATAATCGACTTGTTAAAATGAAGTAAAAAAAAAAATAATATGAGAGATGATTATCCTTAGTACCTTGTTTAGAAATTAAATGGCCCCAATCGTGCCCCCTTTCCAAGACTCATGATTTAATGAAAAATCGGGGTAGAGTCTTTTTTATACGGGGAGCTCTACCCAAAATACAACTTGTATTAAAAACACTGCCAACATGGCTCAATATCATACAATGACCTCAGTGGGTCCAAATTTGAGTCAAAGTGGCCTAATCGGGCCCATTCTTCTATAATCAACAACAACAACAACAACATATAGTCTTCCTACTTCCCCATTCCCTTTTCCTATATGATAGAAAGCTAAATTCTTGGTTTAGGAGTTTCCACAAACTAAAGAATTTAATGTTAAGAGACCATTCTATAAAATTACTTAAAAACCTTCAAAATAATTTGATTTAATCAAAATGATATCAGATTAGACAATTAGAAAAGAATTGAAGAACTTAAGGCACATATTTGTGGAAAGAGTTTTGGTTTATGGTCATTTCAACTATTTAATTGAGTCTACACATTTGAAGTGTGTGAATCTTTTAACTTTTTCATCAAAGAATCATTAATGAAGAACATTAAGTTTAAATACTTTTATATACCTTTATCATTTATTATCCAAAGCTTAACTCAAAGAAATAATTAGGAATCTGAAATGATCAAGGCTAGATACAAGTTTAGAAAAATGATTGATATTTGGAACTAACTAATAATTGAGAGGAAAAAGAATCACATGAAATGACACTTAATATTTGTATATTTAGCCAAAGTAGCAACCTCAAGCTTCAAAACGGTTCAAGAAAAAATGATGAGGTGCTCATAGTTTGATATTACTATTTGCAATTGGATATTGAAATGAATATCTCTTGTTTACTCATAGTTTGATGCCAATCATTTCATCAATCTAATTATGATAGGGGACAAAACCACTGCAAAAGAGAACTTCGACATTCTAGCTTTTCGATATGAATTTTATTTGATCGTATTTACATACCCCCAAATTGTTATAGAAGCAGTCACCAAACAAACAAAAACACAAAGCATAGTGGAATTCCTCGAGTCGCCTAAAAGCAGCTTATTTAATACAACATATGATATGGGAATTGTGATATACTACGAATCACTTACAATAATCACTATCTTAGAAAATAATTTTCATTAAGAAACAAAAAAGGAAAAAGGAATGCACATAATTAATTAAGCTTCGAAAGAACTATGGTCTTCTAAAATTCCGGGAAAGTGTGTCGAGGCAAGCAGTTATAGCGCGGGAGCAGAACAAGTGAATCACTTCCACCTCATGATTTATTATTCAGAAAAAAAGACGAGACGTAATTGAAATGATTTTTGAAGAAAAAGTCGAAAATAGTACAATATGAATACAATTAGAAAGTAGTAAATCAAGATACAAAGGACTAAGTGTGGAGTCTAATGATAAAAGTGAGGCAAGCAGAGGAAAGATGTTTCTCTCAAATGGGCTATCCTCGCATTAGATGCCTCTAATGCACTGTGGTCGGGCCTTTCCAAACATCGCTCATCCCGCTAAACGTAAGGCACTTTAACCGAAAAATAATTTCAACGTAAGGCACTTTAATTCGAATATATTAAAAAAGTTTTTATTTTATTTTTATTATTTTATTTTTATTTTTATTTATTAATTATTTTATTTTGAATTTTTTAAAAAAATTCAAAATTTTCGCTATTAGGATATAAAGGCAGCTAAACATAGCGAAATTTTCGCTATGCCTAATTTTCGCTAGGCTAGCGAAAATTACTGTAGCAGTGAAATTTTTTTTCGCTATGGGCCCCATTTTTGCCTCCAAATTTTGTTTCGCTCATAACTTTTTCATCCGAACTCCGTTTTAGGCGTTCTTGGTACCGTTGGAAAGCTTAGAGAGTGTAGAATCCAAATATGGCCAGAAAGAACATTTTTGAGATTGTTATGAAAGTGTAATTTTAAAAATGCTCCAACTGGTCACTTTTTTCCTCTCTTTTCTTCTCCTAACTTGTTTATTTGAAGCCCAAACGGAGTGAATAAGGTGTCGATGGAAAGCTTGCAAAGTTTCCTATCCAGCAATGATCACATCTCATCAAGGAGGTAACACTTCCTTCTCTAATTTTCCAATCCGAGCCCCATTTCGGACACCGAGATGCTTGGGTTGGGGGGAGAGTTAAGGAAGTGGACTTTGTATTTATGTTTTGTTATTATTTTGTTCAAGCTCATTTTGTGATGTTTAGTGGCTTGCTGGGTCCCCTTTCTATAAAGCTGTTATACCATACAGCTTACTTTTTCAAAATCTGGACCCAATTTGCAATCAAAATTTTTTGTGGTTTTGCCTAACCTGCAAGTTGGAAAATTTAAACTTTGTCCAATTCTATTGATGCTAGATTGATTCCATGTTTGTCGAGTGAATGATTAGTTGAATTTTATTGATTTCTATATTTTTCTTCCACTCCAGTTAACTACACATTACGTGAGCAATGAGGTTTCAATAATAGTCAAAACCGCACAACCTCCTTTACTTTGCATAACCTACCCTAGTTTCAGTCAACACCTTTAATGTGTTATGGACCCCGTGGAAAAGAAAAAGAAGAAAAACGAAAAAGAAAAGAAAAGAAAATAAAAGAAAAGAAAAGAAAATAAAAGAAAAAAGAAAAGAAAAAGAATAAAAATTGCAACACTTTGCCTTGAAACCCGAGCACCTGGCCCGAGGGGTATATGGTAAAGCCTTAAAACCCTAAGGTTCTAAACCTTCATCGGCTTGGAGTCACAGACTTAGTGTTCAAGTACATGGGTGGATGGGTGGAGTTTAGCAAGTCAGAGGTGCCGAGTCTCGAAATCATTCAAAGTCCTGGGTGAAACCCGTAGGAGTTTGTGTCGAAGACCTTATGACTTGGTGCCCTAAGCCTTAATTGGTTGGGAGTCATCGGTGATCCTCGTTACATGGACTTTGCGAGGTCGATTCCTCGCATTGCACCCTACAACCCAAAAAGAATTGTGGAATAAGAGGTGGGTCCTCGATCCATTTAGGTTGGCTAGCATGCTAGGTCGGGTTGCGTAGCTAGGTTGGGGGAGGGAAAAATGATTTAGCTTTATTGTTGAGAGTCAAACAAAACACTTAGATTTTGTGGAAGTTTCGGTTGATTCACCAAGAAGGAGGCTCTTTTGACACTAATTTGTACGGCTCTTCATTCTCTCAAGATAGTTATTGGACACTCGCATTGATTATTCCTTACTTAGGGCTAGTATTACCTAATTCACAAACCTGAACGCAACCTTTGTAACGTAATTTTGCTATCGTTTGTATGCTCTTTCTTTCTTCTACATCGCTAAGGGACCAGTAATGTAGGCTAGTGTGATTAAGGCTCAAAAGTGCTATTTTGAACCCTATTTATTATAGGTTTCAGTGTTTTGTGTACTAATCATGCTAATTAACCCGATTTGCACATTAAGGTCCCTACTATTTTATTGATCGCATTTCTTGTGGTACTTTTTATAGTTGTAATTTGGTGCTTCTAAAATTGCCGAGCCGATCCAAGCAACAAGAATTCTAGTCAAACTCTCAAGATTTCAAATCAAAGATCGTATGAAAGAAAGGCAAACGTGAAGAAACACCACCGCAGAAAGCCTTCTCCCGCGAGCACTGCATTACGCTCCAAAGATCAGGCATCCCGCAGCCCCTCGTTTCCCGCATTTCACGCACTTTTTGTTTTTGCTGCAATTTGGTTTTTCTCCTTTCTACCCTTGTTTTAATCCACTTATGTTCGATTGGATTGTATTTCACTTGGCTCAGAAGGCTACATGTTTCATTTTGATACACCTGGTCAAGGGACGGATTTTTGGTCAGAACAAAGCAGGGTTCCATTTCTCCCAAGCTCCCTTTCTCTCATTTTCTCCCTTTCTGCCATTAAACACCCTCCGAGGATGACAACTCGTAGGATGGTTGGCTGCAGCCTCTTCCCTTGAAGAGTGAGGGGTTGTCGGGCCAGGGCTCGAGGTAACTCACTGGTCCCCGTTTTTAACGCACGTATTTTTTTTGGTTGTTTGGGTTCCGCTTCACTTAGGGTTAAAATCTCTAAGACGCCCTTTTAATGCGCATTCGTGTTTTTCAGTTCACGAATACTTTCTACTAGATCCATTTGAGGCTCAGTTAGTCAGTTCCTCGTTAGTTATCGTGGATTAGGTTTTGAGATGCGTTTTCCTTTGTTAGGAACATTTATGCCCATATAAATCATGTTTCAAAAGGGAAAATCATAGGGTTTAGTTTTTAAGCTAAATGAAGATCGGGTTCGGGAAATGACTATATGTCATGCTCCGTAGGAAAAAATACTAGGACATGTAGTTTACCTTGAAACCCTAAACCAGTGGCCTAACACTTCAAAGGGGTTATTTTACATTTTTTCTTGTTTAGCTTAGTCGGTGTTCCAAAACCCACCCATTTTACGAACCTTAAAAATCGAATTTAATTCACGATTTTTGCGCTGCTTATTAGTCGTTTATGCGAAGAAAACCCGTCCCGTGTTCGAATACAGACCCCTTTATCTTTGCGGTAACTTGACTCACGGCGATGGAACTTAGGAATATAAATTTTGTTGATTCCGCTCACCCTACCGTGGCACGAATCACCTATCCTCGAAAACATCCTCTGGCTTGTAAAATCTTCTAGAAACTTCTCGAACGTCAGACCACTCTGCGCCCTCACGCATGCGACTATTCATCATCACCCTCCTCACCATGGCCTTGCCTTGTGACCGCCCTCGATCATCGTCGCCACGAGTCCTCACAGACCACTTATGCCGTCGGCTCACCCGTCTGACCTACTGCGGAAGCTTCTTCGCGAAACCAACCTCAGTCGTCCCGTCGTAGCCAAAAGCGGCTTCCTATTTCCCATTGCGGTAAATTCGCCTGGCAGTTGAAGAACAAAGTCACCCGCAGAGCTCAGATTAAGCGGAATCAAAGTCAGTCGTTATCGACCATATCGGTATGCGATGTTGGTTCTTGTCATTACCTCTTCAATGAATCTCGTGGCTGAACTTCGGTTCCCTGGCAATAGGCTGGCCCAGGCCACGGTGGGATCGGGCCACTAAGGGAGCCAGGAATGGTGAATTGGCCCGGGAACATCAGGCGACTCTTTCATAGGTCTCGAACCTCTCACCGGATGCCTCCTCTCCCGAGATGCCGCCTTTTGGATGCCCACTTCACCGGATGTTTCTATCGATCGATTCTGCAATGAATGTCCATTGTTATGATATAAGTAGATGTTCTCCCAAGAATTAGTCACCCCGCCTTCAACAGAATAGGAAGGCACTCCCAATAGCTACCCGTTCAGGAAAGTAGTTGCATAAAAAGAAGAATAAGTCATCATTCCTGAAATGAGAGCCACCTTCCCCTATCTTTATGGGAAGAAATCGTCCACTCTCCATAGAAAGTGGATCCGTATTTCTCCTGTAAAGAGAAGAATCACACACGGATAGTCACGACATTCTCGATTGAGATAACTCTGGTTCTAGCGCTTATTCTCCCACAAAGAGCTAACTTTGCCATCGGAGGACGACGAGAAACACCAGTCGTCTTGCTTGTTTGTTTCTGAGTTGTAGCCCAAGTAGTGATTGATAGATGCCCAGACGATCCATTAACTCTAAGATTACGGAGATTACCGATTAGCGTCGTCATGGGAAAGCGCCTAGCGAAATCTCGAATGCGATGAAGCGAGCTTGGGTACACGGATTCGAGGTGATATCCGTCTCGAGCCCCTTTGCCATTCCAGACATCCTTGGACGCCGGAACTCCAGCATGCGTGTCCAGCCCGGCCAGAACCTTCCCCGAAGACCGGTTCATCTATGGCGCGAGATGGAAGCGAGCGAGAGGAAGCGAGGCTAAAAATTTAGTGGCGAAGTTATGCCCGACCGCGAGCCGGTGCGGAGAATGACGCCCTGCGAACTTCCGGTTCAGGCGCAACAGATAAGTCCACCAGGGGACCTCCACCGCGCCCTCACTCCGTCTAGTCTCGATAAAAGCGAGGAGATTCGATGTAGATGACGATGACCCTACCGTGAGTGATTAATTATCTTTGTGACTCTCGCTCCCCGCCCAAGGCGTTCACCATCCACCCCGAATCTGGGAAGCCCGATCCCGAGAAGAAAAGGCCCCCTCGTCGTGGCCGTCCATCGGTCTGCATGGCCCAGCCGGTATAGAGAGAAAGCCGCGAGGATCGATGCCGGTCGAGACTGACTCTCATGAATATCTTGCCGGCGACAGGGCGTCTTTGATACCATCCATTATGCCATCCCTTGGGTTGCCCTACGCCCACACACGCATGTTTTCTCCTCGCCTTAGGGGACCCGCGACATGCTTTCTCCTCTCTCCCGGTCGGCGTAATTACGGATTATGACCTCCATGTCTACATGCAGCCACTGCCACATTTATGATGACTCTTCCAGAGCGTGTCTGATCACATGTTGCATTTTAACGAATGATGATCCTCCAGCCTTGGGGAGACGATGCGACTTTTGTGTAAAGTGTTCTCGACCCGACCTCGAGGCTCGGCTTTGGCCTGGTTCCACGAAGCTTAGGAGGTCGATAAACTCATTCGGTGAGTTGTGGGTGGCGTTCGTCTCCCGATATCTTGTGATCAGTTAGGCGAAGGAATATCGGCTCATAAGAGCTATCCTGAAGCGGGAAGGCGAATCCATCAGGGACCATGCGAGGTTCGGATAAAGCATCCGATAGATTGATATTCTGATATGGATCACGATCTGAAAACCTGAAGAAGCTTTGGTAGACTACCCTGGATTCTTCGATCTTTATCCCACTTGATCACTTCTGTGGAAGAATTGTATGGGCGGTCAGACAAATTCTCCACGCTAGAAGACAACATTGAACGCCTCATAAACATGATAACCACCAGTGGTAAGAGTCGGCCTTGAGGCTAAATCAGAAAAAAGAACGGCCCAACGAGGGTCGAGGAAGCCCGAGACCGGTGCGAAAAAGGAAAGAGCCCCTAGTTCTCCTCTCGACATCGCATAGCCAGGCTCACACCCCTTGCTCAGGACCTCCCAGGAATTAGTGGCCTACTGTGGCGCCTGGACAGCCTTGCGAGATCCACTGGGTGTGAATATCATAGGGACCGTAATTTCTGAGGAAACCAACGTGCGAAGCGAAATTTACAGTAGAAAAGGCGGTTCGGTGAGCACCTCAGAAGATATATTCGAGAACCAACTTGCGGGGTAGCAGTCACTCCTGCAGTTAACAGGGTCGTTGTAGATATTGAACATGCCTCGGGCCCCGACCTGACCATTGACTTTATCTTTTTGGGGACCTCGATCGAACTATAGGTGAACATGTTCAATCTGAGCGAGTGATAGCGGACTCGAGCTCGCACTCACCAGAGTGCGGCCAGTCTTTAGGTTCAAGCGACTCGTGGCCCAGTTATCGAACGAGTTAGCAGCCAGGTCGGGTGAGGGATCCCCAGAATGGCAAAGTATGCTTCCACTAGTCGATCATAAATTGAATACCTACCGACTTGGAAGAATTGAACATGTCCCTGGCCCGTAATGAGAGAAGTAGATGCCTTAGCCCTCGTGAGTACTTCATTAGATAAGGAAGCCAGTATTTTCTCCCCATCTCTTATCAGTAGGAATCCTCAATCTTGTATGCCAGTAAACGAATAGAGGAAGTTCCCACAATCTTGATGGACCCTGTACGATATGTAGCCGCGGAACTACTGTGACGAGACAAGGCCCGCGAGGTTCGGATATTGTCATTTAGATTCTCCCATGATAGACGGGCGGTTGCTCCTGAAGCGGAATCCACTGGCGGGCCATGCACGTGTCTAACCTCAGAATTAAGGCCATTATGTGATAGGCGGATTGCATGAAGGCATATGCGAGGAATCAGCCGTGGGGAAGAACTTCACAGCACACGGATTGCGCTCGGGGGTATTGGCGACCATGAAGTCGGATTCTTGCCGTTACGTCGAAAAATGTGACTCTTACTTGTGGTGTCCACATCTTGAAATCACTTAGGTGCGGGACTTGGTCCGTCTCTGGCAGGTGGCCGTTTATGATAGGGGATTGATATGGTCGGTCCGACCCATAGCCTTAGGCTCAGAATTTAATATTGGTGAAATATCGATTATTTTGATAAATGGATAGAGGCGGCTCTCATCGATCGAGCCAGATGTTACTCGGTTTGTTGGAAAAACATTTATAAGTCGGTTGACATCCGGTCGATCATGTCGGAATGCGGGCCAAGCGGTTTGTGTGCGATACGGTAGAATTTTGCGAAGTGAGATAAAGCATACTCTGCCCTCATCACCAGCGTGGCGGCAGCTCGACAAAACCTTGTTGAGCGCGAAAGAAGCTGATTCAGACTCGGCAAAGGAAATGGGTGGAAAAAGAGAGAACTCCTCGGGGTGCTCTGGGCCTACAAAACTATTGCCCAAAAGCCAACTGGAATCTCCCCGTTTGCACTCACCTACGGGATGGAAGTCGTTATCCCCATAGAAATTGGCCTGCCCACCATCCGAACAGCTACGCCCGAGTCAGAAAATGCGGAATCAATAGCCAGGGAGTTAGACATGAGTGATGAGCGGCGAATCATGACAATCATAACCTCACCCAGCGCCGCTTGCGAACTCTTACTCTTGAAGGGTTAAGCCTCGAGTGTTTCGGACGGGCGATCTGGTCTTAAGGAAAGTTTTAAAATCTTTGCGGGACCAACTCTGGAAGAATTCCAGCTTGTGGAAGGACCTTATGTCGTAGCGAGGCAGGTAGGCTTGGGTCTGCAGTATAGATAAAACATATGGGGACCACTTATTACTAGAATGTGGATTTCCATGCACCTCGAAGGTATTATCAATAAAAGCATATCATTATTTTTGTTGAGCTCATATGTCTTCGCATATTTTTCATTGCTCTGGTCGATCTAAAATCTCGGATAGGCGCGATAAATGACTGTCGATGACCTGAATAACGTCTGGCCAGGTCGAATCTAAAAGCCGAATGACCGCAGGTAAAATTCTCATCGGCCAAGCCTGAATGGCGTCTAGTCGGTCGAATCTAAAGCACGGATGGCCTTGATGGAAATGACTGTCCCAGCGACTGAATGCGTCCCAGCTAGTCGAATCTAAAGCAGGATGGCGTAGTAAGATGACTGTCAGGCCGGCTAGATAAAGTTTTCTTTGAAATTAGTCTAAAAGCCCGGATGGGACGATAAAATGATGTTATCTGTCGGCTAGATAGCGTTTAGTTAATTGATCTGAGCCGGATGGCGCGATAAAATGACTATCAGACGACCTGTGTTTGCCCGTCGGCTCCATCTGAAAATCCATACAAATCGGGGCGGCGTAGCATGGAACATCCTGACCAATTATCGAACAAAAAGTAACAAAGCAAAGGGATGTAAATTGTTTATCTGAAGACCTTGAGCAGGTTCAAGTCGTCTTAAAAAGCAGTCAAGTCCTAATTAGTGGCGGCATCCTTGCATTACGTAGTCAGACGGTGCGGGAGACTGGCGGAAGAGTCTGCTCCTCTGGCGATGGGGCTGCTCTCAGTGTTCCTCCTGTAACGATGGCGGATCGGGGTTGGAGACGACGAGGCCGGCGCAGAGGCGGCAAGGGGTTGTGAAAAACGGAGTTAACGGGATTGAAGGATCTGGCATTCCATCCAGGGATCTGAGGCTTGCTCCCACATATATTGTGTGTAAAAACCACAGTAACCATAGCCCGTAGTTGAACGGCGTGTCGCCAGAAAGCACTGCGTCGAGGTTGGCCTCAGCCAGCCTCCACTATCGACAACGACTTTCGAAGAGCGGCGAAATCATCTTTATAGTCGAGCTCGAAATCCAGGAAATTAAACCAGTGTCCAGTTGCGAACATTTCTCTTTACCCTGCGCCTTAAATGCAAGCCTCTCCCGCGAGACCAAGCGCTTGTTGAAGCGGCGTCGAAGCTTGGACTCGCGCCCCGACGGCGCTTCCGTAACCCTTAAGGCCGCGTTGAACCGAGATAGCTGGACCAATCGTGCAGGTGATAACGTACCGATCTCGACTTGGCCCATCCGACGCCTCGTGGGGCGTCGCGCGTCCTCTTAGCCTGCTCCCGGCGGTATTTGTGGATTCCTTGGCCCACAACTCCCGAGCGGCGACCACGCGGCTCGGCCTCCTTTTAATGAAACACTTCTGCGTCTCGGCTCGGCCCGTCCACGGTTGGACGAATAGTCGCGTGGTTATCAGTGGCTTTCGAACTCATGATCTTGAAGCGCCGTATTCAGAATAGCGGCGGCTGACTGAAGAAACCCGTTAAGTGCAATCGAGCATTGGCGGTAATGTCGCATCGCGAGAAACTGTTATCTTACTAGTTGATCGGCCCGAGCGTAGTTACCGATTCTGAACTTCTATCTATCATCGATCGCGCTCGATGTCTTCCTTGAGTCCACTACGGGAGCGTCAGAGTAATCCTCACAGGCCCATGCCCGGTAGCTAGACATTCGAAAGCGTATATGGATCTGGGGTGTTCGGTAGGTCATTGCGGACTCCCGGTGGAAAGGCTCGGCGCATGATATACTTCACCTCGTCGCCCTAGGGTGATCTTCCACTCTCAGAGGAGCTCGACCCTGCGAGGAGCATAATGGTTGGTTATGTGGGCGCGCTTATTGAGCCGCATAAAATTTGACTGTTAGGTTGACCACGGCTCGGTCGGAGGGGATCACTGAAGCGCACTTCGGAGCCGAGATCGGCCTCTTTTGACTGTAGGGCGTCCCATAGCTCCATTTGATCTGGGGGCCCTGATTCGGGAGAGTCAGGGATGATAATGGCTTGCACCTTTGACCCTCCCTCGCGACGGGCTAGCCCAGGTCCGGCTGGGGCGAGGGTGTCCCGGACTCAACATCGGGGAAACTTCGGTGGCCGGCTTCCTCTTGCGGGCGACGTAACGGTCTAACATCCCCGTCATCCTTTCCTCCCTTTCCTCCTCCTCCAAATCCTAGAAATCCTCGTGTTCGGCACTAGCCTAGGGAACGAAATCCTCCCCCTTGGACTGGCGCGTTAGTCGCCCCGGTGCCTTTCGCTGTCGTTATCGCTCGGGCGGTCGACCCGCTTGCTCAGCGAGGCGGTTGTTGACGGTACTTTTGGTTCCGTAGGAATGGATTTGCACGGGAACTAGAATCCTCTTGGGGAGGTCGGCGAACCGTGCGCTCAGACACGGCCCAGGCTTGATGCCTCGACTCTTGGGCCATTGGAGGGACGGGCGTTGCTCGAGTACGGGCGTCGTGGGTCGGTAATATGAAAGTGCTCCCCTTCCACGATGTCGAAGCGACGGTCGGGGGGATGTACAGGGAGGTGTAAAGTCGGGTTGCGCCTCCACCCAGCGAGAATATATTATCTGAGTCGGGATAACCTTGTAATGACGCTCTGCGGAAATCTCACGATGGCGGCGAATTTTCTCGAAGCTTGACTTCTCTGCCAGTTCACCGTCTGCTGTAGCCAAGCCTTCCCTACGCTGAGCAACCCGAGGTTAGTCCATCGTCACATCTTTAAAATGTCAGGAGAGGATGTCGGGCCCGGTCTGGCTTGGAGCCACACAGAAAGATTGAGGCTAGGTTGATGTTAAATGACCCGTGGGGCAGAGGACTCGTCCCGGGACCCACCCTGCTTAGAAACACTCCTTTTGCCCCTGCGCTCTTGGGTGAGTCGGGGACTACGTTAACAACTGAGTCGGGATTGAGCCGACATGGACATTCGACCGCCATATTCTCGAAAATAAATTATCTGTGACTCGACCCGATAGGAGGTGAGTTGATATAGGTGGTTTAACTTTGTCACATTTTGATCAAAACTAATGGCATTGGGGTGGATAGGCAGGGCGCGGGTTAAATCTGGCTCTGCTTGTAGAGGCGAAATGAGGAAGCGTAGCCTAGGCGCGAGGTGCTCGGGTAAAAACACACCATTATGTTCTCGACTAAGATTAGACTCGTCCGAGTCCTCTCCGTGCCAGGAGGTCGATGTTATCGGGCACCTGCTTGATAACCTATTGGCTCCTCCGTCGTCGGAGGCGAGATGATGCTTGCGAAGGCATCGTAGAAAGGCGCCCTCAGGCGACCTGTGGGTTTCTTACGACCCTCACCCGTTCTGAGCGGATCAAATGGAGAAGAGAAAATGAATATTAGACTCTAGCCGTATACTGAGTAGTATGAAGGCGTACCCGAGCCAGACGAGGGTTGCTCGGGTTGAATAAATTTTAAACCATGTCTCCCCTTCCGGGCTCGCTACGGTAGGAAACGGTCATTCACCACAGGTCGACATTACTAAGGGCGGCGATGGTTACTTGAGAAATGAAGTGAGCAGTGCTGCAGTGATGGCCTGAGCGAATCTGAGTTACAGCGGCTGTTGCGGATAATTCGCCGAAGGAAAGCGGATAAACCCAGCTTGACAAAGGGAAAAGAGTGCGACTTAATGATGCTATCATATCGCGATGCACAGGGCTGCGGTCGCATTTAATGAGCGGAGTATTAAGCGATGCATTAGGGTTTCAACCATCACGGCCGGTTCGCTCACAGAGCCGCGATAGACTAAGGTGGGCCCGAGCACAGAGCCCGCTATCGAGCGATTAGACCCATTCCGTTAACAAGTTTTATAATGTTGTCGGCCTCGATTAGGCGGAGATGTCAGGAATACATCACCTGTGAGTGCTTGATAAGACCTTGGGAGTCGTTAAAAGCTGTGATTTTATTAATTACTTAGAAAGGTGTTCGGCATTACATATGATGCTTGTTGCGAAACAGTATATTCTGACACAATGAGCTAATATTCGTAACACACAAATCTGAAGAAAAGCGAGACGAGCATTCGCCAGATGGAGCAGAAAGAAGGCTGCTGCTTGGGAGCGAAAAGAAGGGGAAAGATGGAGATGGGATTTGAAGAAACAACTGCGAAGCGAAGAAGGAAAGATGGAGATGGGGCTGCTGTAGAGGCTAAGAAAGAGGAAAAGACGGAGATGGGGTTGGTGGAAGCTTAAGCGATCCCTGCAGGATTAAGTAGGAGGTGTCCTCGGATTCCATTCAAGTTTTTAAAACCGCAGACCCTCCCAAAACAGATTAGGCTCATTTCCGAGCCATGGTCTTTGGTCCGTCCATGTAGAAAGCGCTCGAATGATCGAGACATAATCATCCGCGATCTCGATTACGAGTCTTAGCAACATTCGGTGTAGCCTACGGCGAAAGAGCGTGGATAACCAATGAGCGATCCATCAGCACATAAGCGGCCTCCGGCCGCCGGGATTAACTGGCGACCATATAGCGAACTAATGCGGTTCAAAAATTTACAAAATTCACATTGAAATCATGACATTGATGATGCATTATTCCCGTGATATGACGGTCAAGCTTGTTCCCCCTTTTTTTTTCCAATCGGAGACGATTACCCTCCTCGGCGGCGGGAAAAGGGGGCGTGTGAGCCACCATTGGCCCGAGACTCGGTTCCCCAGCCCGGCCAAATGACCAAGGCACCGGATGGGACGAGCCACTAAAACTGGCCGACTAGGGCGATGGAGTATTAGCCCGAGGCGTCAGGCGACTCTCCTACGGTACGGGCACCTCTCACCGGATACCTCCTCTCCGAGGCAGTACAGCACCGGATGCCCTTCACTGAATGTTTCCTATCAATCAACGATTACACCAAGCAGCGCAGCCGGTTGTTCGTGATATAAGTAGATGTTCTCCAGATGTCGACAGCCTCGACGGAATAGGCACTCCCGGCGGTAGTTCGGGAAAGAGTAGTTACATAAGAAGAATAAGTCATCCTTCCCGAAATGAGAGTCACATTCCCCTATCTTTATGGGAAGAAATCGTCCACTCTCCATAGAAGGTGGATCCATGTTCTCCCTCCATAAAAGACAAAAGAATCACACCATATGAGGTATGACATTCTCGATTGAGATAACTACAGTTCTAACACTCAGTCTCCCACAAAAAGAGCTAACTTTGCCATCGGACGGATGTGGAATGCCAGTCATATTCTTGTTTGTTTGCGAGGTTGCGGTGATTGGTGATTGAGTGAATGCCAGACGATCCATTGACTACGAATTAGAGACTACCTTATCTATTTCGGAGAAGAGTTCGAGCGGATCACGATCCAATCGAGGAATCTCGGGTGCGAGTGCTGAAAAACTTCATCAGATTCAATGTGCTTTGTAGATTTTATGCCAAAGTGTCAAAGATTGTCTTCCGGAAACTATGGAAGGAGCTGCTGGATCCGTCGGAACCAGGAAAAGCCTAATTCGATCATAGGCTGCGCGTGAAACAAGATAGTGTCGTATATTGATACGCTTTGGAGCTTAATGTGCAGGATGTAGGGAGGAAGCTACAGGAGCAGAGCTGGTGAGCTTTGTGTTCGGAGTTTCTGTTCATCGGAACCATTTCAGCACCGCGGCGATGCAGTCGGTCATGGCCAACTTGGTGAAGCACCAAGACATACAAGAGAAGGTTTATTTTTTTATTTTTAACTTCTTCTATTTTTTCTTTTTTTTTTAATTGACATTGAAACACTTTTAATTGCAATATATCAAACTGTTCGTAAACACGAACCTAGGATCACTGCATTTTTGAAAAGCTGAACACTTTAGCGCATTAATTAGGCATTATGGATATAATTTCTCACTTTATTAAAAATTAGGAAATATAAGGTTTTTTTTTTTAGGTTATGTGGAATAAACCCAAGAAACCCTAATCGCTAGATTGTCAAAAACTTTAAAAAAAAATATATGATTTTCACAATTATACTAATATAAAATATAAAATATACTTATAAATCTATTAGGAATTCAAAGTGACCAAAATAATAATTGTGCTGTTCCTTAACCCTTCAACCTATGGATTTCTTCTGTGCTAATAATTAGTGGAATACAACTAATTTTATGCTTATAAGTGGAATCGAACGTTTATTATTATTTTTTTTTTAAGAAAAAATTAATTTTATTGATTCCAACTAGTAATACATAGATAGAAACGTAAAATCAAAATCGTTAAAAATCACAAAAGATGAAATAATATTAAGGTTAATAGAATAATTAAATGACTCAAAACCTATATATTTGATAGTTTAGTCTACACATTTGATATTACTATTATGACTAGAATATCTTCGATTCCAGTTTTGTTACATACTGATAACCATTTATTTGATTTTTTGTCTCTGATTATATATATTTTACTCGTTCGAATTGCCAAAACACAAATAAACGTTGTACAACATTAACAAAAACCAAACCGTCGTATCTAGACAATACAACCACCCGCCACACCAAGACAACTATAACCACATACGCACAAAGCTGACCTTTAAATCGAAAAAACATGTAAAACATATTGTGTAGAATAGTTTAGTAAGAAAAAATTGGAAAGAGGTGTAGATTGTGATTTTAGGATAAAAATAATAAAAAAAATCAACCATCTTTACTTAAAAAAAATAGGCTATAAGATAAAAATGAGGCTAGAGTTTCAAAAAACCAATTTTCACTTTAATTTGAACGTTTATTATTTATATATTATATATGGTGAAGTGTGAAGCCCTAATATAATATATTATATTATATTAATTTATAATATAATATGATATAATATTAATATTAATTTTGATTTTTAAATTAACGTCTGATTATAATATATGCATGGCCACGTAAAATTCTAACAGGTGGTGGATGAGATAAACCGGATAGTAAAGCCAGGAGAGGAGATTAAGCAAGAACACATCCACCACCTGAACTACCTGAAAGCAGTGGTGCTGGAGACCCTTCAACGGCACCCGCAGGGCCATTTCTCGATCCCGAGATCAGTGACGGAGGACACCATCTTCGACGGCTACTTCATAGCCAAAGACGCCTTGGTGAACTTCACAGTCGCAGACATGGGTGGGACCTTCGGTGGTAGAGGCTCCCATGGAGTTAAGGCTGGAGCGGTTCATGGCGGACGCGTGAGAGCGAGTTTGATTTGAAAGGAGTAAGGCAGAGTTTAATGAAATGATTCAAAGCGTGTGTGGCCTTTGATTTTCGAAGGTCCCATTGATGCTTAGATCGGCCGCGGAGATTTATGTCTTGGGTCGTCTTGCACAAGTCTTGGTGATGAATAGGTACCAACCACCCATAGATGTGAGTTCTTTGAACCCAGGTTAAATATATATGTCCTTCAGGGACCCATTCATTCATATTTAAATCTAAAATATGAAAAAAAAAATATGAATAATTACGATCCAGTGAGGGTCAGATCAGTCCTCTTCTGTAATTACATGCATTGTTATATAATAGCTGAAAAGAAATTTTATAAAAATCAGCACACTCTGAAAACACTTTTACAAATGTTACTCAAGGCCACATGTCGACCTCCTTACGCAATCATGGCCCCTCGTTAGATCTTGAGTCTCTTATATACGAAGAAGTCCTGACGGGATGAGCAATACCCAGTAGAAAAATTCTCTTACAACGTCTCCTCACCTAAGCGCATACAATGGCATCTGAACATCAAACCCACGTTCCATGCGGAAAATGCAATCCCCCATATAAAATGTTCGTATCGTCGCGTAGATAAGAATTTCGCCGTACACTATAACTTGAGTCTTGACCAAACTCCACCGGACATCTGACGCGAGTGTAAAGCAGGTCATTGTTGTTTCATGATGACAACCGGTGGACAACCCTCGATATGCATTTAATTTTACCAAATCTGTGTGTTTGTGGGTGCGAATTCAGGGGTTTCAGCGGAAGCCATACGCCTTGGAGCACTTTCGCGAGACTTTCATCATTTAGATACATATGTCTAACCCGGGAATAAAATTTGGGTCTTTCACCACACAGGTGGGGGAGGAGATCTACCTCATCTTACGCCCCGAACACCGCGAGTTTATTGTGTATTATTTTCTGTTATGAGCCATGAGTCTCGAGTTTTGAATGTTGTCACAGGTACCGATACCTACTCATTTCAAAGGGAATGGTGAATAACTATTACCATGCCTTTTGGAGCTTGTGCGATGTCCCCGTGCATATGAAATGCAAATATACCATTTCATGCCATATCATGTTACATGCATTATAAGAGCTACATGCAACATTATCAACACATAGATAATTATATTTTCTACATATACTTCACATCCATCAAAAGAACATATATCAACATGATCTTTTCACCGCGGCATGTTATTGATCAAACGACAACACCTTTAAGCTAATGCTTAATATCGGACCCGTAAGCAGGGCCTCTTAGTCCCTTCATGGTTATGAACCATTTTTTGTTTCATTCATCATCGAATCATTGTGATACCAAAACACCCTGAAATCGAAGACATCAAATATCGTGCTCGAAACCAAATCACCAGTATGATTCGGAATTTACTTAGGTGATCTTAAAAATTTCAAATATTCAATCCCAAAATCACACGGCCAGTCACGACCTCAAATAACACTTATGCCATTAAATGGATTTTAGGCTATAAATAATCAAAATAGGAAAATTCCTTACCTCTTGGAGTTTGACAAAACTCCTAGATTTTGGTACCCAAGCGTAGTCTTCATTGCGTGGATCGACTTTAACTCTCGGACCTTCGAGATTCGACCGTCGGAACGCCAGGAAAATCTCCCTTTTCTTTTCTCCTCATTTCTTCCTCTTCTTCCACGTTTTTTCCTTCTCTCCTCTGTCCGATTTTCCTCCCCTTTTTCTTTTTGGCTTTCCTCATTTTTTTGTCCTCTTATCCACCGAACTCCCTCTTTTTTGTTTGCTTCTATCCTCTTTTCCTTTTCATTTTCCATTTTCTCTTTTCTTTCATTTTCTCCTCTTTTTGTTTTTCTCTTTTCTCATCCCTTTTTTGCTTCTCTACAGTAATGATCAAAAGTGGAAACATCCCATTTCCTGTATCCCTTGTCGTCTCCGCGATTTTCTTAATTTTCTTGATTTTTTTCTTTTCCTTTTATTACCCTCTTTTGACACATAGCTCAATGTGAGCCATTCGCACAAGTGCACCACATGTGTCACTCCTCTAGAGTGTCATGTGGCATCTACATGATCATGCCATGTGATACCCAGGCACAGGTGCCTCAGCGTGAAAGTCGACTATCCCGAATCGTGGAATTAGCCCAGATCTTATGAGATGAATTGATGGTGAAGTCCATTTAAATCATCAGAGATACATAAAATTTTCGGTTTTTCAGCAAAAGTGCGTTTACCCTTGTTCGGAAAAATTGAATTTTTCTCGAAGCACTACGTTCTTCACACACTTATGAATTTCATCGAAATTCACACATACCAATATACCTGAAACACATGCATATGCAATAGTTATTCTAGTTCCAATATTAGACAACGTACCTTGATCCTTAAATAGGAAATGATAGGTAGCTCGCATCGTGTCCTCGCGTTCCTAAATTGCCTCCTCTACTCCTCGGTGTTGCCCTGACACTTTCAGCAGTCTAGCATCGTCTTCAACGTCCTGAAAACCCGATCATTTACATCAGAGATATGCATTGGTCCACCATCGAAGGTCCACTCCCGATTACAAGCGGTAATCTCTCCCCCGATCGACTACATAAGTTTGGTTGGAGTATACTTTCGAAGCATAGAGACGTGGAACACCTTGTGGACACCAGATAAACTCGGTGGTAGCGCTAAGCAGATATCTGTTGTGCCATGGTTGATCCGGACAGATTGGTGGATCCCGAGCCGGGTTATGTGGCGAAGCTGGGACTCTTTACACGATTTTTTTTTAAGTCGAACTTGTACACGTGGGTATGGCTACGTCTTATAACGAATCAAAATATCATATACATTTGTTGAGTCCCTTTTACAAATCTGGCCCATGCTTTTACATTTTCATCAGTACGGAACCTACGTGTAGTGAACCCTTGCTAGTGTGTTGGCTTGGTGTATGCGGATGATTCTTGGCGTTTTCTCTGTACCTACGGATTAAAAATACGTAGCTAGAAAAACTGCAGCTTAGTGGGAAACATATCTTATAACTATCTTGATACACATGCATTTAGGCGAATCATGATAAACATATAACAAAAGCGGATATCAAAATCTTCATGAATTCATATAATCCAAATGTATAACGAATTGAATCATATTGAGCTTGATTGGAGCATATCTGATGGCCAGGCATCTAATTCGTCTCTTTTTACATGTATCGTAACTTTCGGGTTTCGGGTCTCCCCGGAAATGACATATATATCGGAACTTATACTGATACTTGTCTCGGACTTGCAATTACTTTCGGATCTCTGGGGCGCTATGCCTACTTACTCAGATTCCTTATAAACGGTACTGAACTTATACATATACTTAAACGGAGGTACTTATCACGTACTCATACTTTTATCTATCTTATACTGGTTCAGATCTCCCGTAGGAGTTACATAGCTTATGCTTATACAGAGATACTTATGCACGTGCGGGTGCCTATCATCCCGGATCTCAGTAGAGTCACGCAACTTATACTTATCCTCACGGGTTTACACTTGTTCGGTGCCGTAAGGTACCCGCGAGATTCTGAAACATATGCGGTATTGCGAGCTTATTCTTATACGGAGTGCACAGTAGAAAGTACTACTTGTTCAAATGTTCGAGATGCGCGTCTTATGTCGAACTTATCTTATGCTCATGCGGAATTGCTCGTGGAGTCTTAAGGTTTAATCACTTATCGGGCTTATACGGTGCCGGGTAGTGCTATGGGAATTAATCATTATCTGGAGCTTATACGAGGAGATGCTAGTGAATCTGCAGAGAAATTAATTGAATCTGGGGTACCGTAGGTACTTCCAAAACTTATATTTATACGGAGATACTTTGTATCTTGTACTTGTACTCGGAAGCGTATCCTTGTCTTACGGATCTTATCTGGTATTCTGGAACTTATTCTTATATTTGGATCTTATACATGTATTCTGAACTTATACATGTATTTAGATCTTACTCTTATGATAAGAAAGCGTACATGGCCGGATCTTATACTTGTATTCTGGTATCATTAATATTTGGATCTTATACTTGTCTTACAGAGCATATACTTGTCTTACGGATCTTATATTTATGTTACATGACTTATTCTTGTCTTACAGATCTTATACTTGTGTCACGGGCGATTCTTGTGGCCCGGATCTTATTCTTTTGCGAAAGGTACCGTAGGTAAGATAAATTCGAACGGTCGAAATCGTATCACATCTGGTAAGTGTGGCGAGCGAGCTACTCGGGCTCGGCTCGGGCTCGACTCGGCTCGGCTCGGGCGCCGGCTGCGTGGGCTAAGCAGTAGGGCTTGAACCTGAGCCCCCAGGCTCGATGGTGTTCGGGCTCGGCTCGGGCTCGGCTCGGCTCCGGTCGAAAAAAGCTGCGCGTCTTGCCGGGACCCATCGCGTCGGAAGGCTTCAGCTACGGTCTTCGGCAATGGGATCACGGTCTTCACTTAGGTGCGATCCGGTTTCAGTGGCCTTGATGAAACATGTCAGTCATGTGTCCGGTGCTCCGATGTAATGGATCCTCAGCTCCCCAGATCCGGTCGATATGGATGGCAATCGTGAATCCTCGTAGGCCTGCAGTTAAGGAAGCGTGGCGGCCGAAAACTGGCCGAGCTTCGGCGAATCAGTAGTCGTTTGGGGAGCTGCCTTTAGATCTCTCGGATACGCCGGTAGCGGCGGAAATGGTACCCACGATAAACGCGAAGGTGTTGGCGGCGGTATGTTCGGTGTGGATAAGCGTGAAGGTCTTGGAAACCGAGGGACGTTGGGGGAAGGACATAGATGTTGGTATGACCCGCGAATACGATCGGTCGATCCTGGTGTCTGAATTAGATTCTGAATATGAGGGTATTGGGACTCACTGTGGAAGCTATAGAGGTTGGTGGCCATGAGCTTGGAAACAGGTTTGCCGTCTTGAAGGTAGCATTGAGAAATGAAATGCACGGACCCGCGATACGATCAGATTCCGGCTGATGAACAAGGGGATCAATCTCGAATCTTGGGGTGTTGGGGCCACTTTTGGATCACGATGCTTGGACAACCCGAGGCGCATGGCGTGGGTATGGAGTAAAGGCATCGAGGTGATTGTGGGGGTGGGGTTTCATAGAGGAAACAAGGAATGACATCACAGGGCTACGAGAACAGACGGTCTGTAAGAGTGCCGTCATTTGCTTGGGTATGAAAATTTCTTGGCCAGGCCGTTCGACATGGTGGGGCGGGTCACGAGATCTCGGTCGGTGATGGTGAAACCTTGAAATTAATCATGCGCGTCTTGGTAGTCGAAGAGGGTGTTGGCTAACTTAACCATGTCTGACAGTATATTTAAAATAGTTAACATTGTTACTAATGAGTTGCTTGGCAGATCTTGTTGATATATTATTTCTTTATTTAGATAATTGATTAAAACCAATCATGTTTCTTATTGATGATTTGGTATCTTATTTCTTCACTATACAATTTTTACTTGTTTTAATTTTTATTTCATAATTTTCTGGGTTGCGAGGATTGTTTTGTGTTAGGTCTGCGTAATCGAAAGGAAACAAATGTTGAAGGAAGTGGCTTTAACGACTTTGCATCAATTTAATCAATGGAATTAAAACAAATCCCATAGAAAATTATTTCCTTAATTGATGTATTTGTTATCGGATTGATTCTGAAAAGTTAAAAAGTATATGAATTTGAGTTTGAGGATTGATTACCATACGAACTTGTATGGGCTCGGGATTGGAGGCGAGCTCGAGGTTAAGCTCACAGCTCGTTCATATGGGCTTGAGCCTAATGAGCTCGGCCCGAGCTTTTTAAATCGACGAAGCAGGCCTGATTTTAAGCTCGTTGAAAGCTCATTTCGGGCTTCGAGCTAAGCTCATAAATTAACAAGCCCTAGCTCGAGAAATGTTCAAAGCTCGGCTCGACCGGCTCGTTACCTGACCTACGTACAAGGTCGGATCGGACTTATGCGAGATCACGGACGTGGCGTAGTAGGTGCATATCACGTGAAATACATGTACCGGGTTTATACGGATTCAGGGCACATCCACAGGAAACAGCGGGGTTGTCGGTTTATATCAGATCATCTTTAGGCTTATCTGATTCTTATGCATAACGGGCTTATGTTTTGACCCGGGACTCAGTAAGGCTATAGAACTTATTAAGTTCGGATCTTATCTGGGCTTGCGTATTCGAATAGGGAATGCGAGTAGGTGATACAGGAACATTTTTCTTATCTGAAAGTGCTAGTAGGTACTACGAACATATTCATTATACGGAGGTACGTAGATGCTGCGGACTTATACTTATTTTTATCAATATGGAATTGCTCGTGGGTACTACGGGATTTATCGGATACGGGGGTACGGGTAGGTGCCTCTTATCAACAAATCTGGTACATTCGGATCTTTACTCTTATTCTTTATTAGGTGTTTTTATCATATGTTTGTGCATTACCTAGACCCGATCATAAGAAATGAGTAGGGCCTTCGATCTGATAAGTACCAGAAGGTCTGTCTGATCTTGGTCCATGCTTAGATTCGGGGCGTGCTGCTATCTGGCGAGTCTTGTGACAGGCGGGAGTGCCCAGCCGTCCGGGACGTGCACACTTGTCTGACAGTTTGCGATATTCATTTTCCAGTGCCTTGTCTCCATGGCTGACACTGGTTCTTTGTACTCCTTTAAAGATAAGGTGCTAAAGGGTTCTACTCCAAGCTGGAATCATCGATTCGAGACAGAAACTGAATCGTCACAGCTTGACTTCGAATTTACTCTATGATCATTGATGCGGGGAATTGGCACAACACATGGCCTCTTTTGAGTGAATTTTTGGGCCGCCAAAGTCAGAATTAAGTATCTATTTCTATATGTTGGTTCTCCTTGAAGTATTTTAATTATCCACTTGAATCCTCCAAATCGGATATGAAATGAAACGAGTTATAGGCCAAAAAATATGAGGCGGTCGAGGAAATAGGAAGCAGAGTAAATCACATGTGCGGGTACACCCAGGCTTGTATGCGTGCATGTTGGCAAATGATCAGAACCTAATATGTACCGGTACATGTTCAAGGTGTACCGGTACATGTCACCAAAAAATTCCCATAATGTGTGTTTTTGTTCCATTTTTCCATATTTGACTACCCGATTCAACTCTAGACTTCATACACACATCAAAACCATTTCATATTTCTCTTATAACCTCTTTTCCACTCAATTCCTCTTTCAATATATCTTATTTCAAAACATATCATAGAAATCCTTCAAAACAATTCTAATATAGGTCTGACGTGCGTTCAGCGTGAGTTGACTGGGACTGTTCACGACTATAACTCGTACACTAATTTAACTATGATTGACTTCAGGGTTAATCTTGTTCACTTGGTTTTATAACGTATTTAAATCATAGTTGGATGATTATCAAATATGATTTAGACTCATTCGATCATCATGAACCTTGAATTCCTGGATCTACCAGTTCTTTTGATCAGATTAGTTTCATACTTTTTTGACGATATCTCTTCTTATTCTTCATCTTTATCATAGCATATCATTATCTTCTTCCTCCTCCACAGTTCTCCTTCAAAATGAGACCAATTTTGGTCTTTAAATCCATCATTTTATTAAGGCCATGTTTGCCCTCGAACTCATTTTTTGGTAAATTTTCTTTATTTACGCTTTTTGGTCCTCCAACTCTTGCCATTTATATTTCAAGTTTCCTTTATTTCATTTTGGCCTCAAATCTTGTTAACTCATGACTTTTAAGTCCCTCTTTGGATAAATTACAATTTTATCCTAAAGTCTTGTAAATTTCCAGGTCTCTCGTTTCCATGTTTCGCATTTAACTCACGAAACATTTAAATTATGCTTACAAAATACCCGAAATATGTCGAAAACTGCTAGGGTACATTTTGGGGTGTTACACGGTGCCTCAAAAAACGTGAAATTCTGACTATCCCAGAATCTGATGGGATAACTAGATTTTGTGAGACGAATTCAATGGTAAAGTCCATTTCGTCATCCGAGATCTATAAAATTTTTTGTTTCCAACCAAAATTACCGTTTTACCCTTGTTCAGAAAAGTTGAATTTTTTCCCGGCTTTTACATTCTTCCCCCCTTAACAGAATTTCATCCCCGAAATTCACACATACCAACATACACAAACACATGCATATGCAATAGTTATTCTAGTTCCAATATTAGACAACGTACCTTGATCCTTAAATAGGAAAGGATAGGTGGCTCGTATCGTGTCCTCGCGTTTCTAAATTGCCTCCTCTGCTCCTCGGTGTTGCCACAACACTTTCACTAGTCGCATCGTCTTGCGTGCAAACCTGATCGGCTATCCAGATCTTCTTAGTCCGCTCCTTGAAGTTCCCATCGATCCTGACAATAATCTCTCCCGATCAACTTCACTTAAAATTTGGATCTACGGGTATACTTTCGAAGCATAGAGACGTGGAACACCTTGTGGACACAGGATAAACTTCGGTGGTAAGCTAACCGATGCTCTGGCCCATGCCCACCCTCTCGAGTATCTCGAAGGATGATATACCTCATTACCATCCTCGCTTGCGAATGGAGGCCACTCCTTTCTTAGGCATCTTCCAGAAGCGTGATCACCCACCTCAAACTTTAGAGGTTAACGTCGTCTGTCGTTGTAGCTCTTTTGTCGGCTCTAAGTTGTGAGAAGATGCTTCCATATCAAATCCACCTTCTCAGAGGTGTCTCTAATCAGATCCGGACTAGTGATGGAACGCTTTCCCACCTCTGTCGAACAAATCGGGGATCTACATGGCCTCCCATATAAAGCCTTATAGGGTGCCATCTATATACTCGCCTAATAACTATTGTTGTAGGCGAATTCCACTGTCTCCTCAGCTACCTTAAGATCGGATGCATCTCCACAGTGAGTCCTTTAAAACTTGTATGGTCCTCTCTGACTAACCATCAGTCTGCAGATGAAATGTTGTGCTCATCGTCAACTGTGTCCCCATGGCCTTTTGGAAACTCTTCCAAAAGTGTACCATAAACACAGGATCTCTCGATACTATGGACCTTTGGAACTCCATATGTCAGACAATCTCGAATGTACAAGGCGGGAATTCCTCTAGTGTGAAGGTCATCTACACTACTAAAAAATGTGCCGACATAGTGAGCCGATCCACTATCACCCATACCACATCGTGCCTCCGCGGTGTCCATGACAAGTGAGTCACAAAGTCCATCGTGACATGCTCTCACTTCCACTCAGCGACCTCTAATGGCTAGAGTAGGCCTGTTAGCTTCTGATGCTTAGCCTTTACCTGCTGACACGTGAGACACCGTTAAACAAAATCTCTAACGTGTCACTTCATCCCGCTCCAGTAATACTGGGGACGAAGATCATGGTACATCTTCGTGCCACTTAGATGCATAGTAATCAAGAGCAGTGGAACTCCCTAAGCATCTCCTCTCTCATATACGTGGCAGGAACCCTGACCCGTCACCACAGTACCTAACTATACCCGATCCACGATGGACAATATCTACGCGATCCACCTTTAGGACTCTCAATCACCACTTTCATTAGGGATGGCATAACCACCAAACTCCTAGCGTACTCTCACAAGGCCTAATCTTTGTATTACGGTCGTCGTCCCACAATCTGAGCATACGCCACTCCTAGAGCTACCTTTAGCCAAGACTCCTGACTGGTGAGGCATCAACCACTGTTGCCTTACCGGGATGGTAATGCAAAGTGAAGTCATAATCCTCCGGCTACTCCATCCATATCGCGTTGCACTCATGTTAAAGGTCTCGTGTGAAAGTATGCTTCGGACTCTTGTGGTCTGAAAATGCTATTCTGCATCTGATAGTGGTGCCAAATCTTTCATGAAGACAATGGCCTTGACCTTTAGGTCATGTGTAGGGTAATTCTGCTCATGATTATTTAGTTGTTTGGAACCATAAGCTACAACCCTCCCGCACTGCATCAAAACACATCCCAATATGTCCTTAGGGCATCTGATGCAGGTGTACCTCATCGCTTGTTCTGGGTCTATTAGAATGGGAGCTAAAGTAAAGCCTCCTTTCAATTCTGGAATGCCTTCTCTTTTTCAGTCATTCCGCCAAACTTGACCCCCTTCGGGTCAAATCTAGTCATAGGTTTTGCTAGCCGGGAGAAATCCTCAATGAACCTCCTGTAGTACCACACTTATTACAGCTAGCGTATCTCGAGATTGACTTCAGGCTCTCCTAAGCCTGCGGCTCATATCGGGGTCTGGACACACAGAAGGCGACCACGACTATGTCCCGAGGGAATTTCACCTCGAGTAAAGCCCAAAGTGCACTTCTTGAACTTGGCGTACAACTAATGGTCCTTGAGTTCCTGAAGAACAATCCTTAAATGATCCTCATGTTCCTCCTCATACTAGGAGTAGATCAAGATGTCGTCAACAAAGACTACAACAAAATGATCAAAGTAGGGTTGAAATACCCTATGCATGAGATTCATGAATGCCGTTGGAGCATTCGTCAATTCGAAAGGCATCACTGTGAACTCGAAATGCCCATACCGTGTCCTAAACGCTGTCTTAGGGATATCGACCTCTCTAACTCTAAACTGATGATAACCGGTGCGAAGATCTATTTTGGAGTAGACTCGCACCCCTTTCAACTAGTCGAACAAATCATTAATTCTCGGTAATGGATACCGATTCTTGATCGTAACCCTGTTCAACTGTCGATAGTCAATGCACAGTCGAAGAGTCTTGTCCTTCTTCTTAGAAAACAAAACTGGAGCGCCCCATGGTAAAGTGCTCGGTCTAATAAAACCCTTGTCCAACAATTCCCGTAATTGAACCTTAAGCTCCTGCAACTCAACCGATGCCATCCTATGAGGAGTCATAGAAATGGGCAACGTACCAGGGTATAACTCAATAACAAAGTCTACATCCTGTGCGAATTAATCCCGGTATTTCATCACGGAAGGAACATCCTCATCTTTCATGAGCCGCTCGAGGTAGACCAGATCTATCTCCCTTTATCCTCGAGTAGGTGTGGCGCCCCAAACCGGGGTGTCCAGTTGACTACCCGTCCCGACTGTGGAAAATCTATCGTCTCGTATCACGAGACACATACAGTAAAAATGCCGCCAGATTTGCATCAATACTCGTGAGCATGTACTTATTTATATTCAATAGTCCGAGAGTTATTTTATTACTCTTAATACAAAATACATATTAAAATCTACAATTCTAATACATATTATCAAAAACATCAAAGCCTAGCAGGCTTTCGTCAAAATCGGCCTCTAAAATGGTACATCTTCTCAACGCTCCACTGTGCACGAAAATAATATCCTCGTGAGGGTGAGCTAATGCTCAATAGTGGAATCACCCTAAGTGGGTTACTCTCCACCTAAGTGCATATACAGTAGCCAAGTAAACACACATTCAAGCGATTATGTCCTACTTGAATGTCTAAGCCAATAACTCACATCGAGTCCCTCACCGACTCCCTCACACTTACCTAAGCCATGTGAAAACATCTTTTCAAAACAATTCTTGTTGTTTTGAGCTATACTAGAGTATCGGGTAAAAATATGGGACTACCCTCCGAGACGAATGTATTGGAGAACCTTCTGAAACAGTCATAGTCCTCATCCGAATTGATCTTTTGGACCGTCTCCCAACCCCATTCTCCGGAAATTCATCCCGTGAAATTCCTTTCAAAAAAGTTTTCGTGTTTCTTTCAATTTTTCATGTCATGCACTCACCTAATTTCTAGGCTACCCCAATGCATATGAGATGCATTATGCCATTTCACACAATATATACAACACAAGCAAATATACCATCATGCATATATTTACATAATTTACAATTTCACCACATGTAATTCAACAATATCAACCATCACCCAAATTAGCTCACTTGATCTAATCACTATTCCATTTCCAATGGCCTACACCCACAATTATATTCTATATAATTATGCATCATGTTAACACATCAAGCATTAACCTATTAATTTCTTTGATCCACCAACTCAAGTCATTCTCTAATTTCTCAATCCATTACACAAAAATTAGCTCGTGTGGGCTAATTAACACAACACGAAGAATTCAATTTGAATCACTCACCCAAACACATTCTTTCACAAAAATATTTTGAGAATACTATTCATGGGTACTATTCATGTGTCACTATTCATATATCACTATTCATGTTACTATTCACATGTCACTATTCACACAAACTAGAACAATGGGGTACATTAAAATTGGGGTGTCAGGTAGGCGACCACTCACAATGTCGATTCCTCTTGGTGGGCAAGATTCCATACCCATTCCAGGTCTCCACTGCTCACCAAAACACAATTTATTGTCACGGGTGCGAATGGGTTTCAAAAATTTCCACACTTCGGTTCAAGATTTAGGACCGATCAAGCGTACTCACGACCTCGAACCCGGCACAAGCATTTACAAAACACTTAAGCAAGGGGGTAAAACAGTAGGATAAAATCCACCTCCACGGGTTTGTCGAAACTCAACTTTGGTAATCCACATGTAGATCGGCTAGTCCATAACTTTAGTCCTCGATTTGTCGAACTTGACCGCGTGAAATTTTCATTTCCTTTCTCTCCTTTCCTTTCCTTTTCCTTTTTCTTTTCTCCTTTCCTCTCATTTTTCCTTTTCTTCCTCTACGAATTGTTTTTCTTTTTGTTTCTTCCTCCTTTCGTTTCACTTCCTTTTTTGAAAGAAAACACTTTCTTTTCTCTTTTTCATCTCATTTCTCCTTTCATTTTCTCTTCTCCTTTGGTCATTCGCTCCCATTTGGATGAGCCTTGACCGTATGGGTCAAAATGAAGAAATTTTCCAGCTGTAAGCGAATGTGTGGCTATCCCGTTTCCATTCCTTTTCTTTTTATTTCACCAATTCCTTTTTGAAGCATCATCCGCCCGTGGCTCAATGTAGACATGGAATTTATTTCCCACATATAACAATTATGAGCCACTCAGCTAATCACCAAGTGTCATTCTCTTGGGGTGTCATGGCATCCACCCAACCTTGTCATGTGTCATCCGGCCTTGCGTATCGAAAAACATGAAATCCGATCGCGCCGGAATCAAAGCGAAATTCAACGTGGTAGCTAAATTTCGCGGGCGATTTCAATGGAAATCCCAGTTTCGTCATCCAGAGATTTAGAAAAATTTTGGTTTACTGCCCCGAAATTACGATTTTGCAACACGAGAAAATTGGAATTTTATCGGGTCTTACATAAGGCAGCGACCAACCCATCAAGTATCCACTCCACACGAGTCGTACCGCAGTTTGGGGTAAAACATCATCTTCTCCCCACGAAAAATCACCACGAATATAGTCAGGTATTGTAAGCCCAATAATCCTCTATCACAATGTGTGACTCGGTGTCTTTGTCAGCCAATCCATGCCAAGAATGACGCCGAATCAATATGTCCATGACACCCCTCGGGTCCACGTTGAGTAGAATCCTAAGATCTCTAGCTCACAAATCCAGACATGTCGATCAGCCTCACTCACAATTCCTAGGGAAAAATTCACATCTGTGGCTTTTCTAAGGTCTCCACCTACAAGAAGCCCAAACATCCACACTAGATGCAGCAACAAAAGAATCACATTGCACTAGAGAATAAAACAATATCTTTGCCCATGGCGAGATGAGAAACATACCACATTTTATTGATCGTAGCTCAATACGTGGTGTGATGGTGATATACAGGTCCACAAGTCTCGACACAGTGAGCCACATCCTCGACCTCAACCCAAACCCTGGCCTCTCTAGCCTATCTGTGTAGCAGAAGGCGCCTGTGCCACACCTTGAGACTAATACTGGTCCCTTTGGCCCACACTGGGGTGAGAATGAACAAATTGTGTCCGCCCTTATCCCATTGATGATTGGGAGTGAGGTGTCCTATATCCTTGGGATCCTTGCCTCTGCGGGAAATCTCGTCTCACATGTCCGGGCTGATGGCAATGGAAACATGTCATCAGTCTGAATGATGAAACCTGATCGGCCTTGTACACGATTGCCATGGCCCGGAGTCCGGAAAATCCTCGAGATGAAGTCTTACTTCTTTCCCGAACTAGAAGAAGGTTGATCCTCCTTCCTCTCGCCACTAGCACCCGTATCTTGGATTCTCCATGCATTTTCTACTTCTCTTTCAATGGCCAAGGCTGTCCTGACAATCGAGTCCCCTCCTCCTATGTATGTCGGAGGATGATGTGCCTGAAACCCTTGAAGGTTACTCGTCCCTCCTTGGTCCACCGTTGCACTAGTTTGTGCAATGGTAGCAGCCACAGCACTTGCCTACAAAATGATGGCAACTGCAGCGCTTATAACCTCTATAAAGAACCGTGGGTCAAACACAAGTGGTGGTTGACTATTTTCCCGGGACGACCTCTACGTCATATTCCTCGATTTGCCATCTACAAAGTCAAGCAGAAATGATATATATATATATATATATATATATATATATATATATATATATATATATATATATATATATATATATATATATATACTGCTATATATATATATATATATATATATAACATAATCATTCACGAAGAATGGTGAATAAAAAAAACCGTACCATCTTTTTCGACTTGTAGCGATGTCCCGATAATATGAAATGCAAATATACCATTTATGCCATATCATGTACATACCACTTAATGAAATTACATGTAACATTATTATCAACACATGGTTTTACATATAATTCACATTCATCAAAAGAACATATATCAACATGATCTTTTCACACACAACATGTTATTCAATCAAGCAACAACACACTAAATGGCCTCAATCTCGGACCCATAAAAACAAGGCACATTTCGGTCCACTTCACGATTATAGACATTTTTGTTTCATTCATCGAATCACTGTATACCCAGCTTCAAAGCAGAAGACATCGATCCAGGGATCAAAACCTAATCTCAACACAGTCCGAGAGTGCTCGGAACCAATCTAAAAAATTTCCAATATTCAGTCCCAAAATCTTGCGACTAAATCACACGGCCAGTCACGGCCTCGAATAACACCTATGCCATTAAATGACTTTTAGGCTAAAAATAATCAAAGTAGGAAAATTCTCTACCTCTTAGAATTTGACAAAACTCTCAGATTTTGGTTCCCACGCGTAGCCCTCGTTGCATGGATCAACTTTAACTCTCGGACCTTCGAGATTCGACCATCGGAACGCCGGGAAAATCTCTATTTTCTTTTCTCCTCCTTTCTTCCTCTTCTCCCATGTTTTTTCCTTCTCTCCTCTGTCCAATTTTGCTCCCCTTTTTCTTTTTTGCTTTCCTCCTTTTTTTTTTTTCCTCTTATCCACCGAACTCCCTCTATTTTGTTTGCTGCTATCCTCTTTTCCTTTTCATTTTCTATTTTCTCTTTTCTTTCATTTTCTCATTTTTTTTTTCTTTTTCTCTTTTCTCATCACTTTTTGCTTCTCCTACCCGTATTGATCAAAAAGTGGGGGAAACTTCCCCCCACTTTCCTCCTTATCCACTTGTCATCTCCACAAATTTTCTTAATTTTCTTGATTTTTTTATTTTCCTTTTATTTCCCTATTTTGACACATGGCTCAATATGAGCCACTCACACAAGTGCACCACATGGCTCATGCCATGTGTCACTCCCCTAGGGTGTCATGTAGCATCCACATGATCATGTCATGTGTCACATTTAGTGCCTGAAAAAATGTGAAATTAATTTGTCTCGGACTCCGATGGGAGTAGCCTTGTTCATGAGGCAATTCACTTGATGAGTCCGTTTTGTCATCCGAGATTTAGAAAATTTCCGGTTTCCAACCAAAATTACTGTTTTACCCCTGTTTAGAAAATTTTAATTTTTTTCCCGGGCTTTACAGTGTGTACATTTGATAGTTGAGCATACACATTTGATGTTACTCTTGTAATTATAATACATATGACTCTAGTTTTACTGTATATTGATGATATTGATTTAATTACGATCATGCCTCAATTTGCTTCATTTGAATCGCCAAAACACAAGTAAACATCATATTAAAACGACACAACCTTTTTATGCAATTTAAATATTTATATTTGTTTTTAATTTGAAAGAAATGTCATGATGTAATGCTTTTCATTTATGAGATCCATGAACCCTAAATAAGAGTTTAATTTTTTTAAGAGAAAAAGAGCTTTCAATTTTTTTCAATTGAAAGTCGAATGAAAAATAAAATTTACAAAAAAAAAAAAAAGTTACTATGGAAAATTTTTTAGTAGACATGAAATAATTATTTTGAATAGTTTCATAGTAATAGACTTTCTTTAACACTGTTATGAAAAATATTTATTTTGAAAATTGTTATTCAAGATCTTCTTAAAGAAAGAAATCTTTTTTAAAACTAAAATGTTTTTAATTTGTTCCATAAGTTTTTAGATATGTTTTAAGAAAAAGCCCCCATGTGTTTTATTTTTTAATTAATTTTCAAATTTATATAATATTTTTTTTTTGATAACTAAACACTTAAGTTATAATATAGTAAAATGTTTTCATTGGAACTTGAACTCATGACCCCCTCCCATCTCTATGTCATGCCTTTTTGAAACGTTGGGCTCAAATTTATATAATTATTTTCAAGATAATAAAATTAAATAATTATTTTTTTCCAGGACTTAAATGCAAAAATTGTAAAAGTTGATAGTTTTTAGTTTTTATTTTTATTTTTTTTTGCTAACCAAACTAACAAATTCGATAAAACATAGCTCAAGTGGGTGGGCATAGGGAAGGAATGAATCAAGGTTCGAGTCTGATTAGAGACAAACTAGTGAGAAACAAAATACTATAATGTAATTCAAAGTGAATAAATGGTAAAAAAAAAAAAAAAACTTAACTATTAGATGTAGTAGTGCAACCCGTACAACGGTCTCAAACGAAGCTCATAATGAGACCCATCTTGTCACACCACAATAGTAAAACTCTATGTTGATTGGTTTTGTGCCTTAGAGCTCATTAGGAGGCTTGGCTCGACTCCGCTTAGTTTGGCTACAAGTTATGACCAAAACCTTTACTCATAATCATGTTAAAGGTAACCCAACAAACTCCTGACTTAACTAGGGTTGACCTATTCAAAATCCGAAGAAGCTTCACCAATAAGTCACCTACACGCACCTATAGAGCACTCTCGCCATATTCCCCTAAAACCTACCAGTATATTGAACTTTATATGCCAAACAATTGATTCGTGACACTCATGAAGCCCTACTTTGCAACATTTTTCTCTTTTGATTTAAAATAAAATAGGTACATGCCCATCACATCTTAAACAACAGGCCAGGGGAGGGTGTCGAGTTCGAGTCACAATGGGGATAAATATTATTTTGTATGCCAAATGTATAGTTTTTTTTTTTTTTTTTTAAAGTACATTCTCATTCGAGTCCCATTGTTTAGATGTAAAAAAAAAACATAGGCAAGATATAGAGAGGAGAGGGTCTCAGGGTTCGAGTCATAGTGTTTAGGTGTAAAAAGAAAGAAATATAAGGGAAGGGGGGGAGGGAAATTATCCATAAATGATAAAATATCTGGAATAGCATGGACATGTTTTAAAATTTTAAGAGTGTTCAAAATTGTACCATCCTCCATTATACTAGGGATGGCAACGTTGACGTTAAAAAATGTGAAAAATAAATAAATAAAGAAACAAAAAGAAATAGAGAAGTAAATAAAATGAAATAATTATACATGTTAGACTATCCAATTCTGTTAGATTCACGTCCATTGTGAAAACCATCGATGATATGCTTCAAAGTAGAATTATTATGACCTCTAGAAATACTTGTAAAACTTGTCTTTGACATGGCTCCTTTGAGTGCTACCATTTGTTCGTTTTTGCTTTTGGCATTGTAGGCTTCATCAATTTGTTACGATAAGCATCATTGCGGTTCTTCAGAAACATAACAAAGTTGTTTATGTAATTCGAACTTATGTTTTAAAAATCGAATCTATAATTGAATAAAAAAATAGTGGTTCATATTTCATTGGTCAAATCGCAATCGAATTTATGTCGTAATAAATATGTAATTTATATTTTATTAAAATTTAAAAATTATATATATAATTAAAATTAATAATATTTAAAATATTATTTATTCTACCCTATAAAATCTGTTAATATTTTATTGTGGCCTATAACCCATATAAGGCTTGTTAACATTGGATCATCTCTTGGATATGACTCATTTTGGTAAAATGTCGAGGTACATTGAATTGATCAGTTCTTTAAACACGTCCAGTTCACACTGTTTCGATGATTCGACCATTGGTTCAATAGGAAATTGGCTCCTACTATTGAACTGGATTGGAATGTAGATCGATCGATGGTTGGATTGGTTCAATCAATTGGTCCAATTTTCAAAATATTAGTAATTACTCATAATTTCGTTCCGTCATTTTTTCAGTTATGAATAATTTTAAATTAACCATGTGTATTCAAACTTAACACAGGTTTCTAATTTCATTTTGGTGGTGGTTGGGTTGAACTCGTCAGATTGGAAGTTAATTTTGATTATATTCGAGTTCATTTATTTCATGTTCGGGTGTGGCTTGGGTTGACTCTCAGCAACACTGTGCGAGTTATATCCCCTATTGGTGTATGACTTAATAGCAAAATACAGCAGTTAATTATCATTTGTTTGGCTCTTATAAAGTCTTAAGAAAAATTTAAATTAGTTTTATTTTTATTTTATTATAAAAATATGATAATGTGGACCTTTGCATTTTTTGCTTCATGATGTGTTCTCACTCAAAGGCGAGACTCGTTTTTTTTTTGTATTTTTGTATTTTTGAAAAAAAAAACCATTTTGAAAACGGGTTTAGAGTCGCCACTTATTTTATTATTTTTTTTAATGGAAAATAAAATAAAAAAGAAAACCCTAAATGTGACTCATAATAGGAAAAACAAATATGTGAGCTTAGGAGTCTAAGTCCCGGGGGTTGGTACTATTGGGAAGGTAAGGTGAAAGGCCGTAACACCCCTTTAAACCCCTAAAGTTGGGTCTCTAATAATTAAATTAAGACAAGTATAACAATCGATTAATCAATCTAAGGATACTAAGAGACAAACAACAATTATAACAAAACACATTAAACGTGTAATAATTAACTAAAAAAATATCAAAGTCAAATGAGGTAAGAGCGTGTACCTTGGTGGTGAATCGGAAGCGTTATCAATAGAAAATAGGTTAGCCCAATAACACAAATAGAAATATTAATAATTAAATTAAAAAATGAACGCCCAAATTATTTAATGAAGGATGGATGAGATTTATTACCATGTGAGTCGACTTCACATGCTTCCATTTTATTTGAATTATATAGAGTAAATTTTATTTTTGAATTTTTGAAATCAAGTTGAGAAAAGGGTAAATTTAGAAAATGAAAATATGATTTTAGGTTCGAAAAATAAGGAATGTCACTTTAGAGAATAATGGAAGCTGGAAATTTAAATATTAAAAAAGAATACTTTGATTTGAAAATTAACATAAAGTGATTTTTGAAATTTAAATTTTAAATAATTTTTTTAATATAAAGAAAATAAAATTTAAACTTTTGAAATTGAAGAAAATAATTTGTAGATTTTAAATTAGAAAGAAGATGGTTGTTTTTTTAGAAATTAAATAAAGTAATTATTGAATTTTGAAAGTTAAAAGAAGATGATTTTAGATTTTTTTTAAAAAAGTCAAAGAAAGGTAATTTATTTTAAATTTCTTTTTTAAATTAAGAAAATGATTTTGATTTAAAAAGTTGAAGAAAAATATTTTTGATCTTTTAGAAATTAAAGATAATGATTTAAAAAATTTGAAGAAAATATATTTTGATTTTTAAGAATGAAAGAAAATGATTTTAGATTTTTTGAGAAATTATTATTTTTATAAAATTGAGGAAAAATATTTTCTTGAGTAAAATTTAGAAAGTAAGATTTATGTTGTAGATACTAAGAAAATTAAATTTATTATTATTGTTACAACTATTATTTATTTACTTATTTAGGAAAAACTTAGTAAACTGGATTTTGTTTTTATCACACTTTAAAAATATAAAACAGACTTGAACTTAAGAAATAAGAAAAACGTGACTTTAAATGAATTTAATAAATTGGAAGGTAAAATAATAGTAAAGATAATAACAATACTAATAAAGTTGACTAAGATAATACATAAAAAATGAGTTGGCATACCGCTTAGAAGTCACAAGTTACACAACTTGGTAGTTAGTAGTTGGAATATTTGTTTTTATTTATCAACAATCAAACAATTTTAGGAAAGTGTAATATGAGTAATGGGAAAATAAAAAATTAGAATTAAGATACATAAATATAATAGTAAAGTAATATACAAACATGGGAAAATGTATAACTCACGAAAATTAGAAATTTTTAAAAATGATAAAATAATAATAATAAAAAGAAATTATCATAATGAAGAAAGTTTAAAAGAGCGTGAAATTTAATACAATCTCGGATGATGAAACGGACCGTGCGTTAAATTAGGTCTCACGAGGAATTTAGTGACCCGAGGAAAACTTCGTCGAATTATGAGACAATCAGATTTTTCTAGGGTTTTAGTGATAAGAAGTCGTTGGTGAGCTTCCGGGAGATGAGATTTTTATAAAAATTTTGAAAGTCAAAAAATGGCTTGAGCCAAATTCATTTAAAATAAATTGAACTAAAAATAAATAAATTTTTTTTAAGGCTGAACTGAATAAGATATTGATATTGTGCCATGTATAAAAAAAATAAAAGATAAAAACGAAAAACGAAAGTCAAAAAGGAAGGAAAATGAAGGGAGATGGTAGAGCGTGAAGTGAGAAAGAGAGCAAAAAAAAAAAAAAAAAGATTTTTTGTTTCTCTTTAAGATCTAAAATTGAATGATGAGTTTTTCATGTGAAGTAAAAGAAAGTAAAATTCAGTTTCTGCATCCAAGAACTATGCGTGGTACAAAATCGCCAAGTTTAAGTCAAACTCCATGAGGTAGAAAATTTTTCTACTTAGGTTATTTCTATTCTAAAGGTCATTTAATGGCTTGAGATTTGCTTAGAGGCCGTGAGAGGCTGTAAATTTTAGTCCCAAATTTTTCGACTCCAGCAGGTGAATTTCAGAATTTTCACTATTTTCTATAATTTAACTAATTTTCGAGACTATTTTCGATACCGCATGTGATTTTCAAACTGCTCGCGCCGAGATCGCTAAGGCTTCGGCCAACCTTACTAATATCTTAGCAGTATTTTCAGGGTTTGTTTCGATATCACAAAGAATTCACGACGAACTCACACACCAAAGCGCGCCTGCTTTTGGCACATCCAGACGGTCATTTCAGGCGTTATCAAGCTAAAAAATAAATACGACATTACAGGTAAAAATCCTCATGTCAATATATACTTGTCAATGTGACAATACGAAAATTGTGCGTAGGAAATATAATTATTTCGAGATTTATAAATGTTGCATGTAACTCTTATTTGCACGCAGATTTACATAAAGACGTAAACGACATAATCCAGATTTCATATGCATGGTCACATCGCGTGTCAAGCTCCGGGCGTGACGCGGACAGATTTATTATTCACCATTCTCAGAATGTATGCAGAACTCCGAAAATGGGATAAAGTCCAAAATCGCACTAACACGATAAAATAATAATAATAATAAATTTCATTGTTTCGCCACAAGACGTGTGACTTCCAGGCTGCTGAAAGACCCAAATTTTATTCTCGGGTCGATATATGGATCCAAATACGAAGTTCAGAAAGTGCCTGGTTCGCTGTCTTTACTGCGAGACTCCGCAAATTCGCAACCCAAATAAACACACGGATTCGATAAATTAAAATTTGAAGTTCATCGGTTTGGGTTACTGATGAAACACTCAATGATCGTTTTTCACACTTCAAGGCCAGATGCGTAAGTGAAGTCGACGGACTTCCAAAGCTAGGCATGAAAGTCTCATCTTACGATGATGCAAATATTCCATATAAGATCGTATTTTCTCGAATTAACGCTTTTATATATACGTTGCATGTGCATTTAGGCGTGAGTGTTCGTAGGAGAATTTTTCTATCGAAGATCGTCACCTGGCCGTGCGACCCCTTTCTGCGCATTGCATCGATGCTTCGACGAGGCCGTGATTACGGCTATGACACAGCACGACTGATATCACTCTCAGAAAAATATTCTCGTATAAAAGAATCAAATAAATTTTTTTTGACTAAATGGCTCAAATAATAAAGTGATGTAATTATAATAAGAGGGTCGTGGATCGAACTTTTACTGACTATAATTAAGCGTTTTATTCCATATTTGTATTTAATTTAATGAACGGGTCCCTGCAGTGGACGATATCGGGATATTATTATACGAACCTCTATGCCAATAATACTACTTCTATCGGTAATCTTTAAACGTAGCGCATGACACTGCTATATGCGCTTCGTACGCCAGAAACTCGAACAAAAAGACCGTCTGATTTTCATAAAATAACACATTGATCTCGATAAACTGGACACAACAAATACTGATATCGGACACCCGAAATCCACAGAATTTCACGGCCGACGGTCATTAACGACCCTGATTCAAGGTACTTCTCCATAAAACATGTATCGTGAAATAAATATACATAAATCAAATAAATATACATACACGAAATAGGAAAATAAATATACAAACTAGCCCAAACATATGAAATAATAAAGGAAAAATATGGAACAGGAAAATGAATATATAATAGAGCTCAAACATAGAATAGTATAAGATGTGGTGACTTTTTCTCTTGGAAGAGAGCCCTTGTAGGTTTTTCAAAGTAAAGATATTTGCAAGTTAAGTAAAACGGCTTGAAAATTTTGGCTTCCATATGTTCCACACGTTATTAGAAATTTAGAAGAAGCCTCTTTTATTTATTTATTTATTTAACTGGTTGTTTTCCCATTACTGAATTGAATTGATGAAAGCATAGAAAGCGAGCCAGGACTGAGTCACTGAGTCATTATGTCACAATGACGCGTCTAATTGTACGATTCAGACTAATTAATTGATATTTTACATTTAATAATTTATATAAGGAAATAGTGAGACAGACTATTAAGATTAAGAAGAAGAAGAAGAGGAAGGCCGTGTCAAATGAAAAGTACGGCGCTACCTACCGCCGCCCTGGTGGACCAATCAGCGCATGCCATTAATGAGCTACTCGGTATACGTAAGCATCCATGGGGCCCATACGTCTGAAACTACTCCTGCACTTTTTTTGCTATATAGATCCTTCTTTCTCCAACATCTTCCAACCCTATTTATAACTTCTATAAGCTCAAAAAGAAAAAGCACTTCTTTCTCCGGCTCGGCTCTGCTCTGCCTCTGTTTATTATTCAAAGATGCGCAAGTTGGGCATCGAAGGCCGTTATGATCCTCTTCGCAATTGCGGTGTTCTCCTTAACAACAGCCACAGTGTCGGCGCAGGTACTACTCCCGGCGGCATCGCCACTGACGTTGGATTGGCTTTCTCTGTTCCTCTCCTAACTTCATGATTGTTTCATCTCTGATTCTTTCCCTCGTTGCTCTCGTGTGAAGCAATTGATTCATTTATACTCGATCTTCCTTCTGTTTATAGAAGGATGGAGTATTGTATATTTATTGTATCTGTTGTTGAGGATTAATATTGTAGCCGTTGTATTGGATCTATCCGATTGATTCTCATTATTTTATAAATAAATAAATAAATAAATATTAATTTTTGTTATCTGTCGTTCAATTGTTACTAGTTTTGATTATAAAAATAATGCTTTAAAATATCTATTTTAGTTCCAGAATAAATTTTGATATTCCTTATTAATAAAACGACAAACAGTTTTCTTTCTTGCCATGGACATTGCCCATTGGAAAATAAAATTTATGAACCTGTTGTTTACTCACTGTTTTTGAAAATCATTTTTGTTCTAAAAATACAAGAAAAACAAAGAAAATACGGACAAAACATTATTTGATTTTTTTTTGGAAAAATACAGGTAGATAAAATGCAGAGAACAAAAATGGTTTTTTTTTCTTTTGACAACAAGAACACGTAGAATGAGAACAAGAATAGTTAGAGAATACCAAACGGTGTTTTTGTGTTCACGTAGAATGAGAACAAGAATAGTTAGAGAATACCAAGCAATTGTTTTTGTGTTTTCCAAAAAATTGTTATGAACAAAACCGACCCCAAATTTTACTTCAACCGATAAAAATAATAATTATTATTATTCTTTTTCTTAAAATGAGTCAACAAGTCAATGGTGCTTTTCTGTCGATGTTGGGGTGAAGCATAGGAGTTGGGTTGATGCATGTTTGGATCATAGAATAACGCAACTTGTACTGAAAGGATGATCCGACGAGGGTGTGTCTGCCGGCTCTCCGATGCCTAAGTCAGTTTCTTTCTTACGGAAAGGAAAGAATTTAACCGTTGATGGCGTTATGATTGCGTACTTTTATTGGTGGGATTTGTAAGACCCAAGAAAATTCCAATTTTTTGAAAAATGGCAAAATTGTAATTTTGGTCAAAATTCGAAAATTTTACGAATCTTGGAATGGCCAAGCAGACTTCAGATTAGAATTTATCCACAGCGAAATCTAGCTACCACATGAATTTCGTCGAATTAGAATGATCAATTTCATTTTCGAGGCATCGGGTGTATGCAGTAAAGTAACGACATGTGATGTGACTAAAGTCACCTACTACATGTACTCATGTGACACATGTTGCATGATTAGAAAGAGAATGAGAATAAATGACTTAGATTAAGCCAAGTGTCAAAATCAAGATGAAGGGACAAGATGGAAATTTTCGCAAATGTTGTTGAGAATAAAAACAAAATAGCAAATAGCCTTCTTCTTCATTTTTTTGAGACAAATCGTGCAGTAGGTTGGAAGAGATGTAGTAGCTTGAGGATTTGTGATTTTAGAGAGAGAAGGAGCTCCTTCTCTACTGGGTCTGCGGCCGTTTGGGCCTGATCGGTTCTCGGCAGACAAGAAAGCAAGAATCGATCTACGCGGCAAGAACTGCAGTGGACATTGATTTAGTGGAGATTCAGAAATGACTTCAAAGTGAGATCTTTTTCCTACTTGTGTTATTCTTTGGCTAAGAGCCATGTAAATGGTTGGGGATGTTTTGAGGCTTGGATTAGCCGTGTTTTCGGTTTCAAAACATTTGAACTGAGTAGAGAAAATCTCCATTGTTGTGGCCGTGAACAGTGCCAACTCGAGGGTTTCATTGTTCATGTGAATAGTGACATGATTTTTTGTGTGATTTTTATGATGTTGAGTGATTCAAAATAAATTGTTTGTGTTTGTTAATTAGTCCATGTGAGCTAATTTTGATGTTATTGATTGTGAATTTGCATAACATGATTTATGTGGATTAATTATGTTAGTATATACATGTTTTATATATATTAGCATGAGTTTGTTAGGATTGGCATCATGCATTCTATATGCATTAGGGCACCCTAGAATATTAGGAGTGAGTGCATGACATGAAATTGAAAGAAAAACGAAAATGTTTGTAAAAGAATTTCGAGGAAGATTTTTCGATGAATTGCCTTGGAGAGTCGTCTAACATATCACTTCGGATGAGAAGCATAATTATTTTGGAGGCGTTATCCGACATTCGCCTTTGGTAGTCGATATATTTCTTTGAATCTCTCATTATTAAGTTTTGAAAACAAAAAACTTTTGTTTAAGCTGATTTCTGCATTTGGCTTAGGCATGTGTGAAGTCGGTGAGGACTCGGGACATGGGATTAGTCGTACTAGACATTCGAGTAGGTTCATGTAATTGCTTGGATGTGATTGTTTGCCATGACATGTGCGCGGGTGAGGAATAACCCATGTAGGAAATTATCTTCTTTGGGCTAGGGATCACTGGCTTCGGTCACGGGAGTGTCTGAGGAGGACGGCGCTCACTAGGCGCGTTTAGAAGCGGGTTATTGGCTTTGGCATTGTCATTTGTATAACATGTATTAGAAATTGTACATTTTAATATATGTTTGGTAAAGTATTTTTAACTCTTAAACTATTTTATATAGTTGATGTATTTTAATGATATTAATGCAAGGTCACAAATTGGCCATTATTTTTACTCGCATATGGACCACTAGTAATGGTCATTGTAAATTGTTAAGGACAGGTTTTGTACCTTGAGTAGAGCTCCTCGTGCAAAGGGGACTGCCGTTTTCCATAGTGGTGTCGAGATTGGGCATCCACGAATATTCCGCAAGTTATTGAGGTTGTCAACGGACCCCGGGATTTAGGCGTCATGACAGTATCAAAGCTTAGGTATACAAATACTTAGGGCTTGAGGGACTTGGGCTTAGGTCATGGTCATAAGGTGTAAGAACATCACCACTTGGTGGCTCGATGTTAGGGTTTAGGTATGTGATTACTATGACGCCCCAATCCCCGGGGGTCCGTTGGCAACCCGTCTTTCAATCTTGTGGTGTCGGGTAACATGCCTCATGAAAAATGAGGCGAAATGCCGGCTGTGTGAGGCTCTGAAATACAAAACTGTCCCAAGCAATTCAATATGGCCACCACAGGGAGTACACATACGATTAAAATGGTAAAATATCATCTTGGCCCCTTCATCAGTACTCACAATAATCACTATTCAACCAAATATATATATATCATGGTTCGAGTTGATAATTCACTCTTATACAACATATGTTAAATTTTTAAGTAATTCTTATACATGTATCAACTAAAACACCAAAGCCCGCAGCGAGGCTTTTCTTCAAAATAAACATATGGATGGAGTCGATCTCTCGTCGCTCACGTACTGGTAATATAATTCCTCGACAGGGGTGAGGCGAATGCCCGATGGTGGAATCACACACCAAGTAGGTTACTCGCCCTAAAGTGCACTATCTGTGCTCGATAAACACACACTCAAGTAATCACGATCTGCGAGTCTTTAATGACTTTGACCCATGTTTGATCTCACCATTTTCCTCTCACACTTACTGCATATATCGAGAAAACAGTGTTTTCAAAACAAAGGTATTTATTTTTTAGCTGTGGACAACCCCTCGGATATAAGTAGTGAACAGGCTCAATTATGTAATTTAGTGGACAACCCTCGGAATTAATGTATGTCAATTGAAGTAGACTCAACGATTGATATTTTATATGGACTACCCTCCGATGTTGTAATGGACACACTGGAGTAATTATTATTATTATTGAGTCAACCTTCGAAACAGTTACTCTCCAATAAACCACACTCATGCACTCATTCTCTTGTTCTAGGGTGCCTGGGTGCTGGAATACATGATGCCAATTTCGAGTACAATTTATATAACACATGCAAATATATTTAACATGATATACATTTACATTATTTAATCACACACACAACATGTTATACAATTTCAATCATTACACAAAAAATTAGCTCACGTGGGCTAATTGCTTTTAAATATAGGCAATTCAATTTTGAATTACTCAACCCAAACACATTATTTAACAGAAAGTATTTCATGAACACTATTCCGCTGTGAGCAGTAAAACCCTCGGGTTCTTTGTTCCACGATAATACAAACATGAGTTCCGCCGTGAGCAAATTTCATAACTATTTCCCGGCCTCATACACATCACAATACAATTGTTCCATTATACAATTAACAACCCAAACGGCCCCTCACGGACATGGTACACAAATTGGTTCCCTGTTCTCACCTCCGGTCCCAAGTTTTGGGGCCAGATCAACTTGTTTCCCGTTTAAGGCCTTGAGCCAACCGAAACATCATAAAACACTTAAATAAAATGTAAAACTCAAGTAGGATAAAACCCCTACCTCACGGAGTTTTTATTCTCATAAGCCTTTTTTTGGGGAACCCACGCGTTGCCTCGCGCGTAGAAACGGCTTTGTTTCTTATCAGAATTCCCGACCGGTCGGATCTCCCGGAATCTTAAAGAGAAGTTGCTCTCTCTAAAAAAATCACAAAACTCCACTTACTGCATCTGTTTTTCCCTCCAACACGTTTTTGGTTCTCATTTTAAGGGTAGGAGATGACACTATGCGGTATTTTGTCATATTATCATTTAAACAAATTAAATAATGTCATCTATGTCCCTAAGCTTGGATTTTTTTGACATTTGGCACTATCTCGGCTATCCATTTCTATCATTTCTCTACTCATGTAACATGTGTCACATGAGTACATGTTATAAGTGACTTATGCACATCACATTCGTTCGGCTTTTAGATACTCTATATCTGAAAAATGTGCAAACCAGGCTTTCGATTGTGAAGTCGGCGTGTTAGCTAGATTTCAGAGAGACGATTCCAAGATGAAATTTGTTTCATCTGATTGAGATCTAAAATAAATTTGGTTTTATCGAAGTAGTTTTGCCCTTTTTGAAAAAATTGAATTTTCTCGAGTCTTACAATCTCCCCTCCTTAAATGGAATTTCGTCAAATTCTGGACAATTATAATCACTCACATGCATATGCCACGTGCCCTCTACCATGCATGTTAACTTGTCATTTAATTATTAAACGACTAATCACGTACCTTCATCCCTAAACAAGAAGGGATAGGTGGCCCGCATCGTGTCCTCGCGCTCCCCTTGGACTCCCCTCCACTCCATAGTGCCGCCATAGCGCCTCACTAGCCTCCACGATCTTGCGTCACAAAACACGATCCACGGTATCCAAAATGCACCTTTGGTCCCTCCTCGAAGGTCCCATCACGTGTCATTACCGATCTCTCTAATTCACTACATGAAATTTACAGATCCTAATGTGCTCTTGAGCATGGGCGTGAAATACCTCGTGGACTACTGTCATCTTTGGGCGATAAAGCCAACCGGTATGCTGCGGTGCCTATCCTCTGAGTATCTCAAAGGCCCAATGAATCTGGCGATCTTCCCGGCGAACGACCCTCGTCTTGAAATTATCACCTTGAGAAAGCGTGATCCCGACCTCGGGCTCTAAGGGTCGGCGTCATACATCACATGGCTCTTCTGGCAGAGCTGCGGTAGTGGAGGAAAGGCGTTGTCGTATCAAGCTCACCTTCTCGAGAGGTGTCTCTCAACAAGCTGTAAAGCGATCCTCAGTGATACTCATGCTCCCACTTTGGTAGGAATGGTCAGAATTTCATCCGAACTACGACAAACTGATCTAGATAGGTTGGAACACCCTATGCATGAGGTCCATGAATGCCGCTGGCGCATTAGTCAATCCAAGGAGCATCCTTGCAGCCTCAAGTGCCCCATAACACGTCCTAAGCGTCTTAGGGATATCGTATCCTAACCCTCTCGGTGATGGTAGCTAGTGCGAAGTCACATCTTGGAGTAGACTGGCGCTCCTCTCCAGTGATCAAACAAATCATCAATCCTTGGCAATGGAGTGAATTCTTGATCGTAACTGCCTATCAAGCTATCTGTAGTCAATGCACAGTCGAATGGGCTTGTCCTTCTTCTTCGCAAATAGAACCAGTGCCTCGTAGGTGAAGTGCTCTGGTACAATGAGCCCCTTGTCCGATGGCTCTGTGTTTGGACTCGAGTTCTGCAACTCCAGTAATTGCCCTCTATCTTGGAGTCAACAGAGATGGCGACGTGCAGGGTGTGGCACTCTATCTGGAGAGTCTACAACCCTCTACGGAGGCAATCCCGATAGCTCATTTGGAAAAACATCCACATACTCGCAAACTACCTGAGGTAGATCTAAGTCTGGTCTCTCCTTGTTCTCTAGGGTAAGGCTCGCTAGCTAACCCACTAAGCATCACGACACACGGACTCGTATCTTTATGCAGGGCAAAATGTCATCTTGTCTCAAAAATACCACAGTCTTGTCTTGCGTGTAGGCGTAACCCTCTACGCTCCTGATCGATAACTACTCTGTAATTTATCAGTGATCCATCCCAGAATGACATGAATTCTGACATGTCCATGATCCTCAGGTCCACTATGAGTAGAGTCCCTGAGATCTCCAGCTCGCAACCTTGACATATCATCCCTATCCTCGCCACAATCCACTGGGAGAGCTCCCGCATCTGAGAGGCTCCTCGAGGTCTCAACCTCTAAGGCTAAGTCATTGCCTTTAGGTCTCTAGAGGTCTTTGCCTGATTCCACCATGCTTGGGCCCATAAGCCCTCCTACTTGGAGCGCAGCTAGTCTAATCTGGTTGTGTCGGAGAGTAATCTCATAGCCTCTAACACCTTCTCGACCTACATGAGCCAGAGTAGTGCTGCGTGGGGATCTCACTCCATGTGAATGTCGGATGATCTTACTAAACCTCCCAGAGGTTACTCGGACCTCCTGACTACACGCTATACCGTTGTGCTATAGCTGAGCCCACGCAGCAATACCTACGACCTCAAAAGGCTGTGATCAAATCTGCGGTGGTTGAGGTCGAATGTCGGTGGTGCTGACCAATACCCACAGTGGGCGATCCTCGTCCTCGACTAATATACCACATTTCAAATGGCGGTTAAATATAATGCGATATCTCTAAGGCACTTAAAACACAACCCCGAGACATTATTCATACTCAGAATACAGTTCATATACTATGTCCCTGCATTTATATGCAATGCGAGACAATTTATTCAATCTATATTCATATTTAACATCAAAAATTTTATTTTTTGAAAATTTAATTTTTTTTAAAAAAATTTTAGCTCATTTGATTTGATTTGATTTTATTTTATTTTATTTTGAAAACCTCGTGAACAGTGCTCATGAACAGTGTCCCAAACAGTGATTGAAAATAGTGCCTTTGTGTGGCCCGAATTGGGTGCACGGTGCACCACCACGACTTCATCTTGCCGGGCTTAGCGTGCTACCTTCATTTCTTGTGTGCTTGCTGAGGCTGGCTGCGTGCTTGCTCAAGTGGCATTGTGCTGCTCAAAGTGTTGTGTCACCGCTCGGGACTCTTTGTGTGCTGCTTTCGGCTATTGTTGCTGCTCTGGGAGCTCTTTGTGTGCCTGTCTGGTAGGGCTACTATGTGCTGCTCATTCTTTTATGTGCCACAATACTACCGAGCCTCACGTGTACTCGGCCTTCTATGTGCCACAATACAGTAGGAGCCTCTTTGTGCTGCTCGGCCTTCTATATGTGCCACAATATAATTGTGACCTTTGTGTGCACAGCAGTCTTCTATGTGCCACAATACACTATGTGTGTGCAATACAAAAACTCGACTGCCTACTGTTGAGTCCTGATACACTCTGATGTATTGTGACTTCATCGACCAACCAAGCTAGCCTCGATCCGATACAAATTTTGTATCGTGACAGCTGCCTCTCTAGGCCGAGGCCACCTTCCAGCCTCACCATGTCACGATACAATGGTTGTGTCGTGACATAAGTAGCTTGATAACCAAGCGATTTTACCTCTTTATTTTTTTTTTTTTTTGTTTCTCACACATTTTTTTCTTTTACGTACATATATATATATATATATATATATATATATATATATATATATATATATATATATATATATATATACCATACCATATATATATATATATTCTCATAGTCAGTACACCAAATAAACTTATAAAAATTTATTTTATTCATTTTCTTTAATTTTACACACTATAAAAACCTTAGAAAATGATTTTTCTTCATTTTTTTTTCATTTCCATCAGTAGCCTTCCTTGCTACTTCTACATCGCGATAACGAATCTGCATCCATACAACTCAAAAATTTTATGAGTTCAACTTTAATCTTTTTTCTTGTGCAAAAACTGGAATAAATTTCAAGAATTTCACAAACCCAACCTATTCTTGTTTAAACCTTGAGCTACTGTCCAGAATTTTCTAGACCTTGTTGTGAAAAATTTTCTCAAACACCTAAGGTTATATTTCTGTTCAACGTTTTTCTCCTATGCTACTCACCAAGCATACCATTCACTTAATACATACAACAATCCATCAAAAACACATGATCACACATCATTCATGTTATATACATCAATCACACATCAAACACATGCATGCAGTGTTCTAGTTTTGTCCCTTGTCTTCCTAGGTAATCTCATACCTAACTCTACACCGAGCTACCAAGTGGTGATGTCCTTGCATCACATAACCATGGCCTAAGCCCAAATTCCTCAATCCCTAGGTTTTCACATACCTAAGTTCCACATTCTAAGATCGTGGCCTAAGCCCGAGTCCCCCAAGCCCTAGGTGTATACCTAAGCTTTGATACCAAGCTATGACGCCCCAATCCCCGGGGGTCTGTTGACAACCCATCAACCCGCGGGATACTTGTGGATGTCGGGTAACCTGACACCCCTCATGAAAATCGGGTAGAGTCTCTTTTGTACGGGAAGCTCTACCCAACTCTGAGCATGTCCCCGAGCTTGATTCAATATGGCTACAGAGGTCCACATACAATTAAAATGAGTAAAAATAGCCTCTTGGGCTTTTTGCATCAATACTTTCACAATAATCGCCATCCAACCAAATATATATCATGGTTTAAGAGTTGATAATTCACTCTTATACAACATATATTAAAATTTTAAAACATTCTTATACATGTATCCAACTAAAACACCAAAGCCACAACCCGACTTTCTTCAAAATCGGCCTCTAGGATGAGCCGTCTCCTCATACGCTCCCTGTACCTAAAATAATATAATTTCCTCTCCATGGGGTGGCGAATGCCCGAGTGAGTGAATCATTTTCAAGTAGTTACCACTCTCCACCTAAGTGTATATGCAATGCTCGATGTAAACACACACTCAAGTAAATCGTGATCCTGCCGAATGTCTAAATGACCAGCCCATGTCTGAGTCTCTGACTCCTCACCTTGCCTAAGCCATGTATGAGAAACGTTATTTTCAAAACAAAGGTATTTGTTTTTAACTGTGGACAACCCTCCGATATAAGTAGTGGACCGATTCCGATTATGTATTTAGTGGACAACCCTCCGATGTATATCAATTGGGCCTACTCCGACGATTGATATTTTATATGGACTACCCTCTGATATTGTAATAGACATACTCCTATAATTATTATTATTATTAGTCAACCCTCTGAAACAATTCTCTCAATAAGTCACCTCATGCACACTCCTCCTATTGTTCAGGTGCCTCGGTGCATATGGAATGCCATAGAAGCAATTCCGGTACAATTTATATAACACATGCAAATATATATAACATGATATACATTTTACATTATTTAATCACACAACATGTTATGCAATTTCACAAATTCATTACACAAAAAATTAGCTCCACGTGGGCTAATTATGAAATATCCTGAGCAATTCAATTTGAATTACTCAACCAAACACATTATTTCACAAAAATATTTCATGAACACTATTCACATGAACAGTAAAACCCTCGGGTTACTGTTCACGGCCAATTACCAAACATCGGTTCCACTTCGTGAACCCGAATTTCATAACCATTTCCGGCCTCATACACATCACAATACAATTTGTTTCATAAATTATACAATTAACAACCAAATGACCCCTCATAGTCACGGGCCCCTTAAATTTGGTTCCACAATTTCTCACACTCCGGTCCCAAGTTTTGGGACCGATTAAACTACCGTTTAAGGCCTCGAGCCAACCGAAACATTATAAAACACTTAAACAAAGTGTAAAACTCAAGTAGGATAAAACCCCTACCTCACGGAGTTTGTCGATACTCCTTAAAATAGGAACCCACGCGTTGCCCTCGACGCGTAGAACAACTTTGCTTCTTGTCTCGAAGAATTCTGATGGTCGTATCTCCCGGAATCTTAGAGAGAAGTTGCTCTCTCTCTAAAAAAATCACAAAACTCCACTTACTGCGTCTGTTTTTCCCTCCAACACGTTTTTGGTTCTCATTTTAAGGGTAGGAGATGACACTATGCGGTATTTTGTCCTATTATCAATTTTAAACAATTAAATAATGTCATCATGTCCTAAGCTTGAATTTTTTGACATTTGGCACTATCTCGGCCGTCCATTCGATCATTTCTCTACTCATGTATGTGTCACATATGAGTCGTATTATAAGTGACTTTTGTCATCACATTCGTTTATGGCATTCGATGCTCTATGCCTTGAAGCGTCTGAGTCGTATCTCGAGTGGTAAGTCAAGCGTCATTAGCTAGATTTCGCGAGACGATTCCAACGGTGAAATCCGTTTCATCATTCAAGATCTAGAAAATAAATTTCGGATCAAAATTACGGTTTTGCCATTTTTGAAAAAATTGAATTTTCTCGGGTCTTACAATTACCTAGGAAGTCACGGGACATGATTAGAACACTACATGCATTGTGTTTTATGTGTGATTGTTGTCGCAGAGCAGGTTGTTGTGTTATGATTATGTGATTTGTGTGTAGTGAATAACACGTAGGAAAAAATGTTGAACACTAGGATTTGGTGAAGTCAAATTGAATAATTTAGACAAATAGTCAAAATTAAATGAAAAAATTTGATGCTGAAGAAAAAATTTTCCTCAAGTTTACAGTGTGTAAAGCTTGGAAAAGGATAAAATAGAATTTTAATAAATTTATTTGGTTTACTAGAAAATGAAAAATAAAAAATAAAATTTTTTTTTGCTTTTGGTGGTTTTTCGATGTTGGAATAAGAAAAAAAATGATGAAAAAAGAATTGTGTTGGGAAATTTGGGCTCTGCCCATCCTCTGACTTTGGGTCCGCGATACAATGGAATTTAATATCGTGAAACCGCAATGGCTGGGTCGCGTGACTAAGGGCCCGCGATATAGCGAGACTTCGTACGACACGGTAGGAGCTTTACGCTCGCCAATCACGACCATCGAGGGCTAATGTATATAAGCTGCTTTGTCTGCGGCGAAATTGCGGTAGCCGCAGCGAGGACGGCTGGAAGTCGCTGATACAAAGCGTTGTATCGTGGTGACGTGAGTTGCAATATATAGCGCGATGGGGGCGCGATGTAGCGACAGTGACAACATCTTTGCGACCTGACTGTGATACGGATGGGGGCGCGCGGTGACACGACCAGCGCCGATCTCGCGCTAGCGGCATGGATTGAGTCGCGATACGAATTTGTAGTGGCGGAGAAAGAAGGCAACCTCGCTCGACACGGCTAAGTGCGCTTTATGCGCGCCATAGTGACGCAGTGGGAGACTCGCGACATGATCGACCACAAGCCCGCGTCGCGGCGGGCGCATTTGTTTGGCGCGACCGGCTGCGGCTGGCGTAGTGGTCAACGCTATGCGTCTGCGAGGCTAAGTTTAGCGTGTGCCGAATTGCACCTAACCTGGTTTGACTCGATGCAGCGATACGATCCTTGTTGGGACAGCGTTCGCGAAACCTTTATTTCTGCAGTTTTAAAAAAAAATAAAAATAAAATAAAAATCAAATCAAATAATTTTTAAATAAAATAAAATAAATTTTTTTTTCTTGAATATGATTTAATATATGAACTTATTGTCTTGCATTAACCTGAATGCATGGACTCAGTCTCATAATAGCTACGTATGTGAATAGTATCTTAGAAATATGTTCCCACCCTAAGAGATATTGCATTTGACACATGTATAGATGGCTGAGTCGAGGGAAAGCGAAGAACGTAGAAAATCGTCACGAGTGCTAGCCAAGCACCACCCCGTGTTTGGCTTGATGGCTTTTGTTGAGGCCGGTCGGTATTGCGACTCTTTGCTTTATTGCAGGCTAGTGCGGCGGTAGCGGGGAGGTCGAGTAACCTCTAGAGTTCGGGGCACATCATCCTCTCAGAGCATTCATAGGGAGGGAGGGTCCGATGGTGGCAGAACCATTGGTTCATGTAAGAGTCGAGAAGGGACTATTTAGAGGCTCTGGAGATTTACCTTTATGCGTCTAAGATATACTAGGCTGCGTTCAACTAAAGTGAGGCCAGTATGGTGAGCTGAACTGGCCTCTAGAGACCTAGAATATGACATGGCAGTTCGAGGCTGTTCATGGGTAAGTATTTTCCGGATCTTTGTGAGACATGCACGAAGGCTCAAGAGTTCTAAGAAATTTAGACGGGACGGTAATTGTGATGGATTATGTGGCTAGATTCACGGAGCTAGCTTGTTTTCTTGACGACTCGTATTGGACATGGCCAAATGGGAAGTTGAGGAATAATTTCAAGTTGTCCATTCGGGCGAGTTGGCAGGCCTTCACCTACAAGACATGGACTCTACTGGTTGGGACCGCCTAACCATAGAGAGAAGATTGAGATGCTCGGGCACTCGGGATAATGGGCGTTAGTATTGGAAGGAAGGAGATTCAGTCTTCTTCTGGTTGGGAAGGAAGTGAGGCTTCCTAGTTCACGTGGGTTCTAAGGCCGTAGCCATCCCAGGGCCGGGACGGTCGAGTTCTTGGTCGGAGTTGGGCGAGATAGTGTGTTATCATTGCCAACGGCCTGGACACCGCGAGGGAGGATTGCCCCCTAGAGATAGGGATCTAGGGTTCGGACAGTGCAGTCCAGTCAGATAGGACGGGAGGATACGATTATATTCCTCCACCTATCTGAGCGAGGAGCGATGCTCGGTTGAGGCGCAGAGCACCTTCCGTTACGGGGCGAGCGGCGGACTATGGGAGGCGGGAAGGCGAGGCCCGTATGCAGAGACGTCACGAGGTTCGAGGGGCGTGTCTCGCCTCACTGCCATTTGGTGGTAGTTCGGCCGATTAGTTATATAAAATGCGTTTTGTATCGCTGCTATGGGCAAGAGTGTTATTTGATTCTAGTGCTTTGCATTAATTTATCGTTGCATCAGTTGTAATAGAGTTGGGCTTAGAGGTTGAAGCCTTAGAGGAGCCCTTGTATGTTAGTTCTCCCCTAGGGATTAGGGCGAGAATATGGATGATATGTCGTGGTTGCGAGTTAGAGATCTCCGGGATTGTACTCATAGTGGACCTGAGGGTCATGGACATGTAGAGCTTGACGTCATCCTTGGGATGATTGGTGACGACTTCGATGATTATCAGTTGTAGCGTGGAGGTTCTGCACACGTAGGGCAGTACTCATGTTGTATTTAAAAACAGCGTAGCGTTTTGCCCAGGAAGGTTGTCACGAGTCCAAATGTCATGGAACAATTAGCGGGTTGGTTCGCGAAGCCTTACCACTAAGGACAGGGTGAGACGGACTTAGATCTACCTTGAGTAGTTTGCGCGATAGAGGATCTGTTTCTAGATGAGCTGCAGGGATTGCGCAAGTAGAGGTTGTAGACTTGAAATTATCGAGTTACACCGCATTGCCGTCATCTCTATGACTCTGCATAGGATGACACCAATTGAGTTGCAGAACTTGAGTCGGCTATAGGGTTCTTTGAAGATGGGGTTCATTGATAGAAACACTTCACCATGGGGCACTCAGGTTACGTTCGAAGAAGAAGGACAAATTCCTTGACATGCGTGATTACATGTACATAATGTGGTTGTACCACACGACGGTTGGCAGGTTGCAGTCGAAATCACAACCATTCTGAGTTAAACGATTGTTTGATCGATTGAGAGGAATGCTGATCTACTCGAAATGGAGCCCTTCTAGCTGGTTACCATCGGCTAAGGGTTAGAGAGACGGATATCTAAGGCGGTCGGGACACGATGCGGGCACTTTGGAGTTTACGGTGATGCCCTTTGGATTGTGAATGCACTAAACGACATTCCATGACCTCATGCGCATAGGGTATTCCGACCCTATCTGATCAGTTATCATTAGTCTTCGTGGATGACATTTTATTTACTTCGATCAGTGGGGTATGAGTATCATTTGAGGATTGTACGATTCCCGAGAGACCATCGGTTGTGCGCGAGATTCGATGAAGTAGGAGTTTTGGCCCTGCGAGGTGAGATTTTGGGACACGTGGTTCGATCGAGCCGTGTCGGTGGACCCGAGAAGAGGTCGAAATTTGTGATGAGTTGGAAGAGGCCAGTCAATCTTCGAGATACGTAGTTTCTTAGGATTGGTTAGGTACTATAGGAGATTCATTGAGGATTTCTCTGGGTCAAGCGTTTTATGGCGAGATTGACCGGAGTAAGTGAGTTTGATTGGGATGGCCGTCACGAGAGGCATTCGAGGAGTTGAAGGGAGCTCACTACAACTCCTATCTTGATAGTCCCGGACCGGACGAGGGGTACATAATTAATATTGCTTGATGCCTCGAGGGCTGATTAGGATGTGTTTGATGCCGATCAGGAAGGGTAGTAGCTTATAGTTCTGTCGGTTGAAGAATCATGAAGCGAATTACCCACGACATGGAGTTAGCGGCGTAGTCTTCGCCTTGAAGATGCGGCGTCACTATATAGCGAAACGATTCGAGGAGTGTACTCGGATTGCAAGTCGAGTATATTTTCGAAAAAAGAAGCAGGACGCTATCGTATAGACAAGCGAGATGGATGGAGTTCTGAGGACTGACTTTGCTGCGTTACCACCTGGTAAGGCAAATGTGATGATTGATGCACTCAATGGATCCACAGGGGCATTGGCTAGTATAGCTTCGGGGAGTGGCCCGGATGCTCGGAGCGTAGGACGATTTGGGCTCTGATCTGTGACGAGCTCGAGGAGTACATTAGGGAGTTTAGTAGCTTCTGCTTTGTCTGCGGTGGCCAGTGATCGAGTCCCGAGGCGGGACCAGCGGAGATAGTGTTCATAGGGGGCCAGAATACGATCGAGTCTGGTGGCAGAGTTGGACCGTCCACGCAAATAAGCGATCTTCGGTATAGAGGACGAGTAGTGGTTCCCCAATTGATGGATCTGAGAGAGGAAATCCTCAGGGAGTTCCACTGTTCCCGATTTACAGTACATTCAGGTGGCACGAAGATGTACCGGGATCTTCGTCGCCCGGTACTCTTTGGAGCGGAATGAAGAGATAACAGGGGACTTTGTTCGGCCGATGTCTCCACATGTCGATGGAAGTTAAAAATTTGAACACGAAGCCGGTAGACTCGCCCCATGGTGGAGGTGGTAGTGGAAGTGGGAGCATGTCCGCGATGGATTTTGTGATCCACTTGCCATGGACAGAAGTAAGGACATGATGCGGTATGGGTGATGGTGGACCGACTGCGAAGTCGACATAATATTTTCCTAGCGGGTGCGGATGGCCTTCACATTGGAGAGATACAGGTTGTATATTTTGAGAGATAGTCTAGCTACATGAAGTACCAGTATCCATAGTGTCGAATAGGGACTCGAGGGGTTCTGGCGCACTTTTGAAGAAAAGAGTTTGAGCTATGGGCCTTGGTGACCATGAGTCTGACTTTCACCTGACGGATGGTTAGTTAGAGGACTATCTGAGGTGTTAGAAAGGACATCACTGCGGAGGCATCGTCTTGGATCATAAGTAATTGAGAAGAGCATTTACCCTTAGTGGGATTTTCCTACAACAACGATTCTGTCGGTAGTATCACGGATGGCAACATATGAGGCGTGTATGAGCCATGTAGATCAGATTATGTTGGACCGAGGTGGGAGAGAGCTTCATCAGCGGTCACGATATGATTAGAGACACCTCAGGAAGGTGAGTTTGATCTGACGGCGTCTTCTCCACGACTCTGCCGGCGCAAGAGTTATCTTTGTGTACGCGTCGACCCTTAGAGTTCGAGGTTGGAGATCATGTCTTCTTGAAGGTGATGCACAGAGAGGAGTGGTCGGGTTAGAGCGAGGAAGCTATCGTCGAGTTTATTGGGCCCTTCGAGATACTTGAGGAGGAGTAGGCGCGTATCGGTTGGCTGCAGCCCAACATGTCAGTGTCCTGAGGGTATTTCACGTCTCCATGCTCCGGAGGTACACTCCAGATCCAGCTCATGTAGTGGATTTGGGAGAGATTGAGGTTGACACGGATGGGACCTTCGAGGAGGGACCTTCGAGGAGAGACCAGTGTGCATTATGGATAGCCGGGATTAGGTTTTACGACCTAAGACCATGAGGCTAGTGAGGGTGCTATGGCAGCACCATGGAGTGGAGGAGTCAACATGGGAGCGCGAGGACACAGAATCACCGGGCCATCTATCCTTGTTTAGGGATGAGTCGTGGTTTGATCGTTTAATACTTAAATGACTAGTTTACATGCATGGTATAGTGCACGCTGCATATGCATGTGAGTTGTTGTGATTGTCCAGAATTTCAGGGTGAAATTCTTTTTAAGGAGGGGAGAATGTAAGACCCGATAAAATTCCAATTTTCTGAAAAATGGAAAAATGGTAATTTCGGTCAAAATCTAAAAATTTTCTAGATCTCGGATGACGAGACGAACTTCACCGTTGGGATCGTCTCACGAAATCTAGCTATCACATTGAATTTAGGTAGAATTGAGATAGTCGAAATTCACGTTTTAGAGCCTTGGGGTGTCGGGTGCGGAAGTAAGCGACATGTGATGTGACAAAGTCACCTACTACATGTACTCATGTGACATGTTGCATGATTAGAGAGAATGAGAATGAATGGCTTAGATTAAGCGAGTGTCAAAATCGAGATGAAGGGACAATATGAGAATTTTGCAAATATTAATGAGAATAAAGACAAAATAGCAAATAGCCTTCTTCTTCATTTTTTTGAGGACAAATACGTGCGATGAGTTAGAAGAGATCACATTAGCTTGAGGATTTGTGATTTTAGAGGAAGGGCTCCTTCTCTGCAGATTTGTGATCGTTAGGCCGTCGGTTCTCAAGCCAGACAAGAAGCCCAGAGTCGATCCTACGTGGCGAGAGACTCTGCGTGGACATTGATTTGGTGGAGTTCAGACAACTCCAAGGAGTGAGGATCTTTTCCTACTTATGTTATTCTTTGGCTAAACCATGTAAATGGTTGGGATGTTGAGACTTGGATTAGCGTGTTTTTCGGTCTCAAAACATTTGAGCCAGGAGTGGAGAAAATCATTGTTATGGCGACAAACAGTACCAACCCAAGGTTTCCCACTGTTCATGTGAATAGTGACGTGATTTTTTGTGTGATTTTTATGATGTTGAGCGATTCAAAATGAATTGCTTGTGTTTGTTAATTAGCCCATGTGAGCTAATTTTGGTGTTATTGATTGTGAATTTGCATAACATGATTTATGTAGATTAATTATGTTAGTATATACATGTTTTATATATATTAGCATGAGTTTTTTGGGATTGGCATTATGTATTCCATATGCACTGGGGCACCCTAGAATATTATGAGTGAGTAAATGACATGAAATTGAAAGAAAAATGAAAATGTTTGTGAAAGGAATTTTGAGGAAGATTTTTAGAAGAATTGCCTTGGAGAGTCGTCCAACATATCACTTCGGATGAGGACCATGAGCTGTTGACGTTATCGACCAATTCACCTTGGAGGGTAGTCAATATGTTCGCAGAGATCTCGGTAGTAAGTTTTCGAGAACAAAAGCTTTTGTTTTGAAAGCTGTGATTTACTCGCGCATTTGGCTTAGGCATGTGTGAAGTCGTGAGGACTCGGGACGTGGGATTAGTCATGTAGACATTAGTAGGTTCATGTAATTGCTTAGATGTGATTGTTTGCCATGGCATGTGCACTTAGGTGGGGAGTAACCCATGTAGGAAATTATCACTGGGTTTCTCACCTGTCGAGGATCACTATTTCGAGGTGCAAAGTGTGCCACGGGACGACACTCCACTAAAGGCCGCGTTTAGAAGAAATGGCTTGTGGCTTTGGCATTGTCATTTTTGTATAACATGTATTAAATTGTACATTTAATATATGTTTTGGTAAGGAAATGGTTATTAACTCTTGAACTATTATATATAGTTGATGTATTTTATGAGGTAATGTAGGGACCCCAGTGATCCTTATTTTACTCGCATGGATATTAGTCATTGTAAGTGTTAGGATAGGTTTTGTACCTTGGGTAGGAGTCCCCATCTCAAAGGAGACTTCTTGATTTTCATGAGTGATGTCGGGTTGCAGAGCATTCCGCGAATATTAAACGAGTTATTGAGTTGTCAATGGACCTTCCAAGGTTAGGAGCGTCCGCGGGATTATGATATTTATAGTGGATGATCCGCGATGACTTTCGCGTGGATGAGGATGGTATCCTCCCGTTGGATAGAGGATCTTTTCTTCCTTATCATTGTCAGATATTTATCGGATAATTAGAGGAATTCGTAATCATGGGGGATCTTTCTTTCAGCAATTGAATCGGATCACAGATAACTGATTTTTCCTTTCTTATGGCTCATCTAGATAGGCGGGATGCCCTCGATTCGATGAACCCGAAGGTCCAGTCACCGAACCGGTCTTAAGATCCATTTAGATTTATATGACCTAGGCATAAATTGCCAAAGATATGTTTGGTTCATTTGGGAAGGTTCTTTCTCTTACATGGCAAAACATTGAGTGTTATTCAATTCATTTTGTTGTAGTGATGAAGACATGCTCAATAATATAAAGATTGTCATCATTGTACCAAGCAGATAAAATCTTTATTTAACTTGATAATAACGCAATCATTAAACAAAGCGAATATCCATCATACTTGAAACTAGAAACTAGAAATCAAAATTCAACCAATGGAAGGTACATAAAGATAATCTTTAATAATAAAATATTTATCTCTACTAAAATTAAGATAGTAATCTCCTACTTTACCAGCAGCTACCACTTTCGTAGCATTGCCCATGTGAAGATAAATCTCCCCATCACTAAGCTGCCTGGTTTCCTGGAACCCCTGCAAAGAATTGTAAACATGATTAGTGTCTCCCGTATCTACACACCAGGTACCAGTAGATAACACAACTAAGCATGTCTCAACCACTAGTGAATAAGACTTACCTTGCTTGTTCACCTTCTTTGAGATAGATTGAATCTTTGCTTCGATACGGCCTTGCAGTGGCACTACCCTTAGGCTTTTTCACTCCTCCTTATGAGGTCGAGGAAATTTTTTTGAAAGGCACAGAGCTTTCTTACGAACCTTTTTCTTCTTCTTATTGCCTTTTGGCTTATAGAAGAACCTTTGATGACAAGAATAGTATATGGCTTCTTGATGAGCTCGGCTAATACCCGAGTTCTTTGCGGTGTGCGAAGTCCATTGAGGTTTTATTCATATTATAATTCGAAGCCGAAATTGTATGAATCGGTAAAGATTCAGAAGAATGATATCGGACCCTGGCGGATTCCCGCTAAATTCAACTCCAAGGATCTCTAGTTCCGTTGGAAGACCAATCATCACCAGGTATGATCCACTTCTTGAAAGTAAGTTTTAGCCATAGTTGTGTTCATCAAATCTTTCATGTATACACTTAAACAAGCAGTCGATCTAAACATTTCTTTGACTTTCATCATCATATCATGAAATTTGTGTGCATGGTGATGCGATGTTGCGAATATTTGATTTGGGAAAAGTGCAGAAAAGTGATTTTTAAATTTTTGAATTTTAAAATTTTTTAATATAAAGAAAATAAATTTTAACTTTTAAAATTGAAGAAAATAATTTTAAGATCTCAAATTAGAAGAAAGATGGTTGTTTTTAGAAATTAAATAAAGTAATTTTGAATTTTAGTTAAAAGAAGATGATTTAGAATTTTTAAAAAGTCAAAGAAGGTAATTTATTTAGAATTTCGTTTTAAATTAAATAAAATGATTTTGAGTTTAAAAGTTGAAGAAAATATTTTTTGATTTTTAGAAAATAAGAAAATGATTTTGATCTTTTAGAAAATTAAGGATAATGATTTAAAAATTTTTGGAAAGAAAACATTTTTGATTTTTTTTAGGAATGAAAAGAAAATGATTTTAGATTTTTTTATAAAATTGAGGAAAAATATTTTTTTAATTAAATTTTAGAAAGTAAGATTTATGTTGGAGATACTAAGAAAATTAAATTTATTGTGTTGTTTACAAGCTACTATTTATTTACTTATGTAGGAAAAACTTAGCAAGCTAGATTTTGTTTTTATTACACTTTGAAAATATAAAACAGATTTTAACTTAAGAAATATGGGATACTTGACTTTAAATGAATTTAATAAATTGGAAAATAGAAGAATAGTAAAGATAATAACAATAATAATAAAGTTGGCTAATGATGATGCCTTTTTTTCAAATGGAGCTGATGAGAGCATGATCGGAGATGCATTGTTTGGACAGTTGTTAGTGAAATTTAGGATGCATGCTCTTGGTTATGCTGAAATTTGAGAGTGTCGTTGCACCGTTGATCTGAAGGCTACGGGCCCATTAGCACTCCTCTGCCAAAACACTTGAGAATGAAGAGTCGGCGGGGGCTTCGCGGAAGTGGCCACTGATGCCTAAGTGGATACTTTACGAGAAAGAGATGTAGGCGCTCGGAGGAGCGAATGTTTTGCGTACCTTTCACCGATGGGGTGACCTTGTATTTATGGTAGATATTCTCCCAGTTTGATGGTAGTTAGGATTCATTCTCATTGGATGGGATATTTCTTATTATAATCCGTATCGGATTTGGTATAAGATATAGAAAGAGTAGTTTATTTGGGATAATCTTCCTTACTTATTGGGAGATTTGGCTGGACTTGCGGAATGATATATTATTAGGGACTATTCTATTTTCTGTACCTGTGGGAGACTTTCCATAAGTGGCCTTTGGGCCAAGCGGATTGGACCTCTTTCCTGGGCTGGCCCAAAAAAGGCTGAAATGCTGGCGTAAAAAGGCTTGAGTACCTCATTTGGCAAACCTCTCCTTTGGAATTCAACTGATGGGCCTTCATGTTCCGCTGGGCTGGCCTCTTTCTTGGAGAAGCGGTGTGTGGGCTTCAGACCTTATTTCAAACCTATCGGTTGTCCCGGCCTTAGTGTACGATGTACGTGGGCAGGGGTATGGCAGCTCTCGCCTTCGGGTGTAATTTCCACGTGTCTGCTCGGGGCTGGATTAGTTAGGGCTTGGTCGCCGTCATTTGTCTTGTGATAATGATGACTCTTCGGTTTTCGCGCTTATTTCTTCTATCCTCTTCAGTTTCTTTTTGTTTCTTTCGCGGACATCCTTTGTCTTGTGTACCACTGCCCTGGGATTTTTTATTTGCCTTTAGCGAGTTCGGACTTCCTTCCCTCTTAGTCTTCTGTCTGAGCCTTTTTATTGAGTGCTTTCTCATCGTCTTCTGGAGTCCAGGCGTCTTGGTTTTCTTGATTTCTTTTCGGGCGATAAGACGAGTTGTTTAGGTTGACTGAATTTTGTTTTCATTATCCAATTTCATCATGGGTCCGGGTCGCTCTTCTTCGTTGCGTTTCAATGGTGATTCTTCGGCTATTGATGGTTCTGAATAATTTGCGGTGTCTCAGCCATTTGGTGGGGAGTTGGACTCAAGGTGCCCAGGCGCCTCTCTTCCCGCTGGACAAGGGCAAGGGAAGAATATAGTCGATTAAATACCTGAAGTCGAATGTCCCCGAATCTGCCCGTTAAGCATGCTTCAAGCGTGGGACTAGCAAGGTGGATCTTCATATAAGGGCCATCTTTATCAGACGTTATCAGCCTCCTTTTGGCGTTCAGGTATGGTCCCCTGATGTTTTGACCCTCTATGTGGTCTCTATACCTAGGATGGCGTGTTTCTTTGAAGTGGCCTTCGATAACGGTCTTCGCTTCCCTTTGCATCCCTTCATAAAAGGGGTTTGCTACAGCAATTTCAATGTGTGTCTGTGACTCGCCCAATGGTTGGGGCATTTTGGATTAATCTGCTGGTTTCTTTAGGACGAGACTCCGGTGTTCAGCATAGCCTTGCTTCTTTATCTTTTTAGCCAGAGGAAACATCAGGGACTTTCTTCCTTTATTTCTCTGAGTTCCACCGCCCCTTGAGTGATTCAGTCTTCCTTCCTCCATAAGTGTGGAAGGATGCTATTTTTCGTTAGCGGCCGTAATTGGGAGTATGATCTTTTCGACAAGGACGACACTCTGGGCTTTCCAGTAACTTGGGCTACCCCCGATAATCTTCGTGAGTATTTGTTCTGCAATTTTTTGATTTATGGTGTGCGTGGTTCTTGGACATTTCGGTCTGGCAATTTGTCTTCATATTTCTCAGGTGCTCGAATTAATCTCAGCGCCGAAGATAATGCCATAGCGTTGGCGTTGGCTGAGTACTCTCCTCATCCTTAAGCGGAGTTGATTAAGTGGTTCGGCCCATTAGTTCGAGTCGCGATCTGCTGCTCTGAAGCTGCTCTCCCTTTATAAAAGTTCCTCAGGTTGGGCCTCTGTACTAAAGCCCACTAGGGAGGCTGACCAGCTAGTTGGAGGTGGTATCTCGGAAGCCGGAGTAGGAAGCGAAAAACCTGCTTTCTGTTGAGAAGAAGGATGACCGGTTGTGGTTAAAGTTCCAAAGTTGAGGGCATCGTCATCTTCTCCTAGTCCTCACATCCATAAATCGGGGCTAGTTATGGCTCTATAGTTTTAAGCTCGCGGTCCATTAAAGTGCTTTGCGAGTAGAGGTCCCTCGGGTGGGTAGTTGAAGCGGCGGCAGTGATCACCTATGCCGTCTGGAACTATGCGAAAAGTTAAGTCGCCTTCTCGGAGAGAGGAAGGCGAGGAGGAAAGATCCGGAACCCCCAAGTTGGGCGGGGACGGGTTCTTTACTTCATAGTCTTGAGCTTTGCGGCGATGATCTCATCTATTCTTAGGGACTACGATCTTAAGAGTCGGTTCATGTTGCCGTTGATGAGCGTTGACCTATCTTTCAGGGGGTAGCCTCTATAGTTCTGGAAATACCTTGCCCTTTTGACTTCATTTGTGGTGAGTTTTGAGCTTGCGTTGGATGTTGATTTTTATCTCTTTGGGTGTCTGGTGGTTACTCATTTGAAGGGTTTAGCCAGAAAAGCCAAAATAAATGAAGGTCATGCTAAAGCGGCCCGAGCTTATAAGGTGAGGGTGGCTGCCCTCACATCTAAGCGAGCTGAGCTGCAAGGTCGGATGCAAAGTATGGCTGGGAAATTTTGTGAAGCTCCAGTCAGACCTGAACATATCACTTGGCTGGGTGTTCGGGCGAGGTAGGAAGGACGAGGCCGGAATAGCTTGAGGCGGAGTTTGAAGGTGAGCCGAGGCTCGGAGTGAATTGAGGGCTATGCGCGGAAACGCGACTTGATGGAGGCTAAGGGGCGAGCGATCCGCTTTCGATATGAACTTGAATGGCGAGGGGCGAACTTCTTACATCCCGAGGCGAGCTTAGGAGTCTAAGGAAGAGCGGCGTGCAATCAAAGAGCGATCTTTGTGACAAGGCGACCGCTGGCGGGCGAGGCTCGTCGCGGGCCTCCGGCGATCGGCTCGGTGGGGCGCTGAATGAGGAGTCTTTATGGGGTTGCGTGGGGATCTTCATCAGCAAATATCTTTGGTGGCTCAACGGGACGAAGTTATTGGAAGACTGGGGGCCGAAACATCTAATCAATGGATTTTTGGGTGGCTTGCCTTTTGGGAGAAAGAGGGCATCAATGCCTACCTCGGCACGGATTTCAGCCGACCTTCCCGACAGCGGGAGGAGGAAGGGTCCTCTCTGTGATTATCTTTGGGCTTCGGCACCTTACTGAGTCCACTCCCCCTCTTCATCGTTTGCTCCTTCTTCTGATGCCTGATCTCCTATGCTCGTCTTCGCCTGTCCAACGTCGACTTTCACGCTTTCTTTTTTTTTTCTTTTTTTTTTTTTTTTTGTTGTTGTGCCTGGGACCCAAGATATATATAACCTTTTCGTCAATGAATATTTATTAATTCATCTTACTTCTTTCGCCTTTATTTGCACTCTTCTTGGTTTGACTTTGCTGCGTGATCTGGATTAAGCGCCTGAGTTGTTATGTTGAGCTCCTTCGTTGGTTTGCGAGCTCGGGGCTTTCAAGCCTTATGGGTTGAATAGCGACACCGGGGCTTGAATCAACTTAGGAATTTGCATGGCACAATGTGGAAATTTAGTTGAGCTCGTCGGTGTAGGCGTGGAGCTCAGATCTATGCGAATGCGTGAGTGGAGGCTCGTCCATGTAAACTTTTGGGAAGAGCTCGTCAATGCGAACAGTTGGGTAGAGCTTGTCCATGTGAACTTGTCAATCGCGAACTGCTGGGCAGGGCTCGTCTATGTGAACTACTAGGAAGAGCTCGTTAATATGGTATTGGGCGAGAGGCTCGTACCGTGAAGCTGCTTAGGAAAGGCTTCGTCAATATAGGCTGTTGGCGAGCTCGTCCATGTGTGAACTCTTTAGGAAGAGCTTCAAGTCGATATGAACTATTGGGGCGGAAGGCTCGTTTGTGTGAACTGCGGGAAGGCTGCGTTGAGTGCGGGTGTTGAACCAAGCTCGTCCATGTGAACTTCGATCCAATCGCGGCTTTGCTAGGTAAAGGCTCGTCTATGTGAACTTCTGGGAAGAGCTCGTCAATGCGAAGCCGGTTAGTGACTCGTCCATGTGAGCCCCACGTTGGGAAAAACTCGTCGATCTGATTTGTTGGGCGAGAACTGTCCATATAGGCTGCTAGGAAGAGCTCGTCAGTCGCAGGCTGACAGGCCCGGAAGCCGTCCATGAACTAGATCAATCGCGAACTACTAGCGGGGCTCGTCTGAACTTCTAGGAAAGAGCCGTCAAAGTGACGGTTAGCGAGAACTCATCATGTGAGGAAGCTGTTTGGGAAGAGCTCGTTAAGGTACAAAGCGCTGGCGAGCTGCGTCAGTGAGTTATTGGGCTCAGTTGGTGAGTTGCACGAGACAAGATGGCTCCTTAGGTAGTGACACATCCCGGAAGTAGGCAGACTTCGTCAAAGTGAGATTCTTGGGCTCGGTGCGCTATGGCGAGTGACAATGAAGCCCAGTGGCGTCAGCAGCTGGTGATGCAGCTCCTCGGGTAGCGTGACTGTCGGAAGCCGACGAACTCGTCAAGAGTGGTACCTGGCCCGGGCTCCGCGTGCTATGGCTAGGGTGGCGATGTGCCAAGTGGCGATGTGGGAGTGACGATGTAACCTGAGCTGATCGACTCCTCGGGTAGGCGTGACGCTGTCGGAGTAGGCCAGACTCGTCAAAGTGAGATCTTTGGGCTCAGGCGCTATGGCCAGAAGTGGCGATGGCCAAGTGGCGATGTAGCCCTCGCTAATCGACTCCTCCCGGGTAAGCGTGACTGTCGGAAGTACGACGAAGACGTCAAAGTGAAATTCTTTGGGCTTCGGACACTATAGCCAGAGTGGCGATGGGCGGAGTGGCGATGGCCAGAGTGACGATGTAACTGGTGATGAATCCTCGGGTAGCATGACCTATCCGGAGTAGAGCAGACTTCGTCCCAGTGGTACAACTGCGTGGGGCCGATGCGACTTCTAATTTTTCTTAGAAAGGTCTGCGAGCGTCTTTAATGCTGATTTATTGAGAATTTGGAACGTTCGGGTGACTTTTCGAATGCTTTGGCCTTCTTATAAATGGCGGCTTTATTGCTATGGAGTTTACTTTGAATATTCTACTTCTTTTGGTGCGTACTCGAAATCTGGGCGAGATGAAGCGTCGAAGTCTGGTTGTTTTTGCTAGGGATCCACTTGAAGATTCTGGTGCAGTTTTGTCAAATTTATGCTTGTGGGAGTTGTGTTTTTCCCTAGTCTCCCCTTTGTAAGTCATGTTATTCACAACCGATAACTAGAATCTGCCAGAAATAGGCCATTCTTGTGTCGCCTTCTCCCATTTTACGTTCTTCTTTCTCTTCCTTCCTCCTTTCTCCTTCTCTTCTTTTCATCTTTTTTCCCTCCATTCTCCCCTTTTTTATTTCTTCATATAAACTCACCCACTTTTCCTGCATTTTCCTCTTCTCCCTGTCTGTTTCTCCTCTCTTTCTCACGACTCTTTCCATCCCTTTTCTTCTTCTCCTCTTTTCACCTTCCTAGTCTTCCTCATTTCATTTCAATCTCATTTTTTGAGAGCTGCTTATCTTGAGTGCTTTCAAGATCTGTCGATGACACCCGCGTTGTAACTAAATGTAATATGATTGGGAATAAAAAGAGATTTTTCTCTTTATGACTCTGAGCTTTCTCCTTTTATTGTATAGGCTTTCTTTGATCATTATCTCTTCTATGCGAGGTTGTTGTGTGGCGTCTTAACGACATAACCGGTAAATGGTTGAATCATTAGCTGAAGTGGTCATCTCTGGCCCCAAGATTACAAACAAAGACCTCTTGATGGCGTTTAAGATGTTCCGCATTCCGGGCATCGTTGTAAAATTTTTCCCTCTTCTATTTGGAGCTCGTAAGGCGCCTAGTCGGCGACGGGGAATGTATGATGTAGGGGCCTTTAATTGGGACTAAACATTTCTCATGTCTAGTGGATTCTTCGCTAGCATGGCGGCTGGCTTTTCAGACCAAATCATAAAACATACCAGCAGGGTTTGACTCTTTTGGTTGTGATACCTTCTTTGTCTTCACTTTGATAGTCATACGCACACCTTACTAGAACACGCTCTCGTTTCATCTAAAGTCCAAGAATTTAGTGGGAGAGCCTCGTCATTTGTATTTTCACTAACGCCTTTCGATCATAGGGACTTTAGCCCGATCTCGCGAGACTCTTGCTTCCTTGCAGAAGGCTGAGGTGAAAGGGTTTTTCCTCGGGTTGCGACTTAATAGCTAGTCTGTGGGCCCATAGCACTTCGAGGGGTATTCTACCCACTTTCCTTTGAGATCTTCAGTTTAGTCTTTAATGTGACTTTAAGGGTTCGAAGGGTGACCGACTGCCTATTAGATTGTGGATGTCTTTGAGGCCAGTAGTAATTTTAATTAGAGCTCGGCACATAAGTCTCTAATTTAGCGTTGTCAAATTGTTTCCCATTGTCTATTACCAGGGCTCTTGGGATGCAACTGCACTATAATCTTTGCCACACAAAATTGCGTATCACATTGCTCGTGATTTGTGGCGAGAGGCTCGGCCTCGACCCATTTGGTGAAGTAATCAACTGCGGGATGATGAACTTACAGGCCCGCCCAAGGGCAAAGGTCCGGTATGTCCAAACCAGTTGTTGGAAAGGCCCGGGGGGCTTGTGATTGACGTCGGGAGGCTACGATGGGAGCGTGAGATCTTGGCATGCTCTGCGGATCTTGCGTTCTTGCCCAGGTCGAGTTGCCGTCTTTGAGTATTGTAGGCCAATGGTATCCTTGTATCAGGACCTTTTTGATCTCGAGCTCGATACTGGTTTCGCATATACCCGCCAGTCTGGCTTCTCTTAGCACGTGTTCAAGTATTTTTCCATGATGCATTTGAGGATGGGTGTGAAGAAACCTGCTTATACAGGACTTCCTTTATGATTAGTGAACTGTGAGATCTTGTCCTTATTTTTAAATTTGCTTCTTTCGGGTCGTGGGAGTAGTTGTCAGTCCTATTATATAGTTCGAATGGGGTCCATCCGAGTTTGGCTGGGCTCAAACACAGGCAGCCTCCGTCGCGAGTTGATAGAGGGCTGCCGGTACCGAAAGTGTTGATCTGGCGAAGGTTCTTCAGTAAGGTATTAACTTTGCGAGCGTCATTTCGGGAGTTCTCATTACGGGAACATGTTTGACTTGTACCAACACGAATTTTTTCAATAAATCTCGTACCTTTTGGAGATATAGAGGATCATCACTCCAGCTTTTGGCCTCGTAGGTATCTATCATCTTACCACCAGTTCCCAGGGTGACTGCGGGACCTCTAGCTAGTCAACTTCCAGTGAATGAGCAAGGTTGAGACACGCTACTTAGCGACCTCATACTCGACTTAACATTGGGGCTTGGAATTGAATCCCGGAGTGCATGTTCGATATCTATTCATCCCCAGAGAGAGGGGTCGGGGTTAGACACAACTCCGCTCCTGCGTGTTTGAGGCTCCATCTATAGAGTTTCCGGATAGGGGTCATTCTGTTGTTTGACGTTCTCGGTAGGCTCTCTTGGTGAATTCAGCAATGAGTCGGCTAAGACTGCCCTTTATTGCGGAGTTTTTGGCTTGTATCGATGTGAACTTGCTCGTCTCTATGGCGATTTCATCAACCTTCCGAGGAGACTTACGGTTTATGTAACACTTACTTCATCGAGTGCGGTAGGACTTCTATGGTGTGAACTGGAAGTAGAGCGAGATTTCGGGCTGCGGTTCTAAGGCCAAAATTAAATTTTTCAATCGCGGTATCTCTCTCTGCTCCTCTTAAAGCCCGGTACCAATAGTAAGTGGATCTTGCCTCGTTCATGACTCACGACGAGCTACTTATTTGGTTGAGAAGTCTGGCGCGGTATAGGGTGAGGAACTCACACATAAATGCGGACTTCTCAGAATCGTGGAGAGCTGAATATGTTTTTAAAGCCGAGAATGCTTCTTCTCACTTAATATCCCATTGAAATGCCTTCTTCAGGACTTGGAAGAAAGGTTGGCATTTGTCACTTGCCTTGGATACGAACCGGCTTAAGGCAGCCATCCTTCCCGTCAGGCACTGTACTTCCTTTATACTTGATGGCGATGGCATGTCGATCACGGCCTTTATCTTGTCTGGATTTGCTTCAATTCTCCGGTGGTTGACTGAAACCAGGGAATTTCATTGTCCTTGTGAAGGCTCATAATTTAGTTAGCTTCATGTTGTAGTTTCTCAAGATCTGAAATGCTTCGGACAGATGAGTTATGTGGTGCTCGGCTGTGATTGATTTTACCAGCATGTCATCTATGTATACTTCCCGCCAGTTGTGCCTAGCCCCAGTTTACGAAACATCAGATTCACCAACCTGCGATATGTAGCTCCGCGTTTTGAGCTGAAGCGGCATCACCGCGATAGCGATAGGTTACTGTATTTGTGACGAGCGAGGTCTTTTCTTGATGCGCTGGGTGCATCGCGATCTGGTTGTAGCGGAGGCATCCGTAAAACTTAGGAGTTCATGGCCTGCGGTGGCATCTACGATGGGGTCGATTTCGCGGCGGAGGCCCGGCCTTTGGCATGCTTTGTTAATGTATACGTGAAGTCGTCACGAGTCGCCGCGCCGTTTGCCTTTTGGCCAGTACGACGTTGGTTGGCAGCTCAGTTATTCTACCTCCACGATCGCTCCACGCATAAAGGTTTGTTGACTTCAACCGTTGATGGCTTGCCTTTGCAGGCGCGAAGCTTCTCCTTTTTGTTTGAGGCGAGCTAAAGGATGGGCGCGTTCGGCTGTGGTGATTCTTGTAGGGTCGATTCCTCCCGTATCACGCCTTCCACGAAGAGCGTCTTTGTTTTGTTTTAAAAGAGCTGAGATGAGGGTTTTTGAGGTCTTCCAATAGCTTGGATCCAATATAGGCGAGATGCTTCGGGTCGTCATCCAGTAATATGGGTTCCAATTCTTCTGATGGCTCGGGTCGGGTGATCACCTCGTCACGCATGTCGAGCTCATCCGGGTACATAATGTTGATCCCGACCGCCTTTTGTTTTCATGGATCTTCGAGTAGCATTCCACAGCCCACCGTTAGTGCTCCTGGGCCCATTCCACTCCGTTTACGATTAGGGAACTTGATAAATCCTTATGGTATGCGGAGGGGATGGCTTTCATTGCATTGAGAGGAGATACGCGACAGCATGTTTTAAGCCGGATGGGCGTCCACGACGAGGAACCTTGCTGCGGTTGTTGCCTGGCATGGGGGATCTCCCAAGGTGAGTACTAGTCGTATTGAGCCTAGAGGTAGTACTTTTTCCCCAGAGAACCCTCGTAGGTGAGTATTGACGGGTTCCAGTTTCTCCCTTCCGATGCCATTTGCCGAGAGGGTGACGCCAAAGATGATGTCGGCTGAACTCCGGATTATCAATTAGGACCGATGAACCGTTTTTGGCCATTCTTGCGAACTACCCGATTGGTGCGTCGTGAGGGTGTTGGCATCCTCCAAGTCTGAGTCGGAGAAGTGATCGGCCGATCGAATGCGGCTGGTAGTTTTAGACCTTTGGCAGCACATTTCCGCTACCTCAGTTGTCTGATGCTCGTGAGTGGGCCTTACGTCTTGACTGGGTCTCCTCCTCTTGCAATCCTCTGAGATTGCACGGATTTCACCGGGGTTCTTTAGTCTTGGCCCGTCGTCTGTAGGGTGTGGTGGTCTCTTCAGGCGGAACTGGTTTTGAGCTTGACTTTGGATCTGACTCTCAGGGGATATAAAGCGTCGGAGGTATTCGCGCCGTATCAAGTACTCTATTTCTCTCTTGGTGTATGCGATCGTCCGTCTTGATGTCAGTAATTGCTAACTGGAACTGCGATGCCAGGTTTATCTCTTGTTGTAGGGTCGACTTCATCGAGTTGGCCATCTCGGGGTGATCGTTTCGTACTTCCGCAGCGGGACATTTGTAATCTTGGCTGTCCCGAGGGTGGTATTTGGGGAGGTGAATAACGTCGTCGTCTCTCGAAGAGTGCTATGGAGCGAGCGATCTCAGGTTACGACGCCTTTTTGGGACCAGCTCTCAGTTCTTCTTTGGAGCGTTTCACGGTGCTTTTGCCTCTTGGGGCTTCGTCCTCGTCGTTTGTCGTCCCTATCTTTTTCTATAAGGCTGGGAGGCTCTCTTTCTTGGATATAGGGCCTCTTCACCGTTAATATATTTCTCCGCTTTCGCGAGCACCTCTGCCATGCTTGTTTGGAGATTTTTGGAGATGGAAAACATTAAGTCTTTCGACTGAATTCCTAATCCAGCCATGAACGCGATGATCACGAACTTTTCGTCAGGTATATCTACCTTTAAAGACTCGGCATTGAATCGTTGGACATAAAGACCATAGAGCTTTCTTGTGCCTTACCTTGATAATTAACGGATGGTAACTTGACTTACATCGTCCTATTAGCTCCGATGAAGTGAGAGGCGAGCGCGTGGATAGCTCCACTGAATAAGGAGATTGATGATGGTGGGAGGTCTGTTATAGACCATGCCAAATTTGGGCCTTTTTAGGGTGATAGCGAAGCTACGCACGCCGCTAGATCTTGACCCATCTCTGACTCCATTTGATTTTTGTAGGTGTTGAGATGATCGACGGGATCTCTAGTACCATGAGCGGCTTCACTGTGTCGTTAAACTTATTTGAAAGGGAAGTGGAGTACCTCGGGCGTATGGGGTGACTCATTTATTGTACCAAAGGTGTCCGTAGTGCTTCGAGAACACGTCCTTTCCACTCACTCCTTCACGCGACCAAGCTCTTGCTGGAGGTTCTTGAACCTCTATTCCCATGAGTGTTCATGCTGAGGATGGTGCAATTCTCCGTTCTGAGCGTGCTCTCAGTCATGATTTTAGCCTTCTTCTCACAGGGGCTAGATATGATTAGTACTTGAACGCAGTTGGATCTGGTTTTTGCCCCAAGTCCCCGACATTGTATCCCTTCATAGAGTGGTGTGCTGACCTTCTTGAGTTTTTGTCCAGCCTCGGGTGGCCGGATCTGTACGGTGAGTTGTTCTTCTATCAGGCGTTGATTAATTTGTAGTGCTTCCACCTCATCGTGTTGGCTTGCATTGCCCACCTCTTGCGTGGGGTCGGTATCTCACGTTACTTAGTTGGTCTTATCCTTGGAGGATCAGCGTTAACTCTGCTTGTGTTCCATGTTGATACCATTGTGCAGTGGTGTTTATAAGGCTATCGTTCCCTGAAGCAGCGTTACCTTTTCCCAGCACGGAGTGGGCGGACGGCGTCGGGGTGGCTCGGTTGGACCCGGGGATGTTGGCTGAGCAGGATCTGGGCTCTTGGTGTCTGGTGTTGAGGGTGTGGTCCACACCTTGTTGATCTGGAGCTGCGGGCGTGCACTCTGCCTGCGGCTGCCTTGAGAATGAAGGGGTACGGTGGGGGCTGGCCGTGTGTTCGATCTGCTCGTCGGATCTTTTCTGAGAGAAAGGGATGCTTAAAGCGCTCAGGAGGGCTTAGATGTTTTTGCGTACGCTCACTTGATGGGTTACGACGCCTTATTTATAGTAGATATTACCAGGTTAGCGGATGAGTAGTTGAGTTGTTCCCAAGTGGATGGGATATTCTTTGACCATGTCGAAATATCGGTTGGTATATGATATAAGAAGAGTAGACATTTGGGATATCTTATTAACGTGGGGTGGCTGAACACAGATGATATATTATTGTATACATTTTTGTACATGTGGAAGGCCCCAATCTTATTTATAAAGCGGATTGGACCTCTCATGGGGCCTGGCCAAAAATTTGAAATGAAGAAAGGCGAGATGTCGTTTGTAAGCCTCTCATTTAGATTCAACTAATTGGCGCCGTGTTTCGTGAAATTTGGCCACTCTTTGAGGCTTGGTGTGTGAAGCATAGCCTTGTTTTCAAGCGCAATGGACTGGAATAAAACTTAAAAATGAGTTGGCACTCTTAGAGCCACAGGATTACACCTTGTAGTTGGTAAGGAGTATTTGTTTTTTATTTATCCAACAATCAAACAATTTTAGGAGAGTGTAATATGATGGTGGAAAATAAAAAATTAGAGTTAAGATGCATAATATAATAGTAAAATAATATACAAATATGGGAAAACATAGAATAGGAAAATAAATATACATAAGATCAAAATAAATATACATACGAAAATAAATATACAAACTAACCCAAACATACAAAATAATAAAATAAGGAAAAACATGGAACAGGAAAATGAATATACAATGGAGCCGTTGTTGGTTTTTACACGTTTTGGCTTCCAAATGTTCCACACGTTATTAGAAATTTAGAAGAAGCTTCTTTTCTTTTCTTTTTTTTTCTTTTTTTTTTAATTGTTTGTTTATTTAATTTGTTGTTTTCCCATTAGAATAGATCAAAGCATAGAAGGCGAGCCCGGACTGAGTCACTGAGTCATTGTGTGACAATGACGCGAAATCCTAACTCTTCTCATTTGTCCCATTCAGACTAATTAATTCATATTTTACATTTAATAATTTATATAAGGAAATGGTGAGACGGGCTACTAAGATTAAGAAGAAAAAGAGGAAGGCCGTGTCAATTGAAAAGTACGGCGCTACCCTCCGCCGCCCTGGTGGACCAATTAGCGCATGCCATTAATGAGCTGTTTTGGCATACGTGGCATACTGTGGAGCCCACACGTCTTTCCGAAACTACCCCTACACTTTTTTGCTATATATAGATCCATCTTCTCCAACATCTTCTCCAACCGTAGTCGCATCAGCATCCCCTCGTTACAACTTATAAGCTCAAAAAAAGAAGAAAAGCACTTTCTTCTCCGGCTCTGCTCTGTTTATTATTCAAAAATGGCGCAAGTTAGCATCGCGAAGGCCGTTATGATCCTCTTCGCAATTGCGCGGTGTTGTAACAACGGCCACAGTGTCGGCGCAGGAAATTACTCCGGCGGCATCGCCACCGGACGTTGGATCGGCTTCTCTGTTCCTCTCCCAATCTCATGATTGTTTCATCTCTGATTCTTTCCCTCGTTGCTCTCGTGAAGCACTGATTCGATTTTATACTGTATTGTATTGTATCTGTTGTTGAGGATTAATATTGTAGCCGTTGTACTGGATCTATCGGATTGATTCTCATTATTTTATAAATAAATAAATATTAATTTTTATTATCTGTCGTTCAATTGTTACTAGTTTTGATTATAAAAACAATGCTTTAAAATATCTATTTTAGTTCCAGAGTAAATTTTGATATTCCTTGTTAATAAAACGACAAACAGTTTTCTTTCTTGCCATGGACATTGCCCATTGGAAAATAAAATTTATGGAGCTGTTGTTTACTCACTGTTTTTGAAAATAATTTTTGTTCTAAAAAATACAAGAAAAACAAAGAAAATACGGACAAAACATGTTTTGATTCCTTTTTTTTGTTGGAAAAAAAACAGGTAGGTAAAATGCAGAGAACAAGAATGGTTTTTTTTTTTTTTTTTTTTTCTTTTGACAACAAGAACACGTAGAATGAGAACAAGAATAGTTAGTATACCAAACAGTATTTTTGTGTTTTCCAAAAATTTTTATCTATGAACAAAACCGACCCTATATTTTACTTCAACCAGTAAAAATAATAATAATTATTATTCTTTTTTCTTAAGATAGGTCCTTAATTACGATGGTACTTTTACATCGATCTTCAGGGTACAGACTGTAGGAGTTCTTCGGGTCGATCTGTCGAGTACGGATCGTGAATAACGCAACTTATCTTTGAAAGGATACAGTCCAGCGAGGGTGTCACTATTGCATTTCTCGTACTAAGATGGGTTCTTTCTTACGGAAAGGAAAGAATTCAACCGTTGATGGCGTTATGATTGCGTACCTTTTATTGGTGGGATTGCTCGATATTTATAGTGGATGATTACGATGACTTTTTTTATTGGATGAGGATACGGCGTCCTCCCCATTGGATAGGGGATCTTTTATTCCTTATCGCTAATCGAATATTTACAGGATAATTAGAAGGTCGTGATCATGGGGGATCCTTCATTTCTTAATTGATATTGAGTCACGAATATGAAGTGCTTTCCTTTCTTCTAGCTCATCTGGCGGTCAGCGAATTACCCTCGTCACTAGTTCAGCCCACTATGCTTAGTTTTAGGCCCTGAGCCCCGAACTTGGCAGGGGGCACGGACATCGTTATGGGCGGAGTTCCCGGTGAGGGCTTTTACGTGAGACCCGTGGAGGGATGTCGGCCCACGTGTCAGGAGCCCGTTCCACGGGCACCGTGTTATAAACACGTGGTGCGCTTTTATTTTAGGCACCATCGGTTGCCCCGACCCTTTGCGAAACAGGATTTGGGCGAGGGTTGAATCGTTTTCTTGGATCGGAGCGAGTTCACGTGGCGGGACAGGTTTTGTTGGTTTGGGCATCGCCGTCAATTGTATTGCGATAATGATGGCTTCTCGACATCGTTTGATTTGACATTCGATGTTTTAGGCGTCGCGATTCCATGGCAAGTATTCCCCTTGTTCTTTAATCCTTCTTATCAGTTTTCCTCTTTCTCAATTTCCCCTGTTCTTCAAACCTCTTTCTCTGTGGCCTCGGATTTTTTGCTTTCTCGAACTTTTCGGATTATCGCGTAGGACTGTTCTAGGTGATTTCTATTGTTTTGTCTCGCTTGGAGTTGTTTCTCGAGTCCCTTTCCCTGGTTTGGTACTTCTTTCTTCTTCTTCCCTTGTTCACCTTTACTAGTTCGGGTTAGGTAGATTATAATGGTAGATTGTTTGTCACTTCTTTCCACTTTTGGCGGACTTTTTGTTAATAGTCTCTAGGCTTTATTGTATGGACATGGTATTTTTATTTATTTGTAAATTTATTATTATGATGATTTTAAGTGTTTATTATATAATGTCTTTGAATAATATTATTAATTATTCTAAATGTCACAATCGGTTATTGTTATGCGAATATGATAAATTAGATGATATAAAGTTTGATTGATATTTATGGGATGAATATGTGTATGAGATACAAAATCAAATTTATATCTATTTATTGAGAACAAATATTAGACCCGAACCGTCTTAAGATTAATACATGGATCAAAGTCATAAGTTAATATCTAATAGTTGTGTCATTAAATCCTTTGACATGAGATCGCTATAGTTCTCAACATAAGGAATATTGTGTTTTGATATAATCAATAATTGTCTTTAATCGGATGACTATAAAGGTTATACTTGAACATAATAAATTATGAGCGATTAAGATGGAATTTGTCCCTCTTATTATAAGAGATATCTTTGGGTCCCTCGACAATTGAGCGAAATGCATGGCAGGTGCTCGACCGTTTGATGGAGATTAATGTCATGCATTTGTTGAAATCGTCTAATTGGATTTCGAGTAATCAAAATGAAACGATATAAGGTTGACTTTGCCCATGCCTTATATTCTATCAAAATATCCTTGGAGACAAAGTTATGTCATTAGCTATATTAAAGGTTGTCTCGGATCATGAGCTTTTCATTTAACTTAGATAATCATAATGTCTTGCTAGATGCCACTTATGACTTGTGGATCAAAAAATGTGATTTAGGTCATAATGTTAATTGAACTATAGGGTCACACATTGAAACGAATAATAGGTTATAGTTTTTCACTCTGCGTAGTAATTTAAAATAATGAGATTATTTTAAATTACAAAATAACTAATTTATTATTTAAATTCGAATTTAATTTGAAAGTTTAAGTCATTGATTTAAATTATAACAAATATTTGGTATTATATTTTCTTATTGGATAAGGAAATAATAGTAAAGGTTTTTAAAGAGTTTTAAATATATATTAATATAAAGTTTTAAATATATATTAATATAAATAAATTTGTTTCATATCGATAAAGTTTGAATTTAAATTGTTATTATTTAAAGAGTTTTAAATATATATTAATATAAATAAATTCGTTTCCTTATCTGATAAGGATTTGAATTTAAATTGTTATTATTTAAAAAAGTTTTAAATATATATTAATATAAATAAATTCGTTTCCTTATCTGATAAGGATTTGAATTTAAATTGTTATTATTTAAAAGGCATTTTAAATATATAATAATATAAGTCGTTTCCTTATCGATAAAGGACTAATTAAATTGTTATTATTTAAAAAGAGTTTTAAATATATAATAATATCAAATTCGTTTTGACAAAACCCTAGGAGACTTATATATATATATATTATTATTATTATTATTATTATTATTTTTTTTTTTTTTTTTTTTTGTGGTCGTCTTTTGCTCTCGAACAACGAAACGGAGAGACCACTAATTTCGTTTTGAGAAGATGAATTTGAACTAGCATTCAACAAGATCGTTCATTATTTGTTCGTATGTGGATACTTGTAAGAGGGTGGCTTTTGAAATGCGGCACCTTTGAAGGAATCCGAATAAACCAAGGCGGAGACTTTGAAAGCCCAGCGAATTGATCAACAAGAGGTAAGTTTCGTTTACCCTTCTTTCGGTTTTTATGAAACGCATGTGATCCTTGGTGGGTTAAGGGATAAAAAATTTTAAATTCCGCTGCATTTATGTTCCAACTATATTGGATATTCTGCCCGTAACCCAACACTTTTGTCTTTTATCATTCGTCCATCTTCCCTTACACTTGCTCAATCATGCGTACTTCCTTTGGGCCCAATCGTCCTTCCGGTCTGCGCATAGGGGGTAGTTCCACTAAGGGATCGGACTTAGGGCAAACAGGAGGAGGGTTTGTTCGTCCTGCTATTGTTGTCGATCGAATCCCTTTGGCGGGTCCCCCTTCTCCTCATGGCAAAGGCAAGGATAAGGTCAGTGAGATCAGGTATCTTGGCGGCTTTGCCTACTTGAGAAACTGTACGTAATGTCGAAGATGTGGGCCCTAGTCGAGTCAAACCCTCTTTTGGACATAACTTCGCCTCTCCCTACAGGCCTCCCTTCGATGTTCGGGTTTGGTGCTCTAACTTTCTCACTTCCTACATCGTTCAAGTGCCGAAGATGGTTTGCTTATTCGAGGCAGCCTTCGAGAATGGCCTCCGCTTCCCTCTTGCATCCCTTTATCAAAGCGTCTTCACGAGTATTTTAATGTCTGTTCGTGACTTTCTCCCGACTTACGGGGGGCGTTCTAGTCCCATTTCTTGATCGTCTTCGAGGGGATAAAGGTCTCGGGGTGACCTAGCATTGCGTTAGCTCTTAGACTTCTTTAGGCGTGGAAGGGAGTTCGCGGAGGGCCTTTTATCTACATCGCCCAGGCAGCTCTAATGCCAAGCTAATTATTTTGGATCTCCCATCTTCCCACAAACACTGGAAGGAATGGTATTTTTTTGTGGGAGGTCGTAATTGGGAATATAATCCGGCTGACCGAGAAGACACGCTTAGTATTCCAACCGCCTAGACTGCCCTTGAGAACCTCCGTGAGCTTCCATTTATGTTTAATTGGGTTTAGCTTACGAAAGTCATGAAGTCTTTTCTAACTTTGCACGGTTGTATGCGGTCTTAGAGGTATTATCCACGACCTTAGCTCGAGGATGAAGAGAGGTCTGAGCGAGTTAGCCAAAGTCTGCTTCCGGAGTGTACTACGGCGGTGCAGAGTTGGACGTTCGAGCCTTACGGCGTTCTCCTTCGGGCCTCGGCCGAGGGCCCTCTTTGCTGTCATGAGGACTTCGTGAGGGCCTTGATCGTGAAACCCACTTTTCGGGAAGAGCTCAATCCGAGAATCGTCGTTGGCAAAGAAAGAGGAGAGTTAAAGCGTAAGCTCGGGCTCCCATCGAGACGTTGCGCCGAGGTAAGATCAGGGTTGGGACGCCTTCTCCTTGTCGACCGCTAAGGGTGAAATTGATCTGGCAAGTTGTGAGGGTAGGAACTTTCCATCCGTGGCCAGGTGTTCAAAGGTGTGGGTTGGAAATTTCCTCGGGAGAGCAAGAGCTTCCTCTTTGATACGATTTATGTTTGGAGTCTCTTAGCAAGACAGCGTCCTCATGGCCTTGAGAGGAAAGGTTTAACTTTTTGAACCAGAGAACTTATTATAGTGAGACTTCCGTCAGTACATATGTCCATTCTACGAGTTACATGATCTCGGGAGGTGAATGTCATGTCCGTTGAGGATGTTCTGGCCTTATCGCTTCAGGGAGCTGCCATCGTATGTCCGAACGCCTCTATTTGTTTGTCCTATCTTTGATTTCGATTTGCCCTTACCTTTTCTTGTTCCTGCATGTGGCTACCTATGTGAAGAGCCTGGCGAAGAGGGCTTGTCTTTTTAAGGGGTCTGTTAGGGCGATAGAAGTGTATAAAGCTAAGGTCTCCTCCCTGACCTCAAAGAGATGCACCTAAGAGCTTAGGTGCAACATCTGAGCGAGGATGTAGCGATGCATAGATCCGACCTTAAGCATACCTTGAAGGCGAAATCACGAGCTGAGGAACAGAAGAAGAAGGCTCGGGATGAGCTGAGGGTTTATGCTTATGAGCTGCGAATGATCGAGGATGAGTTGCAAATCGCCAGGGAGGAGTTAAAGACCCGGTCGGGCGGTGCCGGGTTGTGGTGAGCAGTGACGGACCCGGGAAGGCTGGGGTGGTTGGTAATTTGCGTCTCAAGATCACGACCTTGAGCCGAGTCTTCCAAGAGGTCTCTAAGGCCGCGAGCACGATGCAAGGTGCTGAGCGATGGGTGTCGCGGGCTTCTTGATGACCTCCCCAGGGCGAAATTTGGCCTTAATGGCTCGGAAAGGGAAGGGTGATTGCCAGGCGGGGATGAAGCATGCCTTATGGGCCTCGATTGGCTTTCTTTCGGGCGCAAGGCTTCACAAGGTCTTCCAGGTTTTGTAGCCGTTTTCCTGTTCCTATTGAGGACGAGATGGGGGAATCAGAATCTGACGGGGAAGATGACCCTAGGGTGTCCTCAGCTGCCCTTAGCTCCACTTTTCTTCCTGGCGACCCCGTAGTCGAGGCTGCCCAGCCTCCGTCTTCCGATACTTAGGCTTTCTCTGTCATTCTTCTTCCCTTTGGTAGCCTTTGGCCCTTGTAATGACGATTTTGACCTTTATTGAAACGTTGATTCGTATATTCATGCTCTTTGAGTCTTTTGCCTTTTTCACCCTTTTTATGGATTTTGAATGGACTAAATTCTGTGATTCTCACTGTAAGTGGGGCCACGAGGCCCTTTGATGGTCGAGTTGCTAGGCTCTCGAAAGCTGGTCTCATGGTTCGTTTGAACGAAGCTATATGGCTTCTTAGGAACTAAGCTATGTGGGCACTTTGCAAATTGAGCTACTGGGCTCATGACAAACACTAAGCTCTGTGTTTCCTTTGGACTGGATTGCATGGTTCCCTCAGAGTCTAAGCTCTGTGTCTCCTATGGATAGGCACATGGTTCCGTGGGGCTTAAGCTCAAGTCATCCCCCAATAATTTGTTGCGTGTTCCTTGAGTCCCCGAGCTCCGTGTCTCCTTGCACTGAGCTGCATGATTCCTTCGAAGTCTGAGCTTTATGTCTCCTTTAGACTAAGCTGCATGGTTCCTTCGAAGTCTAAGCTCCGTGTCTCTTGTGAAGTGAGCCGTATGTTCCTTCGAAGTCTGAGCTCTATGTCTCCTTTGGACTGAGCTGCATGATTTCTTTAAAGTCTGAGCTCTATTTCTCCTTTAGACTGAGCGGCTTGGTTTCTTCGAAGTCTGAGCTTTGTGTCTCCTTTGGATTGACCTACGTGGTTTCTTGATCCCAGGCTTCATGTCTCCTTTGGTGGGGTTGCTTGGTTTCTTCGAGTGCGAGGCTCAGGTGTCTCCTTTGGGTGAGTTAGTGTAGTCACCTTCGAGTTTGAACTCAGGTGTCTCCTTTAAATTGAAATTTGCATGATTCCTTTGGTCTGAGGCTCGAGTGTCTCGCTAAGTAATTTGCTTGGTTGTGAAGTCTGAACCGTCAATCTGCTTCATGGTTCTTCCGAGTCTAAACCGTTGTCCTTGTAGACTAAGCATGTTCCTTCGAGTCACGAGCTCTGTGTCTCCTTTAAATTTGTTTGCTTGGACCTTAGTCCAGGCTTCATGTCTCCTTTGAATTTGACTGCTTGGTTTTCTTCGATCTAAACCCCGTGTCTCCTTTGGACCGGCTCAACTGGATTTCTTGAAGTCGAGCTTTGTGTCTCCTTTAATTTGGTTGCTTGATTTCTTCGATCCCGAGACTCAGTCATCTCATTTGAGGTTCATTTGCATGATTCATTCGAAGTATGAGCTCTGTGTCTCCTTTGGATTGAGTTGCTTGAACCTTGAAGTCACGGGCTGGCTGTCTCCTTTGGACTAAAGGCGCATGATTCACCCAGAACTCACAAAAGTTCAGTGTCTCCTTTAATTTGAAGCTGAATGGTTCCTTTGAGTCCTAAGCCCCGTGTCCACTGTGGCGTAGCGTGTTCCTTTGATGCGAGCTCAGGTGTATCATTTAGTGGTACATGATTTCTTCGAAGTCTAAGCTCTGTGTCTCCTTTGGACTGAGCTACTTGGGTTCTTCGAAATCTGAGCTCCCTGTCTCCTTTGGATTGAGTTGCATGGTTCCTTTGAAGTCTGAGCTCCATGTGTCCTTTGGACTGAGCTGCATGATTCCTTCGAAGTCTAAGCTCCGTGTCTCCTTTGTTGGATGTCCTGGAACCGCTGCTCCCAAGATCGTTCCTCTTTTCCCCTCTGATGGGGGGTCGACTCTTCACCTCCATCGTCCCTGTCAAGCATTCCTTCGTTTCGATCGTCTCCGAGGACTACGTTGGGATCATGCCCTCTGGTGTGGCTATTTTCTCCTCTTCCGTCATCGTCTCACGGGAAGCTGAGGTGCTGTTGCTCCTTCTATAGTGTGGTATTGCGGCCTCCATAGGCTTGTTGTTCATTTGGTGATCACTGCACTTATTTGGTGAGTTCCGCCAACTACCTGATCAAGCGCTAATTAACGAGACGGAGGGCCTCCATCTCATTGCTAGCAGCGTGGAGAGCTTCGGGATTGTCTCCCGGTTACCGGCTGTCAACATCATCTTGTTGGTATTGCGTCCTCGGGGGGTTGGCGTGACTCCTGCTCATGTTTCAAGTTGATAACATCAGTCACTGAGAAATCAGTTTACTTGTAAAGGAACAATCGTTCCCACAGTGGCGGCATGGCCCAGTGGTGCTTTTCCTATTGATCTTAGGTGGAGCTTGTGGGTTCTTTGGGTCGTCGTCGAAATTTGGATCGTAGATAACTTTCTGACTTACCTTTGAAAGGATGATTTGTGAGGTGTACCCCGGTCGGCTCTCCGTCACCTAAATCAATTTCTTTCTTCTGAGGAAAGGAAAGGAATTCAAATTTGTTGATGGCGTTATGATTGCGTACCTTTTGTTGGTGGGATTGCTCGATATTTATAGTGGATGATCACTATGACTTTCTTTATTGGATGAGGATACGACGTCCTCCCCATTGGATAGGGGATCTTTTCTTCCTTATCGCTAACTGAATATTTAGAGGATATTTAGAAGGTTGTAATCATGGGAGATCCTTCTTTCCTTAATTGATATCGAGTCATGAATATGGAGTGTTTTCTTTCTTACGGCTCATCTGGTAGTCAGTGGATTACCCTCGTCACCAGTTTGGCCCACTGGGCTTAGTTTCGACCCTGGGCCCAAGCCTTGGGGGGAACCTAGACATCGTTATAGGCCGAGTTCCTTGGTGAGGCTTTTCTGTTGGCCCCATGGAGGATGTCGGTCCGTATCGAGGCGTGTTAAGACGCATGGTACTTTATTTTAGAGGCTTCCATTAGTCTAAAGACAAGAACAACCATTTTTATTAGACGACAAGACAAATAATTTTATTTTGCAATAAAATTTATCTTTGCCTTGCCTTTGCTTGCCACACGTACTTGCGCTTGCCTTGATTAAAGACAAATAAATCATTGAAATTTAATGGTAAATGTGAAGGTGGAAGCTGAGAAGAAAAAAATGATTATTCTTATTTTGATTGTTTAATAAGATTTTTAAAGAAAATCAAATATAAATAAAATTAATTAAAAACTTAAAAATTCTTTAATTCTTTAGTTAATCTTTATATTGATGAGTTAAAATAAATAAAATTTGTTTGAAGTATTAAGTAAATGTAAAATGTGAGATTTAATTTTATTTTTATTTTCTTTCATTTTTATTTACTTTCATTTTTCCAGTGTTTAAAATGTCGCGATATATTAGGGTGTCGATCGATTTCGACACGATATCGAGCATCGATAATCGATCAATTGAAAAATCGGATAATATCGATGATATATCATCGATATATCGGTACTGCATCAATATATCTATGACACTTTTGACATGGGTTCGTGAATGAAGTGTCGTTGCACAAAATTACACATTTTGGGCGATATTTTGATCATTATCCACGATATATCAGAAAAAATCTGCGATGTTGTGGGTGTGTCAAGGGAACCAAATTTCAAAGAGAACTTGCGGGAGAAACTGAAGAAAAAAATTCCAAACAGAAATTGTGGAAGGAAAAATAAGAAATAAAATAGAAAAAAGGGATTAGCGGCTGGAATTGTGGAAGAAAAAAAAATTCAAACAGAATTTTTGGAAGAACAAAAATAAGAAATAAAATAGAAAATGAGTTTGGACTAGAAGATTGGCTACTGAGGTGGTGTTTGTTTTTTTTACTTAATGTTGAATAAAATTTTTTTTTGAAACTATCTTGAATAGCATATGACATTAAGTATTAGGATATTGTTTTGCGTTCGGTAGTGTGTAGGGATGAGCAGACGGATTATTTTGAGTTATCGTCCCATATTATAAGCTCTTAATAATAGCATGTTTAATTTTAATCCCGGTTTTTAACGGGTTTGAGTTTATTTTCTCCGTCAAGGGGCGGGTTCAGTATTATTATTCTCTGTAAGGCAAGAAAATTAGAAATTTTCAAAAATGACAAAATGTTAATAAAAATAATAAATTACCATAAGGGTTCAGTGAATTCTAAAAAAATTTCTAGATCTCGGATGATAAAAAGGATTGTGCCGTTAAATTTCTCTCGCGAAATCTAGTGACCCAGAAAAGTTTCGTCGAATTTTGAGACAGGCGGAAATTTTTCCGATTTTCTGGGTGATAAGTTGCCAGTGACTCCAAAGACGATATTTTTACGAAAATCTCGAAAGTCAGGAAATAGCTTGGACTAAGTTTATTTAAAATAAAGTAAACTGAAAAGAAATAAATTATTTCGGAGCAAAAACGGACCCGAATGAAGCAATATGAACCATGTATCCAAAATAATAATAATAAGCCCCGCCTCGATTATATTTTAAAAATAATTTTTTATTATTTTATTTTTATACTTTAATATAAATAATAATTATTATTATAATGTTTTAATAAATAATTTATAAAATTCATAATATTTTATTTTTATGAAAAATATTAATTTTAATATAATAAAAAAACAAATATAAAAAATTAAAATTAAAAAATAAAACAAAAAATAAAATGCTTGAGGTGAGTTTGAGAATTTTATCTCAGTCCGAGTCTATTTAATTTTTAAAATGAGATAAGTTTGAGGGTGAAAAAAAATAAACAAGCGGGATCGGGATGGGGACATAGTCTCGAACCACTAAGTTATCATCCTAGTAATTAATATATTGCTAACTCTTACTTGATGAATGATAATTAAACTTTTTTTATTTTGTGAAAAATGACTTTTAAGATAGAAAAAGCGAAAATATTTTCAGCTTTTATTAAGAGCTTTTTAAAAAATTTCAGCAATAAGTCATAAAAATTAAAAAAAAAAAAAAACAAACAGCTTAATGCTGAAAGCTATTTATCTTCAATATTAAGTTAAAAAACAAATGCCACCTGAGTTGTAGCACGAAAGATGCTGGTGGCACTGTTGCTGGGTATGTCGGTAGATTTATGGCAGAACATGGAGAATGAGAAGAGAAGAAAAAGAAATAAAGAAGGAAAAAAAATAAGAAAAAGGAAAATTTTGCATAGAAGGGATAAAAGGAAAAAAAGTCGTGCGTGGAAGAAATCAAAGCCATAAGGGCTACCATACATGTAAGACCCTGAATTTAAGGTTTCAATGAATAGTAAATTTCGTTTTGATAAGTATGTATTTGACTGAAAACGGTCAAATAAATAGTAATTTTCGAAAAAATGAGTCATGAAGAATCGAAAATGTTCAGAATAATGTATTGAGGCTCAAGGAACTGAAACAGAATAAAACGAAATTATTTTAAGGGGTGAGAATGTAAAACCCTGGAAAAATGTAATTTTTCTGGAAAATGGCAAAACGGTAATTTGTCATTGGAAAAAATATGTAATTTTTCTAAATCTTAGATGATGAAACGGACTTCTGGTTAAGTTCATCTCGCGAAATCCCAGTCAGCGAATTGGGTTAGTTAGAGACAATTGAATTACCGCCCAAAATTCGAGCGTGATGTCAGTGAACCCTAAGCGAGATTTTTAGAAAAATCTCAAAAATATCAAATATTTAAGAATGTCCATTTAAGATGGATGGCGAAATCGGACGAAATAAATTGTTTCAGGGCGAGAACAGAATCGAAGAAGTGTGACACGTGGCGCAACGTGAGCCACGTGTCCACACTATAAATAGTCACTAACATGCCAAAATATCTCATTTTGGTCAAAGACCAAACCATAAGAGAGAGAGAGAGAGAGAGAGAGAGAGAGAGAGAGAGAAAAGAAAAAAAAGCAATCTTCTCTCTTTGATTCACGAGTTTTTATCAGTCGGATCTTGTTGGGTTAAGAGTTAAAGTTGCTCTACGCAACGAGAGCTACGCGTGGATATCAGAATCACAAGATTTTGCCAAGGTTCAAAGTTCGAGTTTTCACGAAAACCGAGAAAAGGCGGTGTCCCGGGAAACCACTCTATTTGAGGTAGGGTTTTTCTCCTACTTGAGTTAATTTCTGTCCAAGGGCATGTGTGTGTCGAGGAGATGCTGTCGATTTTTTCCTTCGACCCCATGGTAATATTTTGGCCATATGATGTCACTCATCCAGACAGATGATTCAAATTTCTGGTTAAACTAGACTGATAGGAGAACATATCTCCTTGAAATGGGTCTACCAAATTCCTACCCCTTTGGACTCAGAAATTCATTCAAAGTGCACCAGCACACTAATTCCTGGGTGGGACACAATGGTCATGGCCTCCAATTTCGGAAGGTCATAATTTCTTTGTCCAAACTCCGTTTTGGTGGTTCTTGGACTCTATGGAAATCCCATTGAGTCAAGATTCAAGTCATGTGCCTATGGAGGACAGGGGATGATCAGAACGTGGCTGAAAATTTATGTTTTGCACGAGTGTGCGGGTTGCTTCAGTTATGTCGATGTGAATAGGGTTTGGCATGATCATTTCATGGCATGTTGTGGAGAAACATTGTATGGGATATTAATTACCATGAGTTAGCATAAGAAAAGCATGAAACAAAAGAGTTGGAGATTCGAGTTGATTTTAATCAATTGGAAGTGATTAACCTTGGGTTGTTGGAAAGTATATTATAGTTAATGATTTAATTGAACATGATTAAGGTATGGATGTTAATCAATTTTATGGATAATGTGACTTGTAGGAGGAAAGTGATTAAGGATAAGGGTGGAGGTGGAAAGTTTTGTTTAAAGGAGGAAAAAGAGATTAAATAACCCAAGGTGAGAAAATGTAAATGTTTATGAATATGTATATATGTATATATATATATATATATATATATATATATATATATATATATATATATATATTAATGTTTACTAATGTATATGTTTTTCATATTTATGTTATAAATGTTTAAATGAAAAAAAAAAAGAAATGTGGTTTTCTTGACTTTAAATTATGTTGAGAAAATATGAAATGAGTATGATTTCCATAGTTTTATAAAGCATGTGTTGAGAAAAAAAAATGAAATGATTATGGTTTCTATGGTTTTATAAAGCATGATTTATGGTTTCCATATTAAAGGAAATGTTTATGAACTCTCTCTATATATATGTTTATATGAAAATATTTGAATCCATGGTTACCCTATATCGACTAAGTTAAAGAAAAGTCGACTAAAGTACTTTACACGTGCATGGTACATGGGAAAGGGTTAAGATTTTTTTTTATAGAAGGAAGGGAAGAGTGATGCATATTGCCACGCACATGAAAAGTACGAAAAGGTTATCAACGCATAATGTGATTTATTCCATAGTGCAATGGTATTTAAAAGAAAGACACGATTTATTAGAGGTTCCTTTTTTCGCCATCGATGATCGTAAGACTGTTTCCTCGTAGGTTCTTTCATGGGCCAACGGTGGTTAACGGTAGGGTGAAGTAGATATGGCCAGTTCAAAAGGAAAAGAAAATAAAGTAAATGTTTATTGAAATGATATGTTTATACAATTGTTTTACACATTGTATTTGAACTACATGGAAAAAAAAAGTAAAGTAAATGTTTATTGAAATGATATGTTTATATAATTGTTTTACACATTATATTAAAACTATATAGAAAAAAATCATCACTTGTTTATTGAAATGATATGTTTATACAATTGTTTTACACATTGTATTTGAACTATATCTGAAACATTATTTTCCTATGATTTAATACTCTCACGAGGCTCCTTTGGCTCACCTTTTTCCAAATGTTTTAAGGGCGGGGCGGCTTGCGGGTTCAGCGTCCTCAGGGCTAGTGACACTTCGCCTCTCGTGTAATGACCACTTTTTTTGAGAAATGTATAGTTTTGTTGTAAATAACTACTTGTGCACCTTTCTTTCTGATATATGTGTTATAAAGAAATGAACTCTGAAGAGCTCACGATCCTGTTTAGTGAGAGAATGCATTAGGCGGTTGGGTGTAATTCCCGACTAGTACCCAGTTATAGAAAAACAAAATTGTTTATATATCTATAGTGTTCATAAAATTAATTTAAAGTTTGATTTGGGGAATTGTTGTAGTGAAGCGATGTCCCATTGTTGGATGTGGGGTAAATTAAATTGTTTTATTACGGGTGTTATGGGGTGGGACATGTCAGAAAAACAAAAGAAACTGCAGATTTTCTATAAAATGTTTAAGAAGTATAAAAGGGTTTAATGTTTAAAGAAAAAAAAATTGTCCCACCATGTTTCATAAGATTTTTAATGGAAGCATGTTGTATAAATGGGTTTGATCCACACGAATTCACTTTTAAAGGTTTAAGAAATGAAAGGTTTTGGATCCTTAGGAGTCTTGGGAGGGTCCCCCAGAGTTAGGAAGAAACCGGGTTGGGTCCATGTCTGACCACGTGCTCTGTTTGGTTTTTTAGGAAAAGTCACGTGTTGTTAAGAATATTTGAATAATGTTAGGTTATCAAACATGTAAAAAGAATATTTTTATAAATAATAGTCATAATACATCAGTGAAAAATAAACATACACAATAAATATATATATATATATATATATATATATATAATAGGTTTAAACTTTAACAAAAATTATAGAATTTGAACCCATTATCTTTATAAATCATAGAAATAATTTATTTTTTAAATGTGATTGGATATATTTTAATAAAATAATTTTATTTTTAATAGACAAATATAAATATAATCAAAGCATTTTTTTTTAATAATTTGTATTTTAATACCAGCCACAAATATAAATATAGATTTCCTAGAGGGCTTTTCATGGAGCTTTGGCTTTTCTTTCTCGCCATCGCTTTCGTCGGCACATCTATCCACGTGCTCTTCCGCCTCCTCCAAAACAAGAACAACCTCCCACCAGGCCCTCCCACTGTCCCCATCTTCGAAAACATCCTCTAGTATCTAAAATCTTCTAGAAACTTCTAGAACATCGAGACCATCTTTTAAGGTTGATCAAAAAATCACTAAAAGACTCTCTTTTAAAGGGCATTTATTAAGAATAAAATCTAATGTAATTAATTAAATACATAACTAATTCCATTTAATCCCATTTAATAGACATTAAATTGGGAAAAGCTCAAATTAAATATAAAACGAAGTAACAAACATAAAGATATGAAATTCACCATGGTTGTTTGCTGCACTAATTATGGAGCTTTGGCTTTTCTTCCTCGCAACTGTATGCTTCGGCGCGTCTCTCCATGCGCTCCTCCGCTTTCTCCAAAAGCAGAACAACCTCCCGTCGAGCCCTCCCACCGTCCCCATCCTAGGAAACATCCTTTGACTTCAAAAATCTTCTAGAAACTTCTCGAACGTCGAGACCCTCCTTTAAGGTTGATCTAGAAATCACCCCAAGACCCTCTTTTCAAGAACATTTATTAAGAATAAAAATTATTATAATTAATTAAATACATAATTTGTCCCATTTATTCTAATTTAATAGATATTAAATGAGAAAAGTTCAAATTAAATTTAAAAATAAACAAAAAATATAAATATTTGAAATTCACCATGGTTGTTTGTTGTACTAACCATGGAGCTTTGGCTTTTCTTTCTCACCTCCGTCTGTGTCGACGCGTCTCTCCACGCTCTCTTCTGCCTCCTCCAAAACCAAAACAACCTCTTGTCGGGCCCTTCCACCGTCTCCATCCTCAGAAACATCCTCTGGCTTCAAAAATCTTCTAGAAACTTTTCGAACTTCTCTACCCTCTGTTAAGGTTGATCAAGAAATCACTCAAAGACTTTCTTTTAAAGGACATTTATTAAGAATAAAATTTAATGCAATTAATTAAATACGCAACTCATCCCATTTAATCTCATTTAATAGATATTAAATTGGGAAAACTCAAGTAAAATTAAAAAAAAAAAAAAACAACAAATATATATATATATATATATATATATATATATATATATATATATATATATATATATATATATATATATATGTGTGTGTGTGTGTGTGTGTGTGTGTGTGTGTGTGTGTGTGAAATTCACTATCGTTGTTCACTACACTAACCATGGAGCTTTGGCTTTTCTTCCTCACCACTATTTGCATCGACGCGTCTCTCCACGTGCTCCTTTTCCTCCTTCAAAACAGGAAAAGCCTCCCATCGAGCCCTCCCACCGTCTCCATCCTCGGAAACATTCTCTGGCTTCTAAAATATTCTAGAAACTTCTTGAACGCCAAGACCCTCTTTTAAGGTTGATCAAGAAATCACCTAAAGACTCTCTTTTAAAGAACATTTATTAAGAATAACAATTAATGTAAGTAATTAAATACATAACTCATCCCATTTAATCCCATTTAATAGATATTAAATGGGAAAAGCTCAAATAAAATTTTAAAAGAAATTGTTAGCCCAAGGGTACCTCTAGTTGATGTTTTGATGATAACAACCAAGGTTATTGGTTACTAATGGTTAACATTGAGTTGAGTGATAGGGTGAAGTTGATCAAGCATCAAATAAAGATAATACAAGCTAAAGATGACAATGATGAAGTTGATCAAGTACTTGGAAATAGAATCCACTAAAATCAAAGAACCAAGATATCAGGATAACAAGTAACAAAGATTCCAAGCTCAAGCATCAAGTGAAGATTTTGTTAGCTTAGGAATCTATGTAAGGTGAATGCATTGGTTCACTTAGGATATCATTCATTTATCATGCATCACTCACAAACTCGGTTTTCAAATCCTAAATTGCATATATTTTGAAAACATGAGTTTAAGCATAAAACCTTGACTTAATAATCCAAAAATGAGTTTCAATGTTTATCTAAGGTTTAGAAGTGTTTTAAATCAAACAAAACATGAATTTGAACCTTAAAAGAGGTTGTGGAAAACCTGAAACGGTCAACCGGATGAAAAATATCGGTTGAGTGAATAGTAATCAGTTGAGTGAATAGTAACCGATTGAGTGAACAGTAACCGGTCTTGTGAATAGTGACCGATCTCGTGAACAGTCTCAGTCTATGAATAGTACCGATTGATAAGGTGAAACAGTTGACTGATTATGAACCGGAAGGGTGGTGAGACTGAAGCGGGTTGGATCGCGATAGCTCATCAGACCATAAAGCGGTCGATTGGTTGTATAAACGATCAATAGGTTGGAATGCTTGATCATATTTCAACGACTAGAAAATAGTGGCCTGAAGTGCACATGACAAAGCGGTCGACCAATTGATCCAGAATATTTCTCTGCGAGTAACATTTCTATACTGTGGCTATAAATAGCTGGTGTGCAATAGCCGTCGTAGGTTTAGCGGCTTAAGTGTCAAGGTTCCCACTTTCTATATACTCCAGGTGTGGGGATCACTTGTTGGATATGAGACTTATTGTATATCCTCTCAAACATCATTTCTCTCGTGAATAAATTCTCGAACTAAGATTGTGAGTGCATTCATTACATGTGCATATTGTAGAGTGCATCTTTGTGTTCATTAGAGCTTGAGTTATATTTGAAATATCTCGAGAGTTTGAGAGAAAGTGTCTCATTGTGCTTAAGTGAGAAAACTTCAAGTGTGTATAGCTTGAAGGAATTGTGAAGAGCCCATTGGAGCCAAAATCCAAGTGTAATCAAGTTCGGGATTGGAGGTTGGAACTTCGAGTGTGTATAGCTTGAAGAGGTGCCCATTGGAGCCATAATCCAAGTGTAAAGAAGCTTGTGTTGGAGCTTACTACTAGTGGAACCCTCACCGGTTGAAAGTTGAGGAGAAGTGGACGTAGGCAAGGAAGTGCCGAACCACTATAAATCTAGGTTTTGTTTTCTCTATCATTATCTCTTTAATTTATTGTTATTGCATTAAATTAAAGTTTTTGAGAAAACCAATTCACCACCCCCCTCTTGGTTAGGTAGCTAAGTCATATTAAACTTTCAAAAATGAAAAATATAAATATGTGAATTTCACCATGGTTGTTTGCTACACTAACCAAGGAGCTTTGGCTTTTCCTCTACGCCATAGTGCAGCGTCGGTGCGTCTATCCCCCTGCCCGGCTTCCTCAGAAAGCAGAGCAAATGTCCCGCCAGGCCGTCCCACCATCCCCATCCTTGGAAATATCCTCTGGATTCTAAAATCTCATAGAAACATCTCGAACATCGAGACCCTCTTTTAAGAATCACTCAAAGACTCGCTTTTAAAGGAAAATTATTAAGAATAACAATTAATGTAATTAATTAAATACATAACTCATCCCATTTAAGGCTATTTAATAGATATTAAATGGAAAAATATCAATTAAATTTAAAAAAATATATATATAAATGTAACACCCGTCAGAAAGTGTACAATATATGTAGCGTAAGGCGCATATAGGCACCAAGTGTTACATTACGATATTCGGAGTTGTGGTTCGGGATGAAGTGTGAAATGCTAAATTTATGAACACGGAATGTAAGTTCACTAAGAACAAAGGAGTAAAATTGTAATTGGTCAAAATGAGATATGAAAGTCATAAAAAAAGAAGATAGTATGCCAAAATAGAAATAACATAAGTTGCTTTGCAAATTCTTAAGAGATAGAGGACCTCGTTGCAATTAAGGGATAGTTGAGACTATAAATAGGGGGTGAGACACAAACATCTCATTTTGTCTCACAAAAATTAGGGCTCCACGGTTGAGAAGAAGAAAGGGAGAAGAAGGGAATAAGAAGAAGAAGAAGGAAGAAGAAGTGGGAGAAGACCAAAAAGGTATGTTTTTGTCTTGGAATCATGTGTATTTTGGGTTTCTAGGGTTTTGGTATGGAGATTAGTTCCTCCTTTTTCTAGGGTTTTAGGGAGAGATCACATTAACCCTAGAATTGTTGAAGTTATGTGGGTAAAACCCTAATTGGTGTAGAATAAACATAGAATCCATCATAATCCTATGGTTTTGTAGGAATTGGTGGACCTTGGGTTGAATTCTTGGAATTTTTACCTATGGTTGGTTATAAGAAGTTCCAAATCACCAATTCAAGTGTTGTAGAGTTGTTTTGAGTTAGATTCCATGTTGATTTTTGAGGTATTATGGAATAGAAGTTGTATGAAGATGGTACCAAGGGGCAAAGCAGCATTCTGGGCCGCCGCAGGGTGGTGCAGGTACCCAGCGAGGTGGTACTAGTACCGCCATCTGAGACCCGATTGATGGAAATACCAATACAAGTGGTACCGGTACCACCATACAGAATGTGTTTGGTACCGGTACCAAACATAATCTTAGTACCACAGGTGTCAACACAGATTTTTGTAGTTTCGCATATTTAAGCCCAAATTCATACACCGATAGTATAGGAATCTTACTAAATGGTTAAGAGAGGTTCAAAGAAGATTGGAACTCAATGAAAAATGTAGCGTACCTCATGTGGCGAAGCGAAGGAGTGTGAGTAGAATATTGGTGACAAGATATGAAGTGCGTTAAGTTTATGTGATTCTGTGAGGGCGATTAATGTGTTCGCCTTATTCGTTTGAGTGTATAGGCTAAGCGAGCGGGGAAAGTGGTGGGTTGTGCTGAGTTTAGTAGCGAGAAGGTGAGTGTTCTAAACCTATTTTCAAATACTAGTGGGTAATATAAAGCATTTTACTTGGTGTTAATGGTTTTGGGTATTAAGTATGTTTAAGCAAGCAATGCGTTTTTAAACAATAATGGTTTTGATTTAAACCATATGTGAAAAGCTAATAAGTAATGGTTTGATGTATTCAACTATACTTTTAAAAGCTTAAGCAAGCAATGGTTTTGAGTTGTAAAACCGTATTACAAAGAGCAAGCAAGCAAGCGAATAAAAATTATATTTTATAAAACGGGCCTAAAAAATCCACTAGTTTAAGCAATCATCTTAGGTCGGAGAATTATTAAAATGCGTGCATGGTGGTGGGATATCATTCTTGCATTTTAGATTTACTTTGGTCAAACCAAACTTAGTTCATGCATCATGGCAGTTAAAGGAGACCGTGGCACGTACTGGAGTATATAGGGTTAACGCATTAGCTAAATTATGGTGACGGAGACCAAGGTCAATTCCATCATATTTACCGGAAAAAAGGGAATTGAGCCAAGGCTCTTCCACCTAGGTGATGTGGACCCAGGTCCTTCCACCGGCACGGTCGATGCAGCTCACACATGTTCACTGGGTGCGGCAAGTAGGAAAGGCCTCCGAGTGGTTGATGATTTATAAGCATGTTTGCTCTGATTTGAAATCAACCTTTGGTGCACGGTTAAAACCCCGGACTCCGTGTTTATTTTAAAGAAAGCGGTTGAGCCCGGGCTCAGTTTTTATTCTAAAACAAGCGGTTGAGCCCGACCTCCGTTTTTATTTTTAAACCAGCCCGGTTGAGCGAGTGTCACACCCTTTGCCTCTTGTATCGGCGGGTGTCTTGGGCCGCCCCTGAGAATCCCGGTCGTAACCTCGCGACTAGAAACTCTGTGAAGCGAAGCGAGTGTTCTTTTCGAAAACTCATATAAAATTTTCTTTTTCTAAACTTGTGATTTTATAAAATTTTGGCAGCATAACGAGCATATCGGGACAATTCCAAAACACAGCCCATCGGGTTTACACTTTTCAAAAATATAGCGGTAACACACTCATCGAAAGAGCCTCGGGTTCATCACATTTCACAACAAAACTATGTACATCTAGATGCGATATTCACAAATTCAAAGTATTCCCTTACCTGAAAATGGTAGTAATACAGCACAAATACAGAAGTCAGGAGAATCCTAAACTGCTCCAGCGTCCAGCGTGCCTGTACCTGGAAAATAGTTTTTAAAACAGGAAAATAATGAGCTAAACAAGCTCAGTGAGTGTATGCTTTATAAAATGGTTGCTTTTACACCCAGAAAACATCTCAGTTGTAAAACTCTCTTTTTCCAGATATTTTCCAGAAGCCTTGCTTGCTTACTTTAAAGTTTCTAAAACTTTCTGTACTTGCTTGCTTTTAAAAGTTTATAAAACTTTTCAAACTTGCTTGCTTGCTTTGCTTTGCTTTTCTTTATAAGTTTATAAAACTTTTCTCAAATCTCTTGCTTGCTTGCTTTACCTTGTTTTTCTTTAAAAGTTTATAAAACTTTTTTCAAATCTCATGCTTTAAAAGTTTATAAAACTTTTTATAAACACGGGAGTCTGGGCTCAACCGCTTGTTTTAAAATCAAAAGCGGGAGCTTGGGCTCGGCCGTTGCTTTAAAATAACCCGCGGGGCTTTGGCTTAGATTGCACCGGTGGATTGATTTCAAGAAGCATGTAAATATGCTTATAAATCATCAACCACTGGAGGCCTTTCCTGCTAACGTAACCTAGTGAACACATGAGGCCTAGGCATCGTAGTGCGGGTTCTTTGGACTGGAGTCCGCATCACCTAGGTGGAGAGCCTTGGCTTCGATTCCCCTTTTCCGTCAAATGGTGGAATTGACCTGGGTCATAATCACCATAATTTAGTTAACATTAACCCTATATACTCCAGTACGTGCCACGGTCTCCTTTAAATGCCATGATGCATGACCTAAGTTTGCCGACCAGGCAAATCTAAAATGCATGAATGATATCCTAACACCATCGTGCACGTACGGAATACCTCTGACCTGTATGCTTGCTTAAAACTAGGGATTTTAGTTAGGCCTGTTTTTGAAAATATTCTTTTTGCTTGCTCTTTGAAACATGGTTTAATAATTCAAAACCATTGTTTGCTTTAAATATGGTTTGATAATTCAAAACCATTGCTTGCTTACTAAACTCATTGCTTGCTTTTTAAAAGTATGGTTGAATAAATCAAAACCATTACTTGTTTGCTAAACTCATTGCTTGCTTTTTAAAAGTATGGTTGAATAAATCAAAACCATTACTTGTTTGCTAAACTCATTGCTTGCTTTTCAAATATGGTTTACAATCAAAACCATTAAATACTAGTGTAAAACAGTTTATAATAATAATACACTAGTATTTGAAAAATGAGTTTAGAGCAGCTCACCTTTTGTTTACACAAAACTTGGCGTGGCTCATGGCTTTAAATTTCTTTTAACTACACACTCAAACGAATGCGGCGAAAACATTAATCGCCAACGTATAGCGTAAAACTTAACGTGCCATATAGAATGTTTGAGATACCTGACATTCATATAAAAACCAAATGAACAAATTTACCCACTTAGACACAAGAAAGCCCTAACAAAAAAAAACCACTTTATTTTGGTAAACCTTTTCCATGATACTCTACGGACTTCATTACCCAACATTATCCAAACGGTCTTCAAAAATTATGAAACTCTCCATATCAGTCCTTTATATATCTAATGACATCTCTTTAAATTTTCAATTTAAAATTCCTTCTCTAAGGCCCTCAACCACATAACACAAGTTACAACATTTTTTTAATGCCAAATTGGTTAGCTCACTGAATCACCTACTCTTATCCTTGATTTATGGGGTCTTAACTCCATAAATTGGAAATGGTTTCTTCCCTCATTTGAAGCCATGGTTCTAAGGTTTCTTTTACAATTGGAATCACCCAATTTGGATCACCAAAACTCAAGTTATTGTATTTTACATCAGATTACTCAAATTGAGCAGAGTCTGCACATAGTTTCCACTTGAAAACTTTCTGGGCACTTTAGGGTTACAATTTACATTCACTTCCTTCCATAACTTATTTCCCTAGAAGTCTATTTACCATATTTTGAATCCTCCAATTTGGATAAGTGAAACTCCACTTATGGTCAAACACTATGATACCCTGAAACTAAGCATAACCGAGTGAAATTTCACGTAGGCTCACCTTTCGATCCGTGTTGGGAGCCTTAGGCTACAATTTGCTCTTGGTCCCTTCTATACATTTGTATTCCTATATCTTATGGTTCTTTACCAATTTGAATCAATTCATTTGGATGATTATAACTTAATCTATATCAAAACAAAAAACGGGGTTTAGAGTGCAGCGACGTGCTTTTAAAAAATCCAGCCAGACTCACTTTTCTGACAGTCCACCAGCCATGGAATTTGCAAAACAACTCCACCACACTTGTATTGGTGGTTTAGAACCCTCTTACAACAAACCCTAGGTGAAAATCCAAGAACTCTTACTCAAGTCCACCAATTCGCCTGGCAAATAAAATTTTGATGGATTCCATGTTTGTGTATACCAATTAAGGTTTACCACATGAATTTAACAAATACAGGGTTAGGATAATCTCCTAACAAACCCTAGGAAAAGACAACTAATCATCTATAAAAACCTTAGAATTCCATATCAAAAAGCCCAAATTAAAGGATTCCATACGAAATTCTTCTCTCATGCTTCTTCTTTCTCTTCTTCCTCCTCTTCTCTTCTTTTCTCTCTTCTCGACCTTCTCCCGGTTTGCCACAGCAAGGAGACCAAAATGAATTTGGGTTTGTCTCTCCTCCTTTTATGTTATCATTTATGCCTTAATTGCAATTGAAGTCCTCCATCTTTAACATTTGCACTTGACTTTGGTTATTTCTATTTTGGCCTCTTCTCTTCTTTTTTGATTATGGTTTCATATCCCATTAGAATCAATTACGATTTTACCCTTGTTTTATTACAACATTAGGGTTCCATAAATTATCATTTCACAATTTCTTTGGAAATATATTACATTGACACTTGGTGCTCATGTGTGCCCTGATTCTGTCTGTCTGCCTCTCGGGACGGGGTGTTCTGTAGTCAAGTTTTATTTTAAAGCAGCGGTTGAGCCAGGCTCAGTGTTTATAAAAAGTTTTATAAACACTAAGCAGAGATTTATGAAACGTTTATAAACTTTTAAAGCAAAGCAAATTAATGGCAATGAAGATTTGAAAAGTTTAAAAACTTTTAAGCAACCAGCAATGACAGGTTTACGGAAAATGTTGAAATGTCTTGTAAAAGAGAGTTGTCTGATTTTTGAGATAATTTTTTACAGAAAAAGTAAAACATTTTATAAAGCATACACTCCACGAGCTCGTTTAGCTCATTATTTTCTGTTTAAAAATTATTTTTCGAGATCTGAGGCCACGGCGGGCCCAGCTGGGCATAAGTAGGATTCTCCTGACTTTTGTATAAGCGTTATATTAATAATATTTTGTAAGGAAATACTTTGAATTTGTATAATGGAGCATATGTATGTACATAGTGTAGTTTTGTGAAATAATGTTGGCAATTTGGGCTCTTTGAAATGCATTCTTTGGTTGTCATATTTGAAAATTATAAATTGTGTTTTACAGGATTTGGAACATATCCACATCTTGGTGATATCTTTATCGAGATTTATCGAATCATAAGTTGAGAAAGAAAAAAAAAATTTATACGAGTTTGATTAAGCGTCTGACCGCTTCATAGGATTTTCTGAGTCGTTGAAATAACGGATGGGATTTACGTAGGATTGGCGGCACCTGAGCTAGTAGGGGTGGGGGTGTGTCAATAAATATGTGATTCATCATGGTTGTTTGCTGCAATAACCATGGAGCTTTGGCTTTTCTTCCTCGCCACCGTCTGCGTCAACGCGTGTCTTCACGCGCTCCTCCTCCAAAACTAGAACAACCTCCCATCGGGCCCTCCCATTGTCCCCATCCTCATAAACATCCTCTGGCTTCAAAACTCTTCTAGAAACTTTTCGAACGTCTATACCCTCTGTTATGGTTGATAAAGAAATCACTCAAAGACTCTCTTTTAAAGGACATTTATTAAGAATAAAATTTAATGTAATTAATTAAATACATCATTCATCCCATTTAATAGATATTAAATGGGAAAAGTTAAAATTAAATTTAAAAAGAAACAACAAATATAAATATGTGAAATTCACCACGGTTGTTTGCTGCACTAACCATGGAGCTTTGGCTTTTCCTTCTTGCCACTGTTTGCATCGGCGCATCTCTCCACGCGCTTCTCCGCCTCCTCCAAACCAAGAAAACCTCCCGTCAGGGCCTCCCAATGTCCCCATTCTAGGAAAATCCTCTCACTTAAAAAATCTTCTAGAAACTTCTTTAACATTGAGACCCTCTTTTAAGGTTGATGAAGAAATCACCTTAAGACTAGGGGTGTTCAAATTTCCGATTGGCATAAGTTCTGCCTACCTACCTACTTGAGCGATTAACCACAAAATCAGGTAAAGATGCGGGAAGAGTTTTGGTCTTAGATTAAATCAGTAGGAATCTTGGAATAGCGATCCGTTTAAGCATTCCCTGCACCTACCCACATTAATATATATATATATATATATATATATAAACACTAAAAAAAAACCCACTAATGTGAGATTACGAGTAATCTCGGCGCCTCCTCCTTCATCCACCCACGAGCCCCAGTTACTCTCTCTCTCTCTCTCTCTACTGTCTGGTCTGGCTTGAAAGTCGATCCACGAGACCTTCATCTGTAATCGGATCTAAGTTTCCATTTTTTTTTAATGTGAAATCGTGATCATATTGTCTCAGTTTTTTTGTAGACTTGGCTCCATGGATGTTAGGGATTAGAGGAAATTGCAGTTTTTAAGTTGGTGGCTCATCTCAAGCGCATGAACTTTGGTTTCAGTTTAAAACTGTAGTAAAAAACAAGGAGGAATGTGTTGGAAAGTGTTTTTCAAATAAGGAAAACAAAAAAATGTTTTTGAAAGGAAAACATGAAACAAAAGTGTTTTCAAATAAATAAGGAAATAAGGAAAAAAAAAGTGTTGTTTGAAGGAAGCCGAGAAAGTGTTTTGAAAACAAGAAAATAAAAGGAAAGCAGGAAAATAAATTTTATTTTTTTATGTAGTAATTTTAATGATCGAAAGAAGAATAGGAAAAAGGATTTGGTTTTTTTTTTTTCTTCAATTTTTTATAAAAAATAGAACATTAAATTCATATAACTAAAACAATTTTAAAAAAACATTAAAATCATATTCTCTATTTTCTATCTTGATGTTCTGTTTGTTGTTTTCTAGAGGCTAATGATTTTTACTTGTATTTGAGATCTTAAAATCAATTTAAGATGATTTATCAGCATGGCTTGATATAATTTAATTCCAGTCATTTCTTCACTTTCAGAAAATTGCTTCTTAAATTTCCTTTACTTCCTTTGTAGGTTCACAAGTCAGGCTTGATAGAAGATCAATCTAAGGAAGCTCTTGAAGTGGATTTTGCAAACTAGTATATTGGAGGCGGTGCTCTCGGTAGGGGTTGTGTTCAGGTTTGCTTCACAAAATTTTGAAAGAGTCTGTACTTCTCTAAATTCAAGTTCTTTAGGAAGATTGAGTTATATACTTTTTGTTGTTCCTCCTGATTATGTGTTTTTCTATGCATTAATTCGCTCCTTAGTTTAACTCTAGCTTAATTCTAATTAGGATTGTACAACTTCTTGAATGTCAGTTGTGATGAAATTGTTTCCAGTATTTGATTTGATGAAACAAATGTCATATCTTTTCCAGTATTTGATTTGTTACTCATGAGATCTTTTCCAATATTTACTAAAGAATATATTGGGTGGTTATTATTCGTCCAGTGAATAGTTATTGATTTTTTATTTGAATATTGCTTCCTAAGTTTGTCATTCTGCTAGTTGTATTGGGTTTAGGTCTATTTGATTATTCATTGCAGTGTTCCAACTTTGTTTGTGTATAATGGAAATTTGTTCATTTTGTGTGGTTTCAAGTTTAGTGGATTGTTTATTTTTTGATAAGTTTATATTGTTTCTTATTGGGATGATGTGTATTGTTCACAGATCATTTCTTTATGGATGAAATTACTCCACAATCATCCTTTCAAGCTGTTTCTAACAGTAACATCCGAATATTGATGACGTGCATTGTGAGGAATGAGATGCAAAAAAGCGATCCTAGAGAGTTTGGGAGCATTTTGAAAAAAAGATTAAAGCTGCGAGATGAGGATTCAAATGTCGGCATTGTAGCAAGATTTACAATTATCATGCAAGAAAAACAGGTACTTCATCTTTGCTTTATCATTTAGATCGTTGTAAATCTGTTGGCAAGTGAGAATAAGAATGACATATCTCAATTAAAGTTAATTGGGTGCATTAAAAAAGATGGAGATGGTGTTATTAGTAACCTTAGTGTTGCTGCTAATTAATGAAAAGAAAATTAGGGGCTTGATTGCTACTATGATTATAGTGGATGGATTACCATTAAAGCTTTGTTGAAAAGGATTTAGAGTTGATGAGAAGCTGTTGAACTGGGTTCGTATACCTTCGTACCCTTTATGATGAGGATTATTTGCAATTATATATGATGGAGAAGAAAATTGAAGTATATGTTTGTCTCACATCTAGTCGAGGTTTGCCTTACCTCTTGATACATGGGCGTCTATTCAAAATTTAACTTATATGTCCTTAGCGCACATTTCATTGATAAGATTGGAAGTTACCTGAAGCGAATAATCAATTTTAAAGTTCATCATAAGGGTGTGACAGGTGGAGGAAATCGAAGCATGCGTAGCGAGTGGGAATAGATAGCATATTCTTATTCTGATGGATAAATACTACTTCATCAATCAGTATCTTGATTATTTAAAGAGCGAACTAAGGATGGAAAGAGCACTATCTTAGAAAATGAATTTATGCATGTTAGGTGTTGTGCACACATTTTGAATCTAATTGTCATGGAGGGTTTGAAGGAAGTGAACACGTCAATTTTGAAGGTACGAAATGCTGTTAAATATGTGAAGTCTTCTCCTTCAAGTCTTGACAAGTTTAATTCATGTGTTGAGAGGCAAAAAATTGGTGAAAAGGGTCTTCTTTGCCTTGATGTTCCAATGAGATGGAACTCTACATATTTGATGCTCAAATTTGCAAAACAGTACCAAGGTGCATTTGATTTGTTGCAAGAAGATGATGATGATTTGTAAATCAATTAATTGAGGGGTGAGTGGTTTAGGGTAGCCACACCGCCCCCTAGCGGTGGCATCAAACCCTCCTGAATCAGGCCGTTACCTCTAACGACTAGAAGTTCATGTGAAGCGAAGCCGTGTTGCTTGTTGAATACTCGTCTAAAAATTTTTCCTTTTTCCAACTTATGACTTGGTAAAATCTCGCGGCATATCGAACTGCGTAGGGCGTATTCGAATCCACATAAACCTGATTTACTTTTCCAAATGGCAGCCATCAGCGTTCTTTCAAAAGAGCCTCGGGCTCGACACACATTTCACAACTACACTATGTACATACATATACTTCATTATACAAATTCAAAGTATTTCCTTACAATGTGTGTACGTACTTATCTGAGTCGGGAGAATCTGTCACCTTGACGTTCGATTACTTTGTACTTGGAAATAGTTTTAAAAGCAGGAAAATAATGAGTTAAACGAGCTCAGTGAATGTATGCTTTATAAAATGTTTGCTTTTAAACATGTAAAGCTGCCAAACTCTCTTTTACGGGATGTTACTCTGACCTTGCTTGCTTACTTTGCTTTGCAACATACAAAGTTTCTAAAACTTTCCTGCTTCTTGCTTGCTTTAAAAGTTTCTAAAACCTTTTCATAAACCTCTTGCTTGCTTGCTTTACTTTGCTTTAAAAGTTTATAAAACTTTTCATAAACCTCTTGCTTTAATAAAACTTTTCATAAATCTCTTGCTTTAAAAGTTTATAAAAATTTTCATAAACCACGAGTGCAGGCTCATTGCTTGCTTTAAAATAAAAGCGGGAACTGGGCTCAACCGCATTTTAAAATAAAAAAAAAATTAAAAGCAAGGGCACAGGCTCAACCGTTTGCTTTAAAATAAATACAGGAGCCTAGGCTAAACCGTGCACCAGTGGTTGATTTCAAAACTGTATAAAACATGCTTATAAATCATCAACCCTTTAGGCACATCCACCTTGTTATTACTTTAGTGAACACGGGGCACGGGCATCGACCATGCCGGTGGCGGGACCTGGGTCCGCATCACCTAGGTGGAAGAGCCTTTGCTCAATTCCCCTTTTTTCGGTAAATATGGTGGAATTGACCTTGGTCTCCGTCACCATAATTTAGCTAGCAGCGTTAACCTATGCTCTCGGTCGTGCTACGGTCTTTACATAAATTCCATGATGCATGAACTAAGTTTGCCGACCGAGGCAACTTCTAAATCATGAATGATATCCTAACACCACAGCGCCGCGTCTGAGAATATCTACGGCCGTTATGCTTGCCTTTAAAAACTAAGGATTTTCGTTAGGCTGTTTTGAAAATATACTTTTCAACACTTGCTCTTTGAAATATGGTTTACAACTAAAGCCATTGTTTGCTTTAAATATGGTTTGATAATTCAAAACCATTGCTTGCTTTTTAAAAGAATGGTTGAATAAATCAAAACCATTACTTGTTTGCTTTTCACATATGGTTTAAAATCAAAACTATTTGGTTGCTTGTTAAACTCATTGTTTGCTTTTCATAATATGATTTACAATCTAAACCATTAAATACCAGTGTAAAACAGTTTATAATAATAATACACTAGTATTTGAAAAATAGGTTTAGAACACTCACCTTTCTGCTTACTAAACTTGAGCACGACTCCACAACTTTCCTGCCTTTACTTTTAGCCTACACACTCAAAAGATTACGGCGAAGACATTAATCGCCTGCGTAATCACATAAACTTAACGTACTTCATAGACTTTGAGTCACTACAATTTACTCACCTCGGCTCGCCTCGATTGGCGAGTACGCTATGTTTTCATTGAGGTTCGATCTTCTTTGAGCATATACTTGTCGTTTAGTAAGGTTCCCCATACTATGTGTAAACTTAGAAGCAACTTATGCGAGTACCAAAATGGGCATTTTGGGCCGTGTATCAATACCAACGTGTTTAGTACCGATACCAAACACTACGTATGTTGAGCCATAGGTACCACTTGTCTTGATCAGGTACCAAATGGAGTGTTGGGTGTGCCGTACCTGTTTGTCTCTTAGGTACCACCTCGTGGTTTTGCCCAGAATTTGCTGATTTTGCCCTTTTTGGTACCAATTATCTTCACACCACTTCTCCATTTCATAATACCTCAAAAACCAACATGGAATTCATCCAAAACAACTCCATAACACTTGTATTGGTGGTTTAGAACCTCATATAACCAAACCCTAGGTAAAAATCTAAGAATTCAACGAGATTATGAATTCTATAAAACCATATAATTATGAGGGATTCCATGTTTATTCTTTACCAATGGGTTTTTACCTACAAAACTTCAAAATTCTAGGGTTAATGCTGAGTCTTGCTCACAAAACCACCCCAGAACAAAGGCTTAACTAATCTCCATGGAAAATTCATACCAAAAACCCTAGACATCCAAAAGACACATGATTACATACCAAAACATACCTTATTCCTCTTCTCCTTCCTCTTCTTCCTCTTCTTCCTTGCTCTATTCTCTCTTCTCCAAACGTAGAGCCCTAGCAAAATGAGACCAAATGAAATTTTTGTTTGTCTCATCCCCTATTTATAGTCTCAACTTTCCTTTAATTGCAAATAGGTCCTCCATCTCTCAACAATTCACTTCAACTTTTGTTATTTCTACTTTGGCATACTATCTTCTTTGCTTATGACCTTCATGTCCCATTTTGCTTAATTACAACTTTACCCTTGTTCTGAAATGCACGACATTCGGTTCTGTATTATCATTTCACAATTTCATTCTTAATAACAACTCCAAAAATAATGCAATGGCGCTTGGTGCTTTCATGTATTGCCCTACGGAGTTACTCGTGCAGTACACCTTCTCGGGACGAGGTGTTACATGGGGGCCACCTACATTTGATGATTGGAGCATTGTTCGTGTGTTTATAGGATTTTGGGGGAATTTTTTTATGAGGAATCACTTTGTGCATTCACGGATCATTGTACCACATCTAACTTGTTTTTCAGAACTTTCTCTTGTATGATCATTTGCAAGTTATGTGAGAAGATATTGACTATCTTTTTGAGTACTATAGATATGAGAATGAAAAGCAAATATGATAAATGTAAAGGTCATTTAGATAATAACCATTTGATGTTGTTTGTTGCTATTATTGCTTGACCCACGATATAAATTGGAGCGCTTTAAATTTTAGTAATGATAATTATAAAAATTTGAGATAAATGAATTAGAGTTCAACTAGTTGAAAATATCAAAAGGGTCATTGTGGAGTGTACTTGACAATACACTAGACTAGTGTGGGGTGTGGGTGGGGGTCAGTGTTGACCATGAGAAAAATATTGTCTTGTTTGAGATTTATGTTCAAGATCAAGTACCTACAAATTTCATGAATAGGTACCGCATGTATAGAGCTGAGAAAAGTAATGTGGACAACAAATCAGAGTTGAATCGATATTTGATGGAGGATGTTGAAATTCTTAGTGTCAATTTTGATATTTTGAATTGGTGGAAGGTTAATTCTTCTAAATTCCCAATCCTTGCCAAAATAACTCGTGATGTGTTAGCTATTCCTATTTCTACAGTGGCATCATAATCGACTTTTAGCACTAGGGTCGTATTTTAGATCCTTTTCGGAGTTGTCTGGCACCCAAAACAGTTGAGGGTCTCATATGTGCACAAAATTGGCTTCAATCGTCATCCATTGCTTATGACTTTGAAGATGTTTTGGAGGATTCAGAAAGCTATAAACTAGATTCAGGTTTTTATACTTTTATTATTATGTTTTTATTATTTGTTGATGAATTCTTCGTATCTAATTTTTTTCCATACTCTTTTTTTTCTCAGAAATAACTACAGAGAGTCAGAGACAATTTCAATTTCTCTCGGTGAATAAATTGAATGATACTAGCAAAAAGGTGTTATTTAACTTTTTATATTTTTACAGTAATTATAAGGTGTTGTTATTGTTGTGGATGTTTGAGTTATTTAAATATTGATTTGTTTTTGTGTAGGCTACTTGGTTGTGGTGAGCGCGAGTGGTGAACTACCACGGCCCGAGTAGTTATGATTTTAATGTATTTGTGTTTTTGTAACAATTATGGTGGATTAGGTTTGTGTAACAATTATGGTGGATTGTATTTGTGTAACTATTATGGTGGACCATGTTGTAACAATTATGGTGGATTGATGGCTAAAACAATTATAATTGTTGTTATATTATTCTAGATTTTAGTGTTATTGATTTATTGTGTTATTAAATTGGTGCAGCATCAGTGCATGTTATTTAATTAAATTGTTAAAATGTTTTAAAAATTAATAGCTACAAAATTGTTTACCCACCTTCCTACCCGATTAATCGAGTAGGAAGTCGGGTAGGAATGTTACATCTAATCGGGTAGGGTAGTGTAAGAAAAAATTCTTCCACAAAGTATCAGGTAGGAAGGCGGAAGACTATATTTTCTACCCGTAGGATAGGGTGAACACCCCTACCTAAGACTCTCTTTTAAAGAACATTTATTTAGAATAATAATTAATGTAATTAATTAAATACAACTGACCATTAAATCCCATTTAATAGATATTAAATGGGAGGAAAAACTCAAGTAAATTTAAGAAAGAGCAACAAATATAAATATGTGTAGGAAATTCACCATGGTACATTTTGTTGCACTAACTTATAGAGCTTTAGTTTTTCTGCATAAATCGCTTTTCGTCGTGTCCATCTGACATGCTATTAAGTGCTCGCCAAGCAGAACGACCTCTGTCGGGCCCTCCCGCGTCGCTATCCTTGCAAACTTCCTCCGGCTTCTAAAATCTTCTAGAAACTTCTCGGCAGTCGAGGACCATGTATGGGATTGATCAAAGAAATCCTCAGACTCTCATAAGATATTTATTAAGAATAAAATTTAATGTAATTAATTAAATACATAACTCATCCCATTTAATAGATATTAAATTGGTAAAAGCTCAAATTAAATTTAAAAAGAAACAACAAATATAAATATGTGAAATTCACCATGTAGCTTTGGTTTTCTTTCTGCCAAGCTATCTGTCGAGAATGTCTCTCCACGCTCCTCCTCCTCTTTGAAACAAGAAAAAACCTTATGTCGGGCGCCATAGTCCCGTCATCGGAAACATCCTCTGGCTTCAAAATTCTTTTAGAAACTTCTTGAATATCGAGACCCTCTTTTAAGGTTGATAAAAAAATCACCCCAAGACTATCTTTTAAAGGACATTTATTAAGAATAACAATTAATGTAATTAATTAAATACATAACTCATCCCATTGAATCATATTTAATAGAAATTAAATGGGAAAATCTCAAATGAAATTTAAAAAGAAACAACAAATATAAATATGTGAAATTCATCATGGTTGTTTGTTGCACTAACCATGGTGCTTTGGCTTTTCCTCCTAGCCACCATATGCGTCAGCGCCCGCCATGCCCTCTCACCTTCCCCATCCTCGAAAATATCCTATGGCTTCTAAAATCTTCTATAAACATCTCGAACATCGAGACCATCTTTTAAGAATAACCCTAAGACTCTCTTTTAAAAGAAATTTATTAAGAATAACAATTAATGTAATTAATTATATACATAACTCATCCCATTTAATCTCATTTAATAGATATTAAATGGGAAAATCTAAAATTAAATTTATAAAAATAGAAAGAAATATCATGGAGCTTTGGCTTTTTTTCCTCGGAACCGTCAGCATCGACGTGTCTCTCCATGCACTCCTCCTCCTCTTCCAAAACTAGAACAACCTCCCCTTAGGCCCTCCCACTGTCCCCATCCTCGGAAACATTCCATGGCTGAGAAAATCTTCTAGAAACTTCTCGAACATTGAGATCCTCTTTTAATGTTTATAAAGAAATCACCCCAAGACTCTCAAGACCTTTTAAAAAACATTTATTAATAATAACAATTATTGTAATTAATTAAATACATAACTCACTTCATTTAATCCCATTTTTTTTTATATATTAAATGTGAAAAGATCAAATTAAATTTAAAAAGAAACAACAAATATAAATATGTGAAATTTAGAATGGTTGTTTGCTGCACTAACCATGGACCTTTGGCTTTTCCCCCTCGCTATTGTTTGCGTCGGTGCGTCTCTCCAAGCATTCCTACGCCTCCTCCAAAACCAAAACAACCTCCCACCAAGCCCTCCCACTGTGGCCATCCTCGGAAACATCCTCTTGCTTCTAAAATCTTCTAGAAACTTCTTGAACGTCGAGACCCACTTTTAAGGTTGATGAAGAAATCATCCCAATACTTTTTTTTAAAGGACATTTATTAAGAATAACAATTAATGTAATTAATTAAATACATAACTCATCCTATTTAATCTCATTTAATATATATTACTTCCTCCATTTGAAAATAACTGTCGTTTAACGTTTTTACACACATATTAAGAAAATTATTAAAACACACTCTCTCTTCACAAAAAAAAAAAAGACTAAATTATCATATTTTTTTCTCATTAACTCTTTATCTTTTCCTAAAAATTATCATTTTTTTTCTCATTTACTCTTTATCTTCTTCCAAAACAAAATCTAGCGCTCTTCATTCTTTTTTTAAGGTGATTTTTTTTTTTTTTGCCAAAAATTTCAATTTAAAATTATAGATAATTTATTTCCACCAAAGGTATTAGCCCAAAGGAAACCAATGGTTTAGAATACAAATCTATAAGTCTTTACCTCTCTCCATTTTTTTTGTTGGAGATAATTTTTTTATTTTTTTGCTTAAAACAAATTTATAAAGCATATGTGATCAGAATGTTAAAATTATTAATAATTCATATTGGGAAGGTGTAAAAAATGTTTCATACTTATTGAAATAACTTAGAAAAGTAGAAAAATCGGTAGAATAATTGGTAGAATAAGGGTAAAATTTGAAAAAAGGTAATAAGTGCAATGACCTTGCACTATCACGAGGGTCTGATGACGACTCGTTAACTTGCCATAAGCTATAAATATCAGGTGTCCCGATATCACACTCATTCTATTACAAAATACATTATTTAAATACATTATTTACATGTAAAAACTGGATATTTTATCCAAAACATTTTAAAATAGCCGAATGGGCCACCAAACAAGCCTAAGTCATCCATGGCTCCAAAGCAGTTTCCTCCCCACTGGCACACAAAATAATTACGGTGATTATCGATATAAAGTCTTTCACCCTAGTTACTCTCACCTAAAAGCAAATTAACAATAAATCATTATCAATCACATTTATTCTTATTTATATGCAATGCTTATGAAATGTTGGTGATCATGGGGACGGAACCTCCATTGCTCACAACCTAAGTCTGACGGAGCTCCCTGCGATTGCCAGTGTGGAATCGACCATTGGTATTTGTAACCCGATGACTTAAACCATTGGACAACCCTCGAGTGCCCAATTTATCGTACCGGAGATTTTCTTTTTTTTTTTCTTTTGTGACCGCAGTTTTGGTTTCACCACAGGACGCCGCGTGCTTTCCTTTTGCTCAGCTTTTTTTTTTTTTTTTTTTTTGACCGGCCGTGGTGGGATGAGTGTACCGGCGTGATAACATGTTTGGTCCATACTTGGGGGTGGGGGGGATCTACCCCAACTTGCTCCGCCCAAAACATATAATTATCATTTTGATCAATTTACACATCCATGAGTCTCAACCTTAGACTTTGTCCCATTTTCTGAACTCACGACCCATTCACCAACAGGTGAATGCCAATACTATGCCCACACCGACTTCATTGTGATGTGATCGTGCATATGAAATGCATGATGCCAATGCATTTTCCATCATGTTACATGTATATATGAGTGCTTCATGAAACATTAGTATACCATGGACAATTATAATTTTTACATATAATTTACATCCATGCAATCCATGTTAATACATCGAGAATAGCACTTATAGCTTTTATGATACTCTTCACACAACATGTTATTCATGGAAGCAATAACACACAACAAGGTCACAATCTTGGACCCATTCAACAGGGTACCTCCTAGTCCCTCCACAAACAAGAACCGGTTTGGTTCCATACATCCATACATCGTTTAAATCATAAGCAAGCAACTGAGCAAGAAGACATTAATCTCGGCTCAAACCCTGACCCACAACAGTCCTGACGTGGCAGAGCATAAATCTCTACCATCAATCCCGAATTTTGGAACTAAATTTCACTGGCCCCCCTTCATGGCACTCCCATGCGGCTTCGCCTACCATTTTATGGCCTTTAGACTCAAAGTAGACCGAGTAGGAAAATCTTCTACCTTATGGAGTTTGTCGAAACTCCAAATTTTTGGTGTCCACACATAGATCGCGCTGCGTGTAACAACTTTAGTACTCGGATCGTCGAGCTTTGACTGTCAGAGCGTCGGGAAATCCTCCATTTTTCGTTTTCTTCTTTCCTTTCCTTTTCCTTTTTTTTTTTTTTGTTTCTTCTTCTACGAACTCTTTCTCCTTTCTTTCCTTTTTGCTTTTCTTTATTCCTTTTTCTCATTTCATTTTCTCCTCATTTCTTCTTCTCATTTCATTTTCTCCTTATTTCTTCTTCTCATTTCTCTTCCTTTTTCTCTTTTTCTTTTCTTTTTTTCCTTTCTTCCTCTATAAATTCTTTTTGTTCAATTTGGCATTTTCTCCTCCCTTTTGGATCATCATTGACCGAATGGTTAAGGGAAGAAGCTTCCTTCCCCTTTCTCATCTGCTTATGTTGGTCCATGTTTTTAAATTCGCTATTTCTTTATTTCTTAATTCCCTTTATTGCATCATCCATCATGTGGCTAATTGTGAGCCACACATTCACGTGCACCACATGGTTCTTGCCATGTGTCATCGAACACCCTACGCCTCAGCGTCGCGATTCAGGCCGTCTCGGGATTCAACAAGAATTCGACGTGTGCGTAGATACGGGACGATTTCAACGGTGAAGTGCGTTTCGTCATCTGAGATCTAGAAAAATTCCGGGTTTTTTGACCGAAATTACCGTTTTACCATTTTTCGAAAATTCGGATTTTCTAGGGTTTCACAAATTCTTTCTTAATTTTTTAAAATGACAGATAAATAAACAAAACAAACTCTCAAAACATCTATTATTTTCAAACGAAGGGAGTAAATTGGAAAAGCTCAAGCTAAATTTAAAAAGAAACAACAAATATAAATATGTGAAATTCACTATGGTTGTTTGTTGTACTAACCATAGAGCTTTTGCTTTTCCTCCTCGCTCACAAATGCGCATTGGCATGTTTCTTCAGCTCATCGCCTCCTTGGCAGGTGCCTCCCGTATGGCCTCCATCGTCCACATCCTCGGAAATATCCTTTGGCTTCTAAAATCTTCTAGAAACTTCTCGAACATCGAGACCCTCTTTTAAGAATCACCCCAAGACTTGCTTTTAAAGGACATTTATTAAGAATAAAAATTAATGTAATTAATTAAATAAATAACTAATCACATTTAATCCCATTTATAGATATTAAATGGAAAAGACTCAAATTAAATTTTAAAAAATAAACAAATATAAATATGTGAAATTGACCATGGTTGTTTACTGCAATAACTATGGAGCTTTGGCTTTTCTTTCTCGCCACCGTATGCGTCAACGCGTCTCTCCACGCTCTCCTCCGCCTCCTCCAAAACAAGAACAACCTCCCACCTTCCCCATCCTCGGAAACATCCTATGGCTTCCAAAATCTTCTAGAAACTTCTCGAACGTCGAAACCCTCTTTTAAGATTGATCAAGAAATCACCGCAAGACTTTGTTTTAAAGAAAATTTATCAAGAATAACAATTAATGTAATTAATTAAATATATAATTCATCCTATTTAATCCCATTTAATAGATATTAAATGGGAAAAGTTCAGCTTAAATTTAAAAAGAAACAACAAATATAAATATGTGAAATTCACTATGGTTGTTTGCTACACTAACCATGGAGCTTTGGCTTTTCTTCCTCACCCCCATCTCCACGGGCTCCTTCGCCTCCTCTAAAACAAGAACAACCTCCCACCAACCCCATTCTCAGAAACATTCTCTGCCTTCAAAAATCTTCTAGAAAATTCTCGAACATCGATACCATCTTTTAAGGTTGATCAAGAAATCACCCAAGACTCTCTTTTAAAGAACATTTATTAAGAATAATAATTAATGTAATTAATTAAATACATAACTCATCTCATTTAATAGATATTAAATGGGAAAAGCTCAAATTAAATTTAAAAAGAAACAACAAATATAAATATGTGAAATTCACCATGGTTGTATGCTGCACTAACCACGGAGCTTTGGCTTTTCTTCCTCACCATCGCTTTCTTCGGCGTGTCTATTCACATGCTCCTACGCCTACTATAAAATAAGAACAACCTCCCGCCAAGCCCTCCCACCGTCTCAATCCTAGGAAACATCCTCTAGCTTCAAAAATCTTCTAGAAACTTCTCAAACGTCAAGACCCTCTTTTAAGGTTGATCAATAAATCACCCCAAGACTCTCTTTTACAGGACATTTATTAAGAATAACATATAATGTAATTAATTAAATACATAACTCATCCCATTTAATTTTATTTAATATATATTAAATGGGAAAAGCTAAAATTAAATTTAAAAAAAAAAAGACAAATATAAATATGTGAAATTCACCATGGTTGTTTGCTGCACTAAACATGGTTCTTTGGCTTTTCCTCCTTGCCATCGTCTGCATCAACGCGTCTTTCCACGCGCTCCTCCGCCTCCTCCAAAACCAGAACAACATCTCACCAGGCCCTCCCACTGTCCCCATCCTCGGAAATATCCTATGGTTTCTAAAATCTTCTAGAAACTTCCCAAACATCAAGACCCTACTTTAAGAATAACCCCAAGACTTTTTTTTAAAAGACATTTATTAAGAATAACAATTAATGTAATTAATTAAATACATAACAATCCCATTTAATAGATATTAAATGGGAAAATCTAAGTAAATTAATATATATATATATATATATATATATATATATATATATATATATATATACTATATATATATATATATATATATATATATATATATATATATATATATGTGTGTGTGTGTGTGTGTGTGTGTGTGTGTGTGTGTGTGTGTGTGTGTGTGTGTGAAATTCCACCATGGTTGTGTGCTCAACTAACCATGGAGCTTTGACTGCTTTATCCTCGAAGCGTAATCGACGTCTGCGTCTCTCCATGGCAGCTCATCTCTCTTCCAAAACTAGAACAACCTCCCCCTAGGCCCTCCTACTGTCCCCATCCTCGGAAACATTCACTGGATGTTCTAGAAACTTCTCGAACGTCAATTTAATGTTTATAAAGAAATCACCCCAAGACTCTCTTTTAAAGAACATTTATTAATAATAACAATTATTGTAATTAATTAAATACATAACTCACCCCATTTAATGCCATTTTTTATATATTAAATGGGAAAAGATCAAATTAAATTTAAAAAGAAACAACAAATATAAATATGTGAAATTTAATGGTTGTTTGCTACACTAACCATGGAACTTTGACTTTTCCTCCTCGCCATCGTCTGCGTCGGTGTGTCTCTCCACACGATCCTACGCCTCCTCCAAAACCAAAACAACCTCCCGCCAAGCCCTCCCGCTGTCGCCATCCTCGGAAACATCCTCTCGCTTCTAAAATCTTCTAGAAACTTCTAGAACGTCGAGACCCACTTATAAGGTTGATGAAGAAATCACCCCAAGACTCTCTTTTAAAGGACATTTCTTAAGAATAACAATTAATGTAATTAATTAAATACATAACTCATCCCATTTAATCCCATTTAATAGATATTAAATGGGAAAACCTCAAATGAAATTTAAAAAAAAAAAACCAACAAATATAAATATGTGGAATTCACCATGTTTGTGGGCTGAACTAACCATGGAGCTTAGGCTTTCCTTCCTTGCAACCGTCAGCATCGGCGAGTCTCTCCACACGCTCCTCCACCTCCTCCAAAACTAGAGCAACCTCCTCTTAGGCCCTCCAACTATCCCCATCGTCAAAAAAATTCTCTTGTTGCGAAAATCTTCAAGAAACTTCTCGAACATCGAGACCCTCTTTTAAAGTTTATAATGAAATAACCCTAAGACTCTCTTTTAAAGAACGTTTATTAATAATAACAATTATTGTAATTAATTAAATACATAACTAATCCAATTTAATCCCTTTTAATATATATTAAATGGGAAAAGATCAATTTAAATTTAAAAAGAAACAACAAATATAAAAATGTGAAATTCACCATGGTTGTTTTGTAAGACCCGAGAAAATTCCAATTTTTGGAAAAATGGTAAAATCGTAATTTTGGACAAAACCCGAATTTTTTTTAGATCTCAGATGTGAAGCAGTTTCACCGTTGGTATCGATATGAAATCTAGCTAACACGTGAATTTCGTCGAATTCGAGACGGTCGGAGTTGACACATTTTCAAGGCATCGCGTATCGAGTCTTGAGTAAAGCGACATGTGATGTGACCCCGAAAGTCACCTATAACATGTCTTTCATGTTCTGCTTGTGTTGTTGCATGAGTAGAGGAAATGATGGAAATGGGCCAGTAGGGGTAATGCCCAGATGTCGAAAAAAGTCAAACTTTGGGACGTAGATGGCGTTATAAATTTGTTTAAATGATAATAAAGCGAAATTGTAAATAGTGTCATCTCCTAAATAATATGCAAAAAAGCCAAAAAAGCGTAAAAGGAAAGGAGATACAGAGAGCTCGAGTTTGGGTTTTTAAGAGTGAGAGTGAGACTTCTCTCTAAGGTTTTGGGCGATCTAGCAGGTCGAGGTCGTCGGGAGACCAAGAAGGAAAGTCGCTCTACGCAGTAAGGCCTACGCGTGGGCTCCGGTTTTAAGGAGTTTCGACAAACTCCGTGAGGTAGAGGTTTCATCCTACTTGTTTTACTCTTGATTTAAGAGCTTTGTTGATGTTTCGGTTGGGTTGAAGTTAGCGAGCGGTCGTTTGATCGGTTCCAAATCTTGGAGCAGGGGTGTTAAATTTATGTAAGGACCCATTGTGCCGGTTTGTATGACTTTATGGGCTGTTTTGAGTGTTTGTGTTGTAATTTGGGAAATAAATTGTATTGTGATGTGTATGAGGCCGAAAATGGCCATGAAATTCGGTTTCACAAAGTGGAACCGATGTTGGTGATTCAAGAGTGAGCAGGTAACCAAGGGGTTTTACTTGTTCACATGAATGAATGTTCACGAAATAAATTTTGTGAAATAATGTGTTTAGTTGAGTAATTAAAATCGGTGCTCGTGATTGTTAATTAGCCGCATTAGGCTAATTTTGGTGTAATAGATTGTAAAATTGCATGTAACATGTTTGTGTGATTAAATTATGTAAATATATATCATGTAATATATATTTGCATGTGTTATATAAATTGTATTGGAATTGGCATCAATAAGATTTCCCATATGCCTTTGAGGCACCCTAGAACGATAAGAGTGAGTGCATGAGGTGGTTATTGAGAGAGTGGTTTCGGAGGGTTGACTAATAATAATAATTATCGGAGTGTGTCCATTATAATATCGGAGGGTAGTCCATATAAAATATCAATGTAGTCGGGTCGGCCCAGGAATTGATATACATCGGAGGGTTGTCCACTAAGTAGATCATCGGAGTAGTCCATTACTTATATCGGAAGGTTGTCCACAATTAAAACAAATAACTGTTTTGAAAATAATGCTTATTCTCATACATAGCTTAAGCCGAGTGTGAGGAGTCGGTGAGGACTGGGACATGGGTTGATCGTTTAGACATTCAAGTAGGATCACGTATTTGCTTGAATGTGTGTTTACTAGAGCATTGCATATGCACTTGGGTGGAGTAACCCATTTAGGGTGATTCCACTGCGATAGCTCACCTGTCCCGAGACATTTTTTAGTGCGAGGGGCGTAAGAGGAAACTGACTCATCATAGGAATTTGCATTTTAGAAGAAGCCAGGGTTGTGGCTTTGGTTTTGTTATGCGAACATGTATTAGAATGTTTAAACTTTTAATATATGTTGTATAAGAGTGAAATTATTAACTCTTGAAACTATTGGATATAATTGGTTTATGTTGTGAGTATTAATGAAGGGGCCCAAGTGGTCATTTTTACTCATTATAACTGTACATGAGACCCTATGTGGTCATTGTCTATGTTTGGGACAGGTGTTGTACTATGGGTAGAACTCGGTCTGAAAGGAGGCTGCGTTTTCATGAGTGGAGTCGGGTAACCCGACATCTACTACTATTCCGCGGGTTGACGGGTTGCCAACGGACCCCCGGGAACGGGGCGTCACAGCTTGGTATCAGAGCTTAGGTATACGAATACCTATGGAGCTCGGGTTTGGGTATCCATCACCACTTGGGTGGTTCGATGTAGGTCTAGGTATGAGATTACCTAGGAAGGCACAAAACAAAACTAGGACACTGCATGCATGTGTTTTAGGTGATTGTTTGAGGTGTTTGATGTGTGATTTGATGAAATGTTGTGTGAAAAATATGCATAACATGAATGATGTGTGATTATGTTTTGTGATTGGTTTGTGTGCTTAGTAGGTAGCACATAACTGTTGGAAAATTTTTTAGGAGTTTCTGATTGTATGCTTGGAACAAGAAAAAATAAAGAAATAAATTTTAATCAATTTATTTGGTTTATTGGATAACAAAATAAAATCTTAATAAATTTTAAGATTGACCACTAGGTTTAGTGTTGGATCATGAGGTTTTGAGGAAATTTTGGACAAAATGTCCAAAATAAAATGAAAAAAAAAAAGGGGGGTGAAGAAAATTATTTTCTAAGGTTTTACAGTTTGTAAAACTGAAGAAAATTGAAGAAAAAATAAATAAAAAAATAAAATTTTATAAATTTATTAGAGTATTATGGAAAATGAGAAAAAAAAATAGGTATATATATATTTTTTGGTATTTTCCAGTAGCTAGAAATAATTGAAAAAATATATATAGTGAAAAAACGAAGAAAAATAAAATTGGTGCAGGGACTGATTTGGGCTACTGCCTAATTGTATTGTGATAGAATAAATTGTATCGTGACTTAGACTTATTGGGAGTGCAATGGGCTAGAAGTGTATTGCAATAAAAGAATTGTATTGCGAAACAGGTTGGCAGGTACGTGGTTGCATGAGAGGTGTCCATGATACAACAATTGTATTGTAAACCGGGCGACAAGTTGGCACAGGGGAGATTTGTTGAAAAATTGTATTGCAATACAATTAATGTATTGTGGCAAAAGAAGGACTTGGCTGTTGGGAATTTTGTGTCACAATACAATTAATGTATTGTGATTGAGGCTAGGCATGAGAATTTTGGTTCTGCAGCGGAAGTGTATTGTGACGAGAGAGGAGAGGCTAATTTGGGCGTTTGTATCGCGGCCACCTAGGTGTATTGTGGCTAGGGGAGAAGGGCTTGAGGCGGAGTAGGCGTGTCGCGACACGACCAGAACGAGCCACGACCGCAGCGACCCTTGCGGTGCGACCTGCGGTCTTCCCCCGGGCATGACACGGTGCTATCTTGTTGCGGACACGGCTTTCTTTGAGACTGCGACAACGGCCGGTAGGACGTGACACGGCAACGCGCCAGCGTGACAAGGCGGCAGCGCCTTGCGCGCACAGACGCGGCGTGCACTTGGGTGGGCTGGGCGGCCAGCAGTGTGCGCGGTGCACCGACGTTTTGGACTCGATGCTTGTTTTGAGTCCTTTGTTTGGACCTTGTTCATGAACCTTATTCATCCGCAATTTTTTTCGAAAAAAAAAATTAATAAAATCAAATAAAATGAGATAAAATTTTTAAAAATGAAAATTTCAAAAATTGAATTTTTGTTGATAAAAATGATTTAATGTGAAATTAATTGTCTCGCATTGCATTTAAATGCAGGGACATAGAATATGAACTATATATTCTGAGTATGAATAGTGTCTCGAGTGTGTTTGTGCCTTAGAATGCGCATTGTATTTAACGCCATTGGTTTGTGTAGATGGCTAGTCAGGATGGGCGTAGAGGGCATCCACGAGGGTATTGGTCGAGGCACCACCGATGTTTGATCGGCGGGCCTTTGTTTGTAGGTATTGCCAGCTGCCGGCTATAGCACGGTACGAGTGCAAGCGGTAGTCGAGGATCCTGGTAACCTCCAGGAGGTTTAGAGGCGCGTCATCCTCCAGAGCATTCACGGGGGGAGGGAATCAGGTGGTGGCGAGACCATTGGTTCATGCAGTAAGAAGGTGTTAGAGGTTATAGAGATTACCTGCGACCGCGATAGATAGGTAGGCGCATTCGGTTGGGGTGATGCCCAGAGTATGGTGGAAGTGGCGAGACCTGCAGAGACTTAGAGCTATGACATGGGCGAGAGTTCGGGAGTTGTTCATGGGTAAGTACCGGATGCTATGAGGCATGCGAGGCTCGGGGAGTTCCTAAGGCGAAGCAAGGGACGTGTGGTGATGGATTATGTGTCTAGGTTCACAGAGCTAACCCGATTTGTTGATAATTACATGGCTACAGACATGGCCAAGGTTAGGAGATTTGAGAATGGATTGAAGTTGTCCATTCGGGCCAGGATTGTAGGACTTCGCCTACGGGATATGGACTCCATGGTTGGTGACCACGACCATAGAAAGAGAGATAAGGATGCTCGGGCACTCGGGATCGCGGGTGTTAGTAAGCGAAGGAAGGAGAGTTGGTCTTCTTCTGGTTCGGAAGAAGCCCGAGGCTTCTAGTTCCGCGGGGTTCAGTCGCGACCATCGGACCGGGGACCGGATATGAGAGTTCTTGGTCGGGCGAGGCAGTCAGTGTGTTATCATTGCCGGCGACACGGACACATGAGGAGGATTGCCCCCGGAGGCCGGGGATCCCTAGGGTTTGGGACGACATAGTCACAGTCGACGGTGAAACGAGGGGAGGATTATAGTATATTCCTCCGGCCAGTCTGAGAGTCGGGAGGGCCGGAGTCTCGGTTCGGGGGGGCTACGGGCACCTCCGTTTCACGGGTAGGCAGAGGCCCGGAGTATGGGTAGAGCGAGGGACCGAGGCCACGAGGCGAGGGTTTATCGGGGTTTAGGGAGGCTCGGGAGCGTGTCTATGCCATCTACCGTAGGTTGGTCGTGAATCGGCCAGGTTATATGGGTACATTTTGCTTTATCTCGCCTATGGGCAAGAGTGTTATTCCATTCTAGTGCTTCGCATTCATTCATCGCTGTATCAGTTGTGATAGAGTTGGGAGGTTGAGACCTTGGAGGAGCCTTTGTATGTGAGTTCTCCCTTAGGGATTAGGGCGAGAATAGGGATGATATGTCGTGGTTGCGAGTTAGAGATCTCGGGGACTCTACTTACAGTGGACTTGAGAATCATGGACATGTCAGAGTTCGATGTCATCCTGGGGATGAATTGGCTGACAGCTTACAGGGTCGTTATTGATTGTGAGCGTAGGAGGGTTACCGCCTACACTCAGGACGGTACTCATGTGGTATTTTTTAGGGAATGACTTGTGACATTTTACTTGAGCAGGTATCTCGAGTCCAATAATCGGGGGACAGGTTAGCCCGGGTGGCTAGCGAGCCTTACCCTAAAGGGCGAGGAGAGGCCAGACTTAGATCTCACCTCGGTAGTGTGCAGTATGTGGATGTTTTCGGATGAGCTACTTGAATTTACCTCCGCGAGGAGGGTTGCGGAGCTTGGTGTCGGAGTTACGCCCTAGTACTTCACGCATCTCTATGACTCCGCATGGGGATGGCACCGGTTTAATTCGCGGGAACTTCAGGAGTCCAGCTATGACTCTGCGGACAAGGGTTCCGTAGGCAGAGAACACTTCACCATGGGCGCTCACAGGTTATTTGCGAAGAGAAGGACAGACCCTTGGCCCGTGCATTGATTGCAGACAGGTTGACGGGGTTACGATCCCGAATCGGTACGTGCCGAGGATTGATAGATTTGTTTAATCGAGTTGAGAGGGAGCGCGGTCTACTCCCGAATGAATCTTACGCACTAGATTACCATCGGTTGAGGGTTTGGGGGCAAATATCCCTAAGACAACGTTTAGGACGCGGTATGGGCACTTTGAGTTCACGGTGATGCCGCACTGGATTGGCAGTGCATGACGGCATTCATGGATCTCATGCATAGGGTGTTCCAACCCTATCTAGATCAGTTTGTCGTGGTCTTCTTGGATGACATCTTGATCTACTCCCAGTCAGAGTGGGAGCATGAGTATTAATTGAGGATCGTGTTACAGTTGTTGAGAGATCATCAGTTGTGCAGTAGGATTGATAAGTCTGAGTTTGGCTTATTGAGGTGAGATTTTGGGGACACGTGGTGTCGGCATCAGGTGTGTCAGTGGACCCAGAGAAGGTCGAGGCCGTGATGAGTTGGGAGAGGCCGAAGTCGGTCTTCGAGATACGTAGTTTCTTGGGATTGGTAGATGCTTACGGGAATTCATTGAAATTTCTCCCAGGTCAGCGGCTTTTTATGACAAGATTGACCTGAAGGAGGTCGAGTTTGATTGGAATAGCGGATGTGAGGAGGCATTCCAGGAGTTGAAGGAGACTTACTTCAACTCCTATCTTGATAGTTAGGATAAGGAACGGGGTACCACAGTGTATTGTGATGCCTTTAGTCTTAGGATTGGGATGTGTTTTGTCTGGTCTGGGAGGGTAGTAGCTTATGGTTCCCGTCGGTTGAAGAATCATGGCGAAATTACCCCACACGACTTGGGTTAGCGGTCGTAGTCTTCGCGAAGATTTGGCGCCACTACTTATATGGCGAGGAGATTCGAGGTGTACTCGGACCCGCAAAGAAGTCACGAAGTATATTTTCATAGCAATGAGGACCTCCAGTATGAGGCATTGTATGGGAGGCCATGCGGATCAGCATTATGTTGGACCGGTGGGAGAGATCCATCTGCGGATGCGTCGATTGGAACACCTCAGGAAGGTGAGCTTGATGCGATAGCGTCTTCTCACGGCTCGGTGACGGAAGAGTTATGCGGATGTACGGCGTGTTAGAGTTCGAGGTTGGTGATCACGTTTTCTTGAGAGGTGATGCCTAAGAGATGAGTGGTCGGGTTAAACAGGAAGCTATCGCGAGGTTTATTAGACCTTCGAATGCTCGAGAGGGTAGGCCTTGTAGCGTGCCGAGTTAGATTCAGATCGACATGTCGAGGGTGTCCCTGGTATTTCATGTCTACATGCTCAGGAGTATACTCGGATCCGACTCATGTGGTGGATTAGGGACAGATTGAGGTTGACACTGGTGGGACCTTTGAGGAGGGACCAATGTGCATTTTGGATAGTCGTGATAAGGTTTTACATCGCAAGATCGTGAGGCTAGTGAGGGGTGCTGTGTCGGCCTTGTGGGTGGAGGGAGTCGCGTGGGAGCGAGGACACGATGAGAATACCTATCCACTCTTGTTTAGGGATGAAGGTACGTGGTTTAGTCGTCTAACAATTAAATGACTATTTACATTCATGATATAGTGCACATTGCATATGCATGTGAGTGATTGTGATTGTCCAGAATTTCGGGACGAAATTCCTTTTAAGGAGGGAAGAATGTAAGACCCGAGAAAATTTCAATTTTTGGAAAAATGGTAAAATCATAATTTCGGACAAAATCCGAAATTTTTCTATATCTTAGATGACGAAACGGATTTCACCGTTGGCATCGTCTCATGAAATCTAGCTAACACGTCGAATTTCGTTGAATTCCGAGACAATCGGAATTGACACGTTTTTCGAGGCATCGCGTATTGGGTGCCGTAAAATGACATGTGATGTGACGAAAGTCACCTATAACATGTACTCATGTTACACATGTTGCATGAGTAGAGAAATGATGGAAATGGACGGCCGAGGTAATGCCAAATGTCAAAAAAGTCCAACCTTGGGGACATAGATGACATTATAGAATTTGTTTTAAATGATAATAAGATGAAATTGTAAATAGTGTCATCTCCTAAATATGCAAAAAGAAGCCAAAAATGTAAAAAGGTGGAAAGGAGATACAGAGAGCTCAGAGTTTGGGTTTTTAAAGTGAGAGTGAGAGACTTCTCTCTAGGTTTCTAGGCGATCCGATCGTCGGAATTCGTCGGAACCGAAGAAGGAGAAATTATTCTACGTGCCCGGTGAGACTACGTGTAGGCTCCAGTTTTAAGGAGTTTCGACAAACTCCGTGAGGTAGGGGTTTCATCCTACTTGTTTTACTCTTGATTTAAGAGCTTTGTTGATGTTTCGGTTGGGTTGAGGCCTTAAACGGCCGTTTGATCGGTCCCAAATCTTGGAACCGAAGTGTTGGAATTTATGAGACCCATTGTGCAGTCCGTAACAGCTTTATGGGCTATTTTGGGTGTTTGTGTTGTAATTTGGGAAATAAATTGTATTGTGATGTGTATGAGGCGGAAATGACCATGAAATTCGGTTTCACAAAGTGGAACCGATGTTGGTGATTTGCCATGAACAGTAACCCGAGGGTTTTACTATTCATGTGAATAGTATTCATGAAATAAATTTTGTGAAATAATGTGTTTGGTTGAGTAATTCAAATCGAATTGCTCGGGGTTGTTAATTAGCCCACGTGAGCTAATTTTTGGTGTAATAGATTGTAAAATTGCATAACATGTTTGTGTGATTAAATTATGTAAATGTTTATCATGTAATATATATTTGCATGCGTTATATAAATTGTATTGGAATTGACATCATGCATTCCATATGCACTAGGGCACCCTAGAACGATAAGAGTGAGTGAATGAGATGGTTATTGAGAGTGGTTTCGGAGGGGTTGACTAATAATATGAGTATCGAAGTGTGTCCATTACAATATTGGAGGGTGATCCATATAAAATATCAATTGTCGTAGTCGGCGATTGATATACATCGAGTTGTCCACTAAATAGATCATCGGAGTCGGTCCATTACTTATATCGGAGGGTTGTCCACAATTAAAAACAAATAACTTTGTTTTGAAAATAATGCTTCCCATACATGGCTTAGGCAAGTGTGAGGGAGACGGTGAGGACTCGAGACATGGGTTGGTCATTTAGACATTCAAGTAGGATCACGTATTTGCTTGAATGTGTGTTTACTTTGAAGCATTGCATATGCATTTAGGTGGAGAGTAACCCATTTAGGGTGATTCCACTACTGGGCGATAGCTCACCCTATCGAGAGAACATTTTTCGAATTACGAGGGGCGTGCGAGAGACGGCTCATCATAGAGACCGTTTGCAGAAGAAGAATCTGGGTTGTGGCTTTGGTTTTGTTATGCGAACATGTATTAGAATGTTTAAACTTTTAATATATGTTGTATAAGAGTGAAATTATTAACTCTTGAAACTATTGGATATAGTTGGTTTATGTTGTGAGTATTAATGCAGGGGCCTAAATGGTCATTTTTACTCATTATAATTGTACATGAGACCCTGTGTGGTCATTGTCTATGTTTGGGACAGATGTTGTACTATGGGTAGAGCTCTCCGTACAAAGGAGGCTCTGCCCGATTTTCATGAGTGGAGTCGGGTAACCCGACATCTACTACTATTCCGCTGGTTGATGGGTTGTCAACGGACCCCCGGGAACGGGGCGTCACATGTTTGCTGATCCATGGAGCTTTTGCTTTTCTTTCTCGCCACCGTCTGCGTTGGCATGTCTCTCCACGCCCTCCTCCTCCTCCTCATCCAAAACAAGAACAACCTCCCGCCAGGCCTTCCCACCGTCCCATCCTTGAAAACAAACTCTGGCTTCTAATATCTTCTAGAAACTTCTCGACGTCGAGACCCTCTTTTTAGGTTGATAAAAAAAATCACCCCAAGACTCTCTTTTAAATGACATTTATTAAGAATAACAATTAATGTAATTAATTAAATGCATAACTCATCCCATTTAATCCCATTTAATAGATATTAAATGGGAAAAACTCAAATTAAATTTAAAAAGAAACAACAAATACAATATGTGAAATTCAACAAGGTTGTTTGCGACACTAACCATAGAGTTTTAGATTTTCTTACTTGCCACCGTCTGCGTTGATGCGTCTCTCCACACATTCCTCTGTCTCCTCAAATGCCAGAACAACCTCTCACTAAGCCCTCCCCCCTTCCCAATTCTCGGAAAAATCCTTTTGCTTCCAAAATCTTCTAGAAACTTCTCGAACGTCAATAGCCCCTTTGAAGGTTGATTAAGAAGTCACCCCAAGACTCTCTTTTAAAGGACATTTGTTAAGAATATCAATTTATGTAATTAATTAAATATATAACTCTTCCCAATTAATCCCATTTAATAGATATTAAATGGAAATGCTCAAATTAAATTTAAAAAGAAACAACAAATATAAATATGTGAAATTCACCATTGTTGTTTGCTGCACTAACCATGAAGCTTTGGCTTCTCTTCTTCGCCACCGTTTGAGTCGTTGTGTCTCTCCACGCGATCCTCTGCCTCCTCCTAAACCACAACAACTCTCACAGGCCTCCTACCATCATGATGACACACCCCACCCCCTACTAATTGGTAGTTGTGCCAAACCCTCCATAAATCTTCCTAATGACTAGGGTCTAGTAGAGACGAGGCGGAAGTGTTGCTATTGAAACTCTATAAAAATTTTTCCTTTTCCCAAATCCTGTAAAAACAATCTACACTTTTCCAAATATGGCAACCCGGCCGCGTTCTTTCAAAGGCCTCGGAACTCGACACATTTCACAACTACGCTATGTACATACATATGATTCCACTATACAAATTCAAAGTATTTCCTTACAAAATATTATTACTACAGCACTGATACAAAAGTCAAGAGAATCCTAATCTGCTCCTGCGTCCGATGTGCCTTTACCTGGAAAATAGTTTTTAAAACAATAAAATAATGAGCTAAATGAGCTTAGTGAGTGTATGTTTTAAAAAATGTTAGTTTTTTCTGAAAACATCTCAAGTAAACTCTCTTTACGGGATATTTTTAACCTTGCTTACTTTAAGGGTTTCTAAAACTTTCCATGCCTTTGCTTTTAAAAGTTTATAAAATTTTTCTCAAATCTCTTGCTTGCTTGCTTTACCTTACTTTGCTTTAAAAGTTTATAAAACTTTTCTCAAATCCCTTGCTTTAAAAGTTTATAAAACTTTTTATAAATCTCTTGCTTTAAAAGTTTATAAAACTTTTCATAAACACGGGAGTCTGGGGTCAACTACTTGCTTTAAAATAAAAACGGGAGCTGGGCTCCAATAGCTTGTTTAAAATAAAGCGAGAGCACAGGCTCAACCGTTCTTTTAAAATAAAAACCGAGACCCGGGCTCAATGTTTTGCTTTAAAATAAACGAACTGGGCTCAACCGTTTGCTTAAATAAACACGGGGAACCTTGGCTCTAGTGCACCGGTGATTGATTTCAAAGCGTATAAAACATGCTTATAAATCATCAACCACTTTGGGAGGCGCGCTACGCTTCTTTGTACCACAGTGAACACGGGAACTTTGGGCATCGGCCGGAGTCTTGGGTGGAAGGACCTTGAAGTCACATCACCTAGGTGGAAGAGCCTTGGCTCGATTCCTTCAGGTAAATATGGTCGGGTGACCTTGGTCTCCGTCCTATGTTAGCTAACGCATAAACCCTATATACTTTTGATCGTACCACGGTCTCCTTTAAATGCCATGATGCATGAGCGAAGTTTCTTGAGCGACGAAATCACAAAATGCATGAATGATATCCTAACACCACCGTGCATGTCTGGGAATACCTCCCGGCCGTATGCTTTGCTTAAAACTAGGGATTTTCGTTAGGCCTATTTTCGAAAATATACTTTTGCTTGCTTGCTCTTTGAAATACGGTTTTACAACTCAAAACCATTGCTTGCTTTTTAAAAGTATGGTTGAATACATCAAAACCATTACTTGTTTGCTTTTCACATATGGTTTAAATCAAAACCATTGTTTGCTAAACTCATTCCTTGCTTTAAAATATGGTTTTCAATCAAAACCATTAAATACCAGTGTAAAACAGTTTATAATAATAATACACTAGTATTTGAAAAATAGGTTTAGAACACTCACCTTTTTGTTTACCAACACTTGAGCACGACTCCACAACTTTCCCGCCTATGCTTTTAACCTATACACTCAAACGAATACGGCGAATACATTAATCGCCTACATATAATGTAAACTTAACGTACTTCATAGCACTTAGTCACACTCAATTCGCTTCGCCGAGGTGACGAGGTACGCTATGTTTTCATTGAGTTTCATTCTTCTTTGAACCTCTCTTAATCATTTATTAAGGTTCCTATACGAACAGTGTATGAATTTTGGCTTAACTATGCGAAACTACAAAAATCTGGGCATTTGGACAATGTGGTACCGGTACCAAACACTTTCTACATGGTGGTACCGATACCACTTACCTTGGTACCAGTACTAATTGGGTTATGTATGGTGGTACAGGTACCACTTCGTGGTTTTGCCCAGAATTACTTCTTTTTCCCTCTTTTGGTACCATCTTTCTTCATACAACTTCTCCATTCCATATTACCTCAAAAACCAACATGGAATTCATCCCAAAACAACTCCACAACACTTGAATTGGTGATTTGGAACTTCTTATAACCAACCCTAGGTGAAAATCCTAAGAATTCAACCCAGGTCCACAGTTCATCTGGCTCCTTATAAATAGGAGGATTCCATGTTTAATTTTCACCAACTAGGGTTTTACCCACATAACTTAGGGTTTGGGTGATCTCTCCATAAAACCCTAGAACAAGGAGCAACTAATCTCCATGTAAAATTCATACCAAAAACCCTAGACATCAAAATACACTTGATTCATACACAATTTCTTCCACTTTCTACTCGCTTCTCACCTTTCCTCTTCTTCTCTTCTCCCTTTCTTCTTCTCAACCGTGGAGCCCTAATTTTTGTGAGACAAAATGAGATGTTTGTGTCTCATCCCCTATTTATAGTCTCAACTTTCCCTTAATTGCAAAGAGGTCCTCCATCTCTCAACAATTTTACTTCAACTTTTGTTATTTTTATTTTGGCATACTCTCTTCTTTGATTATGCCCTTTATGTCCCATTTTGATCAATTACAATTTTACTCTTGTTCTAGTACCACATTCCGGGTTCATAATTTTATCATTTCACAATTTCATCCTTAATAACAACTCCTAAAAATATTACAATTTCACTTGGTACGCATATGCGCCCCTACAGTTACACGTACCGTACACCTTCTCGGGACGGGGCGTTACACTTATCCTCAGAAACATCCTCTTGTTTCTAAAATCTTGTATAAACTTTTTGAATGTCAAGACTCTCTTTTAAGGTTGATCAAGAAACCACCCCAAGACTCTTTCTTAAAGGACATTTATTAAGAATAACAATTATTGTAATTAATTATATACATAACTCATCCCATTTAATCACATTTAATAGATATTAAATGGGAAAAGCCCAAATTAAATTTAGAAAGAAACAACGTATATAAATATGTGAAATTCACCATGGTAGTTTGTTGCACTAACCATGGAGCTTTGCCTTTTCTTCCACGCTACCGCTTTCGTCAACGCATCTATCCATGCGCTCGTCCACCCCCTCCAAAATAAGAACAACCTCCCGCCAGGCCCTCCCACCGTCCCCATCCTCAGAAACATCCTCTGGCTTCTAAAATCTTCTAAAAACTTCTCGAACATCGAGACCATCGTTTAAGGTTGATCAAGAAATCACTCCAAGACTCTCTTTTAAAGGATATTTATTGAGAATAAAATTTATTGTAATTAATTAAATACATAACTCTTCCCATTTAATCCCATTTATAAGATAATAAGTTGGGAAAAGCTCAAATTAAAACTAAAAAGAAATAACAAATATAAATATGTGAAATTCACCATGGTTGTTCGTTGCACTAACAATAGAGCTTTGGCTTTTCTTCCTCACCACTGTCTACGTCGGTGCGTCTCTCCATGCACTCTTCCTCCTCCTCTGAAACAAGAAAAACCTCCCACTAGGCCCTCTCACAGTCCCCATCCTCAGAAACATCCTATGGCTTCTAAAATATTATAGAAACTTCTTGAATGTCAAGACCGTCTTTTAAAGTTTATAAAGAAATTACCCCAAGACTCTATTTTAAAGGAAATTTATTAAGAATAACAATTAATGTAATTGATTAAATACATAACTCATTCCATTTAATCTCATTTAATAGATATTAAATGGGAAAATCTCAAGTTAAATTTAAAAAGAAAAAACAAATATAAATATGTGAAATTCAACATGGTTGTTTGCTGCACTAACCATGGAGCTTTGGCTTTTATCCCTCGTCGTTGTCTATGTCGGTGCATCTCTCCACGCACTCCTCGGCCTCCTCCAAAACTGGAAAAATCTCCCTCCATGCCCTCACACCATCCCCATCCTCGGAAACATCCTCTGGCTTCTAAAATCTTCTAGAAACTTCTCGAACGTCAAGACCCTCTTTTAAGGTTGACAAGAAATTACCCCATGTCTTTGTGATGCCCCAAAACCCGGGGTTCCGTTGACCAACCATCAACCTGTGGAAGACTCGTGGATATCGAATGACCCAATACCACACTTTTTGTCCCATTTATCGAGATCCACATACTTAACAACTAAATGGCCACTCCAGGCCCATTTATCCATTTTCATTTGATACATGAAATATTTTAATTAAAAATTGCCCATAAGGGTTTAATTACAACTCTCTTGCATAATATAACACATGGCAAAACTAATTTTCATATGAAGTTTACAAAAAGATTATAATAAAGCCACAATCCAGCTTTCTTCACAATTGTGGCCTCGAGTGAGCACCATCCACCGGTGTACTCCCTGCACCTAAAATGTTTTCCCATAAAGAGTGAGCCACGCCTAGTAGAGTAAACACCTATAGAGGCTACTCCCCACCTAAGTGCAGATGTAATGGTCATGTTCCATAATTCACATTCACATTCCCAGTAAAAACATGCAATTTCTACCTTGGAATCTTACACGCTATGAAATGAGATGAGGCTCAATCATGTACCATGCCCCGAGTCCTTACCTATTCCCACCATACTCGAGTCTTTACCAACTCCTACCACACAATGAGATGCTAATGTGTGATAAAATCCGTCATTGATGGATTATATCCAATGACCATTTTCAAACGAAATTCATTTGTTTATAAACCAAAAGCTTTTTGGATATTACACCTCAAATGATCATTTTATATTCAAAACCATGTGTCTTTTGTGGGCAGCAAATTTTGGTGAAGCATCGCAGGCTTCGCAAGCCTATACACTTTCACGTGCTTTCACCATTGGAAATATGTATAACGACATATACTGGGTCTTTCACTTGAAGGGGTATATATCCTTGCTTGATATTTCCCGATACATATTTTCATTTTCATGTCTACAACCGTGCTACTTTGTTAGACGTCGTCCAACGGTAGTGAGCCCATCATCAAACACCAAACGCAATGTTGATCCATACCATGTACTCACACCCATGTCATGTGATGTTCCCGTGCATATGCAATGCAATGCCCCATTACATGTTATATCATGCTCCATGTATAATGAATGTTACATGGATAACATAATCCACACCACTCACCTGGTGTCATGGACGATCACATCAGCTGCATATGACTTCCATAATTCATTTCACTCATGTCAATATATCATGCATGCATATATCAACATCAACACACAACATGTCATTCTATGTTCAAGCAATGACACACACACAATCAAGCCATGTAATGGCCATTTGCACATACAAATTTATCACATGTCAATACATTAGAACACACACATTGACATCCAAACATGTCACTACTTAGTCAAGCAATGACACTCTCAAACAAAGTCATACGTGGCCCCAAAGCAAACCTGACAATCACAAGCTAGAGACCCCGCGGCAGGCCCCAAACAAGCCATGAACACAGGCCTCAACACAGTCACATGCTCGCCTAGGCATAGCCTACCTTCACCTAGGCGAAGTGGTACGCCTAGGCGAGCAAAGCCTCTCCTAAGGGAACCAGAAACTCCATATTCTTTGTCGCAAGTAGGACCGCTCGCATGAGAAGCGAGCACCTCCCTCGCCTGAAATGAAGACTCCCTTTCTTCCTCGGGAAGCCCCTTGTCCTCGCCTAAGCGAAGGACACCCGATAGGAACTCAAACATCCACAATTTCCAACCCAAAAATGGAAAGTAAACCAAAGTAGAAAGAATCCCTAGCTCTTAGAACGTAGAAGAAACCCTAGGAAGCCTTGTGGATACTTCCTAAACTCAAAACCTTTGATTTCTCGAACTTCTCCCTCGAATCCTCGGCGAAATCCCGCGTTTTCGGTACTCATGCGTAGCCCTCGTCGATGCGATGAACTTCCATTCTTGGCGCAGACAAGCTTATTAGATGGAATCTGTGATATTGGAAAGGAAGCATGGCTCTACTCTTTCTCTGCCTCTCATACTCTCACGTACACAATAGTAGAAAATCTGATTTTTTTTGCCCTAGTTTCCCCTTTTTGTTTAAGTTTAAGTTGTGGCCCATGTCGCGCCACGTGTCCACACCTGCTCAGGTCCGATTTTGGCCCGAAGCGATTCATTTCGTCTCAGTTCATGTTCAAATCATATTCCATGAACTTAACTCAAGTTATTTCCTAACTTCTGATACTTTTGTAAAAATCTCGTCCTTGGGAGTTACTGGACATCTGTCACCCCGAAAAACGTGAATATCCGACTGTTTCAAAATTCAACGAAATTCGTCTAGGTAACTAGATTTCTAAAGATGAATTCAACAGTGAGGCCCGTTTCATCATCTGAGATCTAGAAAATTTCTAGGTTTTCAACCTGTACTGTAGCGGCAATTTATTGTTTTGCAATTTTTCAGAAAAATTCGATTTTTCCTGGGTTTTACATTCTCACCATCTTAAAAGAATTTCATCCCCAAAATTCACACACACATACACATACCATCACATGCATATGCAATAGTCATTCAATATCAATGACTAAAAACATACCTTCTTCCTCGAATGAGAAGGGATAGTTGGCACGCATAGTGTCTTCGCATTCCCATGTTGCCTCCTCCTCCACGGTCTTTGCCACTGCAACACCTTCACTAGCCTTACCGGTCTTGCCCGCAAAACGATCCCTGTATCTATGATGCGTGCGGGTCCTCCTCGAGTTCATCCATTAAGCACAAGCTCTCCCTAATCCACCACATGAGTCGGATTTGGGGTGTACTTCTGGAGCATGGAGACATGGAATACCACATGAACACTCAATAAACTTGGCAGTAGTGCCAACTGGTAAGCAATCGTACCTACCTTCTCGAGTACCTCGAAGGGCTCAATATACCTGATTAGTGCCCAAAAAGTGCTATTTTAAGCCCTGTTTTTATTGTAGGTTTTGAGTACTTTTGTGTGCTAATCCTGCAGCTCAACCCGATTTGCACATTAAGGTCTGACCTTCGTCTTGATCGCATTTTGTGGCTGAGCTGTAGTTTTGCAAGCTTTAATGCGGAATTTGTTGAATCGACTCAAACCACCAGAAGAATCGAGCCGAGACTCGGAGGTTGCGAGTCGAAGTCGAGAAGGAAATTGGAGCGAAAACAAAAGAAACAAAACATTGCGGGAATTTTGCAAGGTTACAGTACAACTTTGCTTGAGTACTTTGCTCTATGTCTTGTTGAGCCCGCTTTTTACCAGCTTTTTGTACCTTTTTTCCTAAACTACACTCTATGTTTGTTTGGAAATTTATACATTTTTGTAATTTCCCTTGACTCTGAGCAGTATATAAGCCTCAGTCAAGGCTTTGTACAGGATCATCACTAGAATGCAATAAATTTTGGCTCGAAAGGTTTCAGCTCTCCCGCCTGTTTTCTCTTCCCTCATTTTCCCTCATTTTCTCTCACTTTCTCACTTGCCAAAAACCCCCTGAGGGTGACAACTCAGAGGATGGTTGGCTAAGCTCCTCCTATCCTTGAAGAGTAAGGCTGCTGGGTAGGGTTTTGAGGTAAACTACTGGTCCTCTTGTTTTTAACACAAGCAGTTGTTGTCATTTATGCCTATATATCTTACTTTAGGTTTAAATCCTTTTAATTTATCTTGATTGACCAGTACTTGGCAATGTTTTAGGGTTCAGTGGATGCTTATTATTAGATCCATTGATGCTCATTTAGTTGCCATTTATTAGTCACTGTAGGGTAGATCAAAGGATCAGCTTTTACTGTCTTGAAACATTAATGACCAATAAATACTATTTCTCAAGAGGAAAACTATTAGGGTTCGGTTTTTATAGCTAAATGAAGATCCGGTTCGGGAAATGACTATAGGTCATTCTCCCCAACACGAAGAAATGGACCCGAGAACCTCTCATTTACCTTAGGACCTCGGCCACAGTAGCCCGATGCTTAAGGAGTTCTTTTTCTTATTTTCTTCGTTTATTTTCGGCCTGCAAACCACCATACCCTACTATTTTTATCAAACCCAAAATCAAGCGAAATTCACTTTTAGGTTATAGCTAAGTAAGAGATCAGGTTAGGAAATATAGGTCATTCTCACGACACGAAATGGACGAGGACCTCTCGGTTGCCTTAAAACTCAAACCAGTGGCTTGAGACTTCAAGGAGTTTCTTTAATATTCTTGTGATCTTCAAATCCACCAACCACTTGTTTTTATGAAAAGCCTAAAATCGAGTGAAATCGTGGGTTTTTTGCATTTCCATTGTTGATTCTCTGAGAAGAAAGCCCGTCCATTTGTGTTCGACCACAGAGCCAGCATCTTTGTAGTAGCTATGCTACGGTAGTAAGAGGTTTAGGTTTATAAGTATTATTTATTCCGAGCACCAAATCTCTACCCCCAATGCATACTACGATTTCAGCGAATCAAATGGCGTTGTTGCCGAGGATGGTGCCTAAGTCGCAGTGATGACTGTGAATACTTATGATCCTCGACCACGAATGCAGTGAATTACTTTTATTGTGTTTTCTGTTGAGCATTTTTTTTTTTTTGTCAGTTTGTTAATTTTGGTTTCCTTGCTTTTTTTTTTTTTTTTTTTAGCTAACTCTAACCCTTTAGGTAGGACTGTTTCTTGGTTGTCTTGTGTTTGCCTTGTTCTTGTTGCAGGAGAACATGTTCCAATGGGTAAGAAATTCTGAAGGCAGGTTGATCAAAGCCAGTGTTCTACAAGAGTCCAATTTTGAACTGAATATTAGTTTTGATCAAATGGAACACCTAGAGGGAAACAACAACGTCGGTACCCAATGGAGAAAACCTAATGCATATGGGTCCATGAGGGACTATAAAACCCTCGTGGTGAGTGCACCCTCACCCATGGTTCCTCCGGCTACTACACCATATGTTGAGTACTTACAACCTAGTTGGGAACCACCCAAATTCCTCATGTAAGAACCAGACCGCCATAGTATGCACCTCCACCTTCTCCATATTATCCTTCCAACTCCTCAACCACCACAACCACCACAGTTAACATCTTCAATTGAGCAAGCAATCTTGAACTTGGCAAGCGGTGGATACTTTCATAGAGGAGAGAGGCGGGTGAACAACCCGGCCAATCGAGAAAATTGACACGAGTGGAAACCTGAGCGAGGAATTGGTTGGATGGGTTCTAAAGCGAAATTGATCGGAAATTTGACAACCTGCAGTGCTTAATTTCAAGGCTTGCCAGTCAGCAACATGTTCATCAAGAGGAAGAAAATCTGGAGGAAGAGTGCTTGATTGACACTATTTTTGGGTGAGGAAAAAGGCAGGCTCCAGTGAAGCCGAGGAGGAATTGAAGAAGACGGTGAAGCTCTTGAGGCTACTTGAATACCTCACGATTATGTGTTATCTATGGGCCATGGAGGAGAAAAGAAGAAATCCTCCCCTTGATTAGTGAAGAAGGTAGTAGAAAGAAAGCAAGGGAAGAGCCCAAAGCCCCACTTGTATCATGACCCTAGTGCACATCCACGCCTTCACTGCCGGCATTCAACACTGAAACAACAAGGTCATCCCATCTCTGTTTGCTACCTGTAAAACCTCAAGAAGTTAGTGGCACAATGTTCAAACTTATGCCAGCGCATCAAAGACTTTGGCGGCTGCTCGCATCTTGCATGCCTGACGAATGGTTAGTCTTGGTTCATATGTGGAGCACCTGGACCTCAGCATTTCTATAAGCTCCACTAGTTTCAGCAGCCTCAAAAGGCGTGAGAAACTGGTTTTTAGGGGACTCAGTCTCCCCTACTTTTTGTTTTCATTTTTCTTATTTTATTTCATTTTAGTTTAGTTTATTTCAATTTATTTAATTTTTCTCTTTAGGTTTTCTCTAATTTTTAGTTAATCTTTGTTTTTGGCTTATTTTTTATTTTTGCATTTTTTTAATTTTGTGCTTATTTTTTGTAGGTTTTGCTTAGTTTATTGTGAGAGACGGCAAAATCGAAATTTGCGACCTCAGAAAGTCGCAAACTGTGAAAATTCTTGTTTTCAAAAATTACACCCACTTTTTTTTTGTGTCTTGCCTAGCTTGCAGTTTAAAAAATGGAAACTTTGTCCAATTCTGTTGATGTTAGATTGATTCTATGCCTAGTTGAGTTGATGATTAGTTGAATTCTTGTTGATTTCGACCTTTTTCCTCCACCTATAACTAGCCACACACTATGCACATTAGGTTTCAACAATAGGTTGAAGAACTGCCTAACCTCCTAAACTTTGCAAAACCTGCCTTAGTTTCATCAACTATCTTTAATAGGTTAAGGACCCCCATGAAAAGAAGGCCAATGTGTCTTCCAAAATAAAAAAGAAGTGAAAAAGAAAAAGAAAAAGAAGAAAATTGCAATGCTTTGCCTTGAAACTCGAAACCTTTGTCAGGGTATGCTATGACGAGAATCTTTAAAGCCCAGGTCACCCTAAGCCCGACTGGTTATGAGTCATCGACTTTGTGCTCGCTACATGGGTGGATGGGTGAGGTTTAGCAAGTTGTAGGTGCTGGAGTCTCAAAATCATTCGAAGTTTGGGGTGAAACATGAAAAGTTTGTGGTCGAAAGATCCTTATGACTTGATGCCCTAAGCCTTAATTGGTTAGGAGTCATCGGTAGATCCCCGTTACATGGACTTTGGTGAGGTCGATTCATGGCATTGCACCTACAACACAAAAAGAGTTGTGGAATAAGAGTGGGTCACGATCTATTTAGGTTGGTTAGTGTCCCAGGTGGAGCGGTAGCTTGGTAGGGGAGGTGCGGGTTGGCGGAGTTTATTGTCGAGGCGATCAAGCAAACACAAGTTTGGTGGAAGGTTGATTCACGGGAGGCTCTTTTGATACTCAATTTCTATATGGCATTCATTACTCTCGAGATAGTTATTGCATGAGGTTTGTTGATTCTCATTGAGGGGTTAGGCATTTACTCATCCACACCCTTTTGAAATAATACCATTTTGAGAACATAATTTTTTTTATTATTTTGTTTGCTCTTTCTTTCTTTCTTTCATTGCTAAGGGACTAGCAATGTGTCGGTTCAGAGGAGTGATTAGTGCCCCAGTGCTATTTTGTTTTATTTATTGTAGGTTTCGAGCACTTTGTGTACTAATCCCCACCCGAAGCATAACCCATTGCACATTAAGGTCCCGGCTATTCTACTGATCTCATTTTGTGGCTAATTTTGTAGTTTTTGCAAGCTTTTAATGCCAAATTTGTTGAATCGACTCAAACATGAAGAATCGAGCAGGCGCTAGGAGTTGGTCGAGAAGTCATAAGTGTTGGAGTAGAAAACAAAGAAAACAAACTGCTTCTTGAAGGAGGCCTGCGAAATTTGCAAAAATTTAAGTAGCTTATCGTGTCTTGATGACCGGGTTTTTACTGACTTTTTGTACCTTTTTCTAAACTACCCTTTATGTTTGTTTGGTAGTTTATACATTTCAATAATTTCCCTTGACTCGAAGCGTATATAAGCTTTCATTCAGGGGCTCACACGTCTGAGATCATCAACTTTGGAATGCAATAAATTTTGGCTCGAAAGCTTTTAGCTCTCCCTTTGTTTTTCTCTTCCCTCGATTTTCCCTCATTTTCTCTCACTTTCTAAACACGAAACACCCCCTGAGGATGACAACTCAGAGGATGGTTGGCTAAGCTCCTCCTATCCTTGAAGAGTAGGGCTGCTAGGTAGGGTTTTGAGGTAAACTATTGGTCCTCTTGTTTTTAACGCAATCAGTTGTTGTCATTTATGCCTCTATCTCTCACTTTAGGTTTAAATCCTTTTGACGTGTCCTGATTGACCAGTACTTGGCAATGTTTTAGGGTTCAGTGGATGCTTATTACTAGATCCATTGATGCTCGTTTAGTTGCCATTTATTTGTCACTGTAGGGTAGATCAAAGGATCAGTTTTTACTGTTTGGAAACATTAATGACCCGATAGTACTGTTTCTCAAGAGGAAAACTATTAGGGTTCGGTTTTATAGCTAAATGAAGATCCGGTTCGGGAAATGACTATAGGTCATTATCATGACAGAAATAGACACGAGGACCTCTCGGTTGCCTGAACTTAAACCAGGTGGCCCAGAGACTTCCAATGAGTTTTTTACATTTTATTACATTTTAGTAGCAGTCTTCAAATCACCAACGCCACTATTTTTTGTGAAAAGCTACAAAATCCAGTGAAATCACCATTTTGACTCAGCTTGTTGGTTACTACCACGAAGAAAACCTATCACTGTGTTAGGCCACAGAGCCCTTTATCTTTGCCGAGTGGCTATGCTACGATAAGTAAGAGGGTTTAGGTTTATAAATCTTATTGATTCTGAGCACTAAATCTCTACCCCAATGCATACTACGATTTCAACGAATCAAATGAATTTCGTAGGTTGCGAAATTTTGCTTGACCTACTTGAAAATTCTGTGGTGTTTTTATTTTCTTTTGTTTTCTGCTCCAATTTCCTTCGAGCTTCTAACTGCTGACTCAGGAGTTGGCTTGGATTCTTTGTGTTTGAGTCGATTCAACAAATTTGGCATTAAAAGCTTGCAAAAACTACAAAATTAGCCACAAAATGCGATCAGTAGAATAGCCGGGACCTTAATGTGCAAATCGGGTTATTTCGATGGATTAGTACACAAAAAGTGCTCAAAACCTACAATAAATAAGGCTCAAAATAGCACTTTTTGGGCACTAATCAATACCTCAGCAAAAGCTTTCCCCACTTGCCGAACCTAACCACTCCTCTCTTAGGCATCACCTTCAAGCAGACATGATCACCTACCTCTCGAACTCACAGGGTCGGCTGGCAGATCTTTCGGCATAGCTCTTCACAGAGCTTTGAGCTCGAGAAAGGCAGCTTCCATATCAAACCCGCCTTCTCAGAGGTGTCTCTAACCAAATCCAGACCCATGGTAGGTCTCTCTCCCATCTCCGTCCAACAAACCGGAGATTGACACTGCCTCCCATATAATGCCTTATAAGGTGCCATCTGTATGCTCGCCTGATAACTATTGTTGTAGGCGAATTCCACCAAGGGTAAATGCACTTCCTAGCTACCCTTGAGATCTAGGAAGCATGCCCGTAGCATGTCCTCTAAAGTCTGGATGGTCCTTTTTGACTAACTGACCGTCCGTCTGAGGATGAAAAACTGTGCTCATCATCATCAATTGTGTCCCCATGACTCGTAGGAAACTCTTCCAGAAATGAGCCGTAAAACTGGATCCCGATCCGATACTATGGATACTAACACTCCATGTAACCAGACTATCTCCCGTATATACAACCTGCAGAATTCCTCTAGAGTGAAGGTCATTCGCACAGCCAAAAAGTGTGTCGACTTAGTGAGTCGGTCCACTATCACCCACACCGCGTCATGCCCTTGCAATGTCCGAGGATAGTGAGTCACAAAGTCCATCGTGACATATTCCCACTTCCACTTTCGGCTACCTCAGTACAGGAGTAATCCTACTAGTCTCACGGTGCTCGTGTTTACCTGGCGACCGCGTGAGACATTGTCGAACGAAATCTCCAACGTGTTTCTTCATCCCACTCTAGTAATATTGACAACGAAGATCATGGTACATTTTCGTGCCACAACAAAATTAGAGCAATGAAACTCCTTGAGGATCTCCTCTCTCATATATGCCAATTGTAACGCTCTAAAAATACCCTAACAGTTTCAGAACATGTTTAGGGTATAAAATAAAGTAAATGAAATTTTTTCGAAATTTAATTCTTAAGAACGAAAAAAATTATACAACTTAGGAAATTTTATAGGAAGCGAGAATAAATTTAGTAAAAATGTCAAATGGGGACCCAGTGTCCTAAATGAGGAGTGTAGAGTTGAAAATATGAATGAAATGAAAATAGAAATTGAAATGAAGTGTTAAAGAGTGAGAAAAATGAGAAATGAGGTTGTGTGTAGCGAGCAAGGCCTTATGAGACATGGGGATTTAAAGACCACATTTTGTCTTTGAGAGACAAAACTCTCATTGGAGCATTTTGTGTATTGGGAGCGCTAGGGCATCATACGGTTGAGTGTTGAGGGGAGAAAAATTTGTGATTTCTCCATGTGAACAAGAGATTTGGTGATCAAGAACAAGAAGGAACCTTAGTATTGAAGAATCCAAAGATTTGAGGTAAGAGACAAACCCTTTTACCCTTCTTTTCTTGTGTTTGTTGGGTTTAGAGAAAAACCCTAACTTTATGTAAAAGTGTTCGTGGATAGTTTTAGTTCAGTTTGAGGTTGTTTTGTATTGTTGGTTGGATTGGTTTGGAGGAGTGTTTGTAAAAAGGGAAAATGTTGGGTTTTCAAAGGAAATTCTGTCAAAATTTTGTCAAAACCCCTGTTCTTGTTTTAGCTATATATTAAGTTATAATCATCAAAATGAAGTGATTCCAATTGGTAAAGAACCATAAGAGATAGGGCTACAAAGGTATGGGAGAGACTAGGAGAAAATTGTAGCTCTAAGGCTCCCGAATATGGGCTTAAAGGTAAGTTTGGGTAGCTCACGGGTATGCTCTATTTTGGGTGTTGTTATGGTGTGTTGGCCATAAGTTGAGTTTCACTCTTCCAAATTGAGTGATTCAAAATTCTGGGTAAAATATACTTCTAGGGGAATAATTTACTTGGGGTAAGTGTAAGCAAATTGTTACCCCAAAGTGGCCAAAAATCTGTTAAAGTGGAGCTATATGTAGGAACAGTCTAATTCTGTCTTGCAAATTGGAGTAGTATGGATGTAAAATGTAATACCTTGAGTTTTGGTGATCCAAATTGGATGATTCCAACTGGATAAGAAAAATTAGAACCATATCCTCAAATGCGTGGAAGGGACCATTACCAATTTATGGAGTTAAGACCCACGAGTGCGAAAACATTGGAAATAGTAAGTGACGAGCATACCGACCAGTTTGGCATTAAAATGTCGTAACTTGTGTTTGGGTTATCCAAATGAGATGATTCCAATTCCTACTAAAAATAGACTCATAGAGGTATAATTTTCTTGAAGGAAGCATGAACAAAATATGGCTCATGTGTCCCCAGAAAATTTTTCAAGTGGAGGAGTATTGGGTAGACATCAACCCTAACCAAAAACTCTTAGAATAATCGACTAATATGTGATTGTCATTATATTTGAATAGGGGCTGACGAGGAGGAAAGCCCACATTGAAGTCGAGATTAGAAGATTGGAATCAAAGCGACGATTACAGTTTGTTCTCAAACCCTCTCTCTATTTCTAAAATATTTGAATAATTGCGAAATGATTTGAATTTTGGGTATGATTGACAAGAAAGTGCATATTGATTTGTGTTTGAAATTATTTGTTTTAAGTAATTTGAGACAATTGCTTGTGAAGCAATTTGCATAAAAAATTGCATGAATGTGAAGAAAATATTCTGCATATGATATTTTGGCAGCATATATACTATTGTAAATTGTATTGAATGATTTTAATGCTTAAAGCTAGTTAGAATTGAGTTAAGGATAAATTGGTATACCAATAAGAGTCGAACAAACGTGCTATTACGACATCTTTGTCAGAAGTAGCCAGCGGAGCCCGATATCGGTAGTGTACACCAACCAAGTACATATTTTTATAAAATCGTGTTTGCACTGGCCTGCAGCCTAGCGGGACCATGGCGATGATTCGTTATCCTGTGCACCGAAAACATAGGTTAAATTCGATAAGGGCTAGAATGCAAAATGATAATGAGAATGAAAAAGTGCATGATTTATGATCTGAATGATTTGTTGCATTTGAAAATGCATAGTTTGAGATGACCAATGAATTGTAATTGATTAAAAGGAAATATATCGTTATGTATGTATTGTACTGCATTAGTCATTTAAGAAAGTATGAAAGCATTGTCTTATGAAATTTCATGATTTGATTTAAACTGAAATAAAGAGAGAATTGTATATAACTACAAAGCATGAAAATGTTTAGCGTGTTGTTTTTATCAACACGTAGGTACCAAGTAGAAAGTAGCGGGGCCAGAAAGATCGCGGGTGCGAGGAGTCCTTTGTCAAACAATGTAGAGTATAAGAAGTAAAATGCTCAGTCCCGTACATATCATTCCATTCATGATATTTTGTAACTATTTTGCATTGAATTCAATGATGTAAAGTCTTCTTGAGAAAGAATATATTGCGCTCCTTTTTGTTTGGATATTTATGGAATGTGTTTTAAGAGAGGTGAACTCTAAGAATATCATTTGTAAATGTAAATTTGAAAAACTTACGGAATGCCAATTTATATAAATACGTTATTCAAAAGTCAATTACTAGACTATTTGAATTAAGGAATGTGTGTGTGTGTGTGTGTGTTTATATATATATATATATATATATATATATATATATATATATATATATATATATATGTATGTATGTATATATGTATATATTCTTTTATGTCAAAGAATGTGATTAGGTATTGATATCATACACCTATAAATAATTATGTTTTAAATGAATATTAATTATTCATATTAGAAATGGGTATATGAAATGTGTTTAAATGAACAGGCCTTTAAAAGGTAAAAGAGAGTGCTACACCAATTATGGAACCACGACTCTTCCCCTATACCAAAGACTACCATCCGTGTGAATGGCCCAGCCTTCGTCACCTGTACCCCTCTGTACCCGATCCCTGATAGACAATATCTTTGTGTCTTGTCCTTGGAACTTAATAACTCGATAGGAAGGCGTAGCACTAAACTCCAGTTACTCTAAAGCAGTCACTATGCTATAGTCGAGCGCCCCACAATCTCGATCATACGCCACTCAGGGAAGCTATACTATTGACACTCCTAGTGACTTACGGTTGAGTGCATCAGCCACCACATTTACCTTACCAGGGTGGTAATGCAAAGTGAAATCATAATCCTCCAGATACTCTATCCATCTATATTGCCTCATGTTAGCTGTGTAAAAAAAACGTACTTTAGACTCTTATGGTCCGAAAACACCTCGAACCACCGTATAAATAGTAGCGCCAAATCTTCAAAGCAAAGACCATGGTCGCCAACTCCATATCATGTGGGTTAACTCTGCTCGTGGTTCTTTAACTATTGAGAACCGTAAGCCACTACCCTCCCAGACTACATCAAGACACATCCTAGTTCATCCTTAAAGGCATCACAATACACCATGTACCTCTGTCCCCTCTCTGGAACTATCAAAATAGGGCGACATAGGTTCCTTTTCATTTGCCAGAATGTCTTCTCATAGGTCATTCCGCCCAAACTTGGCAAGCTTTCCGAGGGTAAATCGTGCCATAGGGACATACTTGAGAAGTTCCCAATGAACCTTCTGTAGTACCTTGCCAATCCTAAGAAATTGTGTATCTCGAAGATTGACTTCGGTCTCTCCTAACTCATGACTACCTCAACCTTCTCCGAGTCCACAGATACACCCCAGAGCGTGCACCCCGAAGAATCTCGCCTCGAGTAAGTAGAGTCGCACTTGCGAACTTGGCATCTGGCTGATGTTCTCTCAAGCTACGGAGAACAATCCTCAAGTGACCTCATGATCCTCCTCGGACTTGGGGCCAGAGCAAGATGTCGTCCCACGAAAACCACCTGAGCAGTCTGAATGGTACAGACACCACATGCCTGAATCATGAATAATGCTAGAGCATTCGTCAATCCGAATTGCATCACTGTGAACTCGAAATACTATATAGGAGTTCTAAGCGATCTTAGGAATGTTGTCTCCCCTAACTCTCAAGCGATGATGCTTAGGTGTGGAGATCTATTTTGGAATAAACCCACGCCCTCTTAGCTGAACAAATAAATCATCAATCCTCGGAAAAGGGTACCTATTCTTGATAGTAACCCTATTCAACCGCTGGTAATCTATACATAATCGAAAAGTCTTGCCCCTCTTCTTGGCAAACAATACCCCGGGGACCTCGAGGTGAAGATTAGCGGTGCAATAAAACCTCACGTCGACAATTCCTGTAATTAAACCTTGAGTTCTACTTATTTCGGCAAAGCGCCATTTTATCTTGAGTCATAGAAATAGGTGATGTACCAGGATGCAACTCAATAATGAAGTCTACATCCCTATGCGGTAGTAATCCCGGTAGCACATCCGAAAAAATGTCCTCGTACTCACAAACCACAGGGTATGCGAATCTGTCTGCTTGTCCTCCAATGAGTGGAAGCGCCCGGTGACCCATCAACTACCCGTCCATCTAAATTAGGTATACGGATTGGGGTGAAGCTTCATGCTTATCCTTGAAACATAACACAAATGCGATCGATTATTGTGGCGGTAACCCTCCTGCGATCCTGATCAATGTGACGACTCGATGTGCGTCGACTAGTGCATCCCAGGATGACATCAAACTACGACATGTCCATGACCACACCCCAGATTCACAGTGAGTAGATCCTTGAGATCTCTAGCTCACAATCGACATATCTAATCCCAGCAGCTCACCCTAGTTCCTATAGGAACTCACATGCTTAGCTCTTCTAAGGGTTCAACTCCAAGCCCAAATCTTTCACACATGATGCAACAATGAATAAATGAGATGCACCATAATCAAACAATACTCTTGCCTATAGGCGAGAGAGTAGAAATGTACCCTGTATGACTGACTAATCTGCAAGCTCAATCTGAGGTGCAACGGTGTAGACACTCCCTTAGGTCCTTGAGGTCCTAGCCTGTGAGCCCTGTGCAGTAGCACCCATCTAGCATGTTTGCGAAGTAGTAGGTGCTTGTGCAGCACCTTAAGACTAATACCAGTTCCCTTGGTCCATAGTAGGGTAAAGAGGAACAAGCGTAATACGTGAATGTCTCGGTGTGGCGGGACTATGGTGTCCCATAACTCTTGGGATCCTTGCACCACGGGGGCGATCTCGGTCTCAGTGTGGAATGGTGGAGGCCCCAGAAATATGCTCTCTACCTTGGCTGGCTAGGAGCCCTAAAGTGTCTCCTATATTGGGATGACTGATTCTAGCCTTAGCCTTTATGGGTGTGGTCCTGTCCCTGAAGCCCTTGCGGAGTAGAAGTCCTCAGCTTCTTTCCCGATCTAGAAGAAGAGAGTTGACTCTCCTTCCTCTTATCAGCACTTGCATCGAGGATGCTACGTGCGTCGTCCCACCTCCCACTCTCGATGGACATAGTCGTCTTGACTATAAAGTCCGTATCTTGCCAAGAAAAAGAGTCCTGATTTTACCGGATGGACAATTTCAAACCATCCTCGAACTTTCTTACTTTGGTCATATTTGTGGCCACATAATCATCAGCGAAACAAGCTAATTCAATGAGCTTAGCCACGTATTCGAGCACTGTCATCGTTCCTTGTTTCAACTCTAGGAACTCCCGATCTTTTGCATGTAGAGTGATGCGATAAGTGGCCCACACACACTGCCGCACGCATGGTGGTCTTGTTTGGTATCCAGAAGTCGCGGGACACGATGATCCGCGGAGTTCACCCTCTTACTGGAATGTGGCTAACATTATCTTAGTGGCATCAGAGGTGACCTCCATAGCCTCCAATATCTTTCCGACTTGTTGGAACCAATGATCAGCCACCATCGGGTCCCCTCCTCCCTTGAAGGTTGGAGGATGATGCACCTTAAATCTCTGGAGGTTACTTGACCCTCCTTTGCCCACGGTTGCACTAGCTTGTGCAATAGTGCTTGGCTTTCCTGGCTACTACGCAGTGTAATAGTAGCGTGGTTGGCGCGATAGCCTCCGTGAAGGCTTGTTGGTCAAGAGCCGGTGATGATTCAGTTGTTGCCACATCCTGCGCTTCTATGTCCTCTTCCTCGACTTGCCATCTACACATGTCAAATAGCAAATTGAGATTCATTTTCTTGTCAAACTAGTAGTGCATGTGCCAGCTACTAATAAACATTAACAACCCGAACCATCCGTTGGTTCTTTTCCTAAACCCTTAAGGTTATGTTCTCTAACCCTAATGTTCATCTTTTTCCATATACACTCTACCATGTATATTTTTCCACACAACACATAGCAATTCTATATATATATATATATATCACCTTGGTTCTTTTCCTAAACCCTTAAGGTTATGTTCTCTAACCCTAATGTTCATCTTTTTCCATATACACTCTACGATGTATATTTTTCCACACAACACATAGCAATTCTATATATATATATCACCTTGGTTCTTTTCCTAAACCCTTAAGGTTATGTTCTCTAACCCTAATGTTCATCTTTTTCCATATACACTCTACCATGTATATTTTTCCACACAACACATAGCAATTCCATATATATATATATATCACCATGTATATATTTCACACAACACACAGCACACATTGATGTAGTGCAACATGAAACACACAATGCATGTAATGGTCTAAACCCATCCCATCAAGCCCTATGTAATCACTTACCTATATTGTGATACTAAGCTGTGACGCTGGTATCAGATACCAAGCACTAGGTAATCATAAACCTAGGCTCTAATATCAAGTTGTGACACCCAAAAACCCGGGGGTCCTTTGACCAACCATCAACCTGCGGAAAACTCGTGGATATCAGGTGACTCGATACCACACTATGTGTCCCATTTACAGGGATCCAAAAACATAACAACTAAATGGCCACTTCGGGCCCATTTATCCATTTTCATTTAAAACATGCAAGATTATAATTAAAAACAACCCATAAGGGTTTAATTACAACTCTTTTTCATAATAAAACACATGGCAAAACTATTTTGTAAATAAAGTTTACAAAAATAGTTTTGTAAAGCCACAACCCAGCTTGTGGCCTCAAGTGAGCACCGTCCACCGATGTACTCCTTGCACCTGAAATGTTTTCTCATAAAGGGTGAGCAACGCCTAGCAGAGTAAACTCTTACAGAGGCGATTCCCCACCGAAGTGCACATGCAATGGTCATGTTCCACAATTCACATTCGCATTCACATTCCTATTAAAAACATGCAATTTCTATCATGGAATCCTACATGCCATGAAATGAGATGAGCCTCAATCATGTACCATGCCCCGAGTCCTTACCGACTACCACCATACCCAAGTCTTTACCGACTCCTACCACACAATGCGACGCCAATGTGTGATAAAATCCGTCATTGATGGATCACACCAAACGCAATGTTGATCCATACCATGCACTCACACCCATGTCATGCGATGTTCCCATGCATATGCAATGCAATGCGTCATTGCATGTTATATCATGCTCCATGTATAATGAATGCTACAAGGACAACATAATCCACACCACTCACCGGGTGTCATGGACGATCACATCACCTACATATGACTTCCATAATTCATTTCATTCATGTCAATATATCATGCATGCATATATCAACATCAACACACAACATTAATAATTCCACATGTTCAAGCAATGACACACACTGCAAATCAAGCCATGTAATAGCCATTTGCATATACAATTCATCGCATGTCAATACATTAAAACACCTGTGTTGTGACATCCCGAGCATGCCATTACTTAGTCAAGCAATGACACTCTCAAACAAGTCATACAATGGCCCCGAAGCAAGCCATAACAATCACAAACCGGGTCATGAAATCGACCTAAATGGAAGGCCATGAAGACACGAGGGCCTCGGCACGATTAAGGCGCACTTTAGCGTGCTTACCTTCGCCTAAGCGAGCAAAGCCTCGCCTAAGTGGACCAGAAACTCCATATTCATGTCCTTGGGTTCGCCTTAGCGGACCCCTTCACCTAGGCGAACACCTCCTTCGCCTAGGCGAAGACTTCTTTCTTCCTGAGGAAACCCCTTGTCCTCGCCTAGGTGAAGGACACTTGGCAGGAACTCGAATATCCACCATTTCCAGCCCAAAAATGGAAAGTAAATCATGGTAGGAAGAATCCCTACCTCTTGGAACGTAGAAGAAACCTTAGGAAGCCTCGTGGACACTTCCTAAACCAGACACCTTTGATTTCCCGAACTCCTCTCTTGGATCCTCGGAAAAATCCCGTGTTTTCGGTACTCACGCGTAGCCCTCGTTGATGCGATGAACTTCCGTTCTTGTCTCGACGAACTTTGACCGACGAAATCTCGTAGATCTTGGAAAGAAGCCCTTGACTCTTTCTCTTCTCTCACTACACTCTCACACTTGGCGTACACGACGTGTAGAAAATCGTTTTACGCCTAGTTTCCCCTTTTTGTTTAAGTTTAAGTCATAGCCCATGTCTCGCCATGTGTCCACACTTGCTTAGGTCCAATTTTGGCCCGAAGCAATTCATTTCGTCTTAGTTCAAGTTCAAATCATATTCCACGAACTTAACTCAAGTTATTTCCTAACTAGAGATTTTTTGGCATAAATCTGCGTCCACAAAAACCATTGGACACCCGCCACGAAAAATGTGAAAATAAGTGTTTTTGGAATTGAGCATGGTCGTCTACGCATAACTATATTTTGCTAGACAAATTCAACAGTGAAGTCTGTTTCGTCATCCGGGATTTAGAAAATTTCAAGGATTTCAACTTGTCTTGTAGTGTGATTCTTTGTTTGCCATTTTTTAAAAAATTCAATTTTCTCGAGTTTATAGAGCGTATTTTAAGGACATTTATTAAGAATAATAATTAATGTAATTAATTAAATACATAACTCATCCCATTTAATAGATATTAAATGAGAAAAGCTCAAATTAAATTTAAAAAGAAACAACAAATATAAATATGTGAAATTCACCATGGTTTTTTGCTACACTAACAATGAAGCTTTAGCTTTTCTTCCTTACCCTTGTCTGCGGTGTACGTCTGCCCTGACTCCTCCAACTTCCTTCAAAACCAGAACAACCTCATGACAGGCCCTCCCACCGTCCCTATCCTCGAAAACATCATATGGCTTCTAAAATTTTCTAGAAACTTTTCGAACGTCGAGACCCTCTTTTAAGGTTGATCAAGAAATCACCTCAGGACTCTATTTTAAAGTACATTTATTAAAAATAACAATTTATGTAATTAATTAAATATGTAACTCATCCCATTTAATAGATATTACCTTTGTATTTGTTGTTTTTGTATTTAACCTCATTAATCATCACGCACATCCTACACAATAGGTACCACCGACTTCGGTCGTGTGACACATACAACAATAATCAACAACATTAAATTTCTAAAAGAAACCGACAATAAATATAACTTGTGTGATGTCTTTCGCTTCGTGCCGATTTTCTCCTAGATCGGTAACAAAATTGCACTCCTGCTTAGACAACATTGCCAAATTGAAAATAGTTTAAGAGAAAAAATAAAAACAAAAAAGAAAGAAAGAAACAGTAAAAAAAAAAATCTAAAAGAAACTACATGAACCTTGAGTGTTTTCATCGGTGCACTTTGATTTCAGGAGAATTGTTTAGGTTGGACTCTTTATTGTTTATGTCATCATCGGCGTTTTCCATAAACAAAAGGAAAGAAAGAAGTAAATAAAAAACAAAGAATTATACATGCGGGAGACTCTCCATTCCTTTCAAATTGGATACAATAGCTCCGATGGCGGTATAATTATTACGACCTCTAGAAGTACTTGTAGAAATTGTCTTCCGCATGGCTTCTTGGAGCGCCACCACCTGTTCGCTTATGTTTTCGGCGTTCGCTGCCTCAACCGATTTGCTATGATAAATGTCCCCACAATACTTTATAAACTAAACAAAGTTGATGTAATTCGAACTAATGTTTTAAAATTTAGACCGATAATTGAACCGAAAAAGTTAGTGATTCACGATTCATTGGTCGAACCGTGATCAAACCGGTGATGTAATAAATATGTAATTTATATTTTATTAAAAATATAATTAATAATTAATAAATTTTAAAATATTATTTATTTTATTCTATAAAAAAACGTGAATATTTTAATTTGATCAAATATATGTAATATTTAAATATGGAAAACATTAAAAAGGTGAAAATAGTATATACTAAAATTTAATGATATATATATATATATATATATATATATATATATATATATATATATATATATATATATATATATATATATATCGTTCTTTATATTTATTATAAGATTTGTTTGTAGCACAAGTTGAGTGATGATTTGGTTATATGCTGCTGTTTGGGAAAACTTCTCCTACATGGTTTGATTCCCTCCATTACATAATTTAATGTTTGTATTTTGCTTACCCACCTAGATGAGTCCCACATCGGATACAAGAAGAAAATTAAAGATTTGTGTTAGCATAATGACACAGGTTATACACCGTGGCTAGTAGCCCAAATAAGGCTTGTTAACGTTAGGCCATCTCTTCGATATGACCAATTTTGGTAAAAAGTCAAGGTACATTGAATTGGTAGATTCTTTAAAACCCGCTTGGTTCACTCAGTTCGGTGGTTCGACCACCGGTTCGTCTAGTTCAAGGAACGTTCGATAGGAAAACAGTTCTCGTTGTTGAATCAAACTGAAATGCCGATCAATCGATGACTGAACCGATTCAACTGGTCAGTCCGATCCAGTTTTCAAAACCCCATAATACTTATCTAATCAAACAAAGTAGCGGTAATGACATATGACGGCTCATAAAGCACAAGTACCCGACTTCGCGGCGACTAGGTGACGTACGCCTTATAAACCAAAGAAAGCCAAATTTTATACGACATTTAATTACCAATAATAATAACAACAACAACATCAATGACTCTTATCTCATTGGTCTCATCATTAGTGCACTTTGATTTCAAGCGAATTGTTCAGGTTTGACTCTGAATTCGTTGGGCCAAGAACTAAAGTTCATCGCCTCGACGAGGGCTACGTGTAGGCACGAAAATAAATTTCCGCAGGTAATCCCAGGAGAAAAAATCAATTTTACTACGAGAAAAATGGCAAAATGGTAATTTTGGTCAAAATCGAAATTTTTCTAGATCTCGGATGTGAGAAGCGGACTATCTTAGTTGGAATCGTCTCGCGAAATCTAGCTATCATGTCGAATTTCGTTGAATTCCGAGACATTCGGAATTTCACGTTTCGAGCGCGTGAAGGAGTGCGGGACAACGGCGCTATGAGTGGCTCAAGAGATGCCACATGTCTTGGGCAGAATGGGTCAAACATGAGCTCAAGTGTGGGGCCCATGTGGACACATGGCATGATGCCATTTAAGGGAAATCCAATAGTGGATGGATAAGGGATAAGGTGTAATCCTATGAACAAATAGGTGATTGACATGTGGCAAGAGAGGACAATTCTCTTGACCAAGTTGACCCAACCAGTTTGGGTGAGGAAGAAGGAACAAATGGTGGAGAGGAGAGAGAAAAGAGTAGGATTTTAGCGAGGCTCTGCCTTCTCTAGGATTCTGGCGATCGGTAGTCGGTTTCAGGCGGGTAAGAAGCAGTTGCTCCCCACGGCCAAAGACTGCACGTGGAATCTTGGTTTTGGGAGTTTCGACAAACTCCGGAAGGTAGGGGTTTTCTCCTACTTGTATTATTCTTTGGCTAAGGGCCATTTTAACGGATGGGGATTTGTTAAGGCCTGGATGGTCATGTTTTCGACTCCAAAAGATTTGGATCGAGTGAAGAAATCCCTAGAGTGGTTTTAGACAGTCCACGGACTGTTTGTGTGTGGCTTGTGTGATGTTGTGTTATTGCCATGAGTAAAGGACATGTTGATTGTGATTTTGTGGGCAACCCCTTGATGGGCTGTCGGTTTGTTGATTAGCCCAAGTGAGCTAATTTTGTGTTATTGTTATGAATGAATAACATGAGTAAGTTTTGTTAATATATGCATGCTTAGTATATTAACATGGACTGTATGTGATGAGTGCCTAAAACAATCATGCCATACCCGCATCTATTCTATGGTTTTAGCTTTATTTTACAATTAAATATGCATTTTATAGCCCGATATATGATTCTTGCATTTTGTGTGAATAGCGGGGTGGAGCAGAAGGGTTTGGGACCATTTTGGAGCGGAGAAGAGAGCAGATTTGGCGGGGCGTCGCGACGCCCCAGCGTCTCGACGTCCAACATCATAACGTCGGCGCCAAATTACGTCTCGACATCATTAAAAGCAAGGGACGGGAGCTCGAGAGGGGATCGGAAAAGCGTATGGACGGGCACGAAAGCGAAGCGTGATGGGTCGGATCGGTGGAAGACAGTTGCTTTTGTATTTTCTTCTTTCCTGAAAGACTGCTGATGTTTTATAGATTGATTATGTGTATAACCAAGTCGGTATATTGGAATTCACATCTAGGGTTTTGTTGAACCTGTCGGGATTACATGGATTAAGATTTTGATTTTTATATTAGATTATTCATGACTTGGTATATGCTCTATATACGTGATTTATATACATGTGATGTTTGGCCAACATTAGCATGATTTTCTTTGAGTATCAGATCAGAGATGAGGGCCTTGAGGATCTAAATAGGCGACCTTCGGGTCGGTCGGTAAATAGAGATATCCGTCAGGGTGGTAGTGGGTTAGAACATTTAAAGCGTTTCGGGCATTGGGTTGGGGTAGAGGATACACTCCAGCCACGGTGGCGGATGGCGGATGCACCTCGATGGGGGTATCTCGTGAGGCACAATCACGCCCGTATCGATAGAGTCGCGAATAGGCGGATAGTAATTTCTTTAGGTAGTAATCCATCGAAGTGGTAGGGAGACGGAGGCCCTAGTCTCACAACCTGAGTATTACTAAGATAAATTAGTTTAGTTTAATCTGCATTGGATTAATTTGTGTCAAAACTGCGTCTGGAGCTATTCAAAGGCTAAACTTCGATGAGTCAGCGCTAACTTCTCCACGTGGATCGATATCGTGCCAGATTTTCTTGTATTACTTGATACGACGCGTGCACTTGCGCACATAGGCGTACACAGTTAACACACCACGCTTTTGGCCTATCAAGTTTTTAACGCCGTTGCCGAGGAAAAGTTTTTGTGTTGATATTGAAAAACAACAATTATATATTACTCTAGAATTCTTATTTTTGTTTTTATTTTACTTTCAAGTCTTCAGTAATTTGGTCTTTAATTTGTGTGTGATTGCGGTCAAAGTTTATAGTGAGTGCATGCAAACACGAGTCGGGTTGAACTACATCGGTTTGATCCTAAGTCGGGAAGAACGCCGTGCGAGCGAGAAAAGCACAGTATAGAAATCTAGCAATCATGCAGAACAATGAAGAGCACGATCTTGGCCATGAGCAAAACGAGCCACAAAGGGACTGCAATGGGAATAACGGTAGGAATCATGCACCCAGGCCGTTTATACAGCCAGATGATCCATTCATGTTGTTAGAAGAGTTTGCCTACGCTACCGGTGGTTGTTGACGGCTATCCGAAGACCACTATTCAAGCAAACAACTTCTAGTTGAAGTCAGTGACCTTACAGATGCTTAAGAACATCCCTGTTCCACGGATTGCCCAATGAGAATCCGAATATGCATTTAACCAACTTCCTCGAAGTCTGCGACACGATCAAGTACAAGATAGCGAACATCATGTTCGGTTACTTGATGAGAATCCGTATGCATTGACCCCTGACTTCCTCGAAGTCTACGACACGATCAAGTACAATGGGGTCATTGAAGAGGCACTCAGGTTGAGATTGTTCCCACTCTCACTAGGTGATAGAGCCAAACATTGGTTGACGAGTCAACCAGGATTAATAGCTGGCGGAGCGACTTAGTGCGGAAGTTCCTAACCAAGTTCTTCCCACAAATTGCACAATTGGTGCAAGAGATCAATACTTTTGGACAACTAGAGGAGAGAGCTGGCATAAGCATGGGATGAATTTCACGACGGTGATGCCCACATCATAGATTGACAGAATGGATCTGATCCATACTTTCTATAATGGTCGAGGAATGCACGACTAGAAACGATTGTGCCTCGGGAGGCGCTAATGAAGAAGACCACGAACCAAGCATGTGATGCGGAAGGCCGGCGCTACTAATACCAATCGTTGGCCTAGAGATAAGATTACACCGGTGAAGGCCATATGGCATGAATGGCAGGGTTCTCGGCAATCTAGTTACTCATGTCGCACGACTGCTGTGACACTGAGCGGCAAGGTACCGCGAATTCCATACAAACCAACCCATGGGAGTTGGGTGAATTACGTGAGACGGTATAGCGACCTGAAGTGCGGTCGAGACACCAAGCGGTAGAGCAAGCCCGGTGGTCGAGGTTTAATCGAGTCAGCCACGACAAGCGGGGTCGTGTGAGGCGACAGCTATCGGGGAACCAAAATCAGGCTAAAGGTGGCGCCAATACTCGGAATGGTCGAGCGGTCGGGGTTGTGGATGAACAATCAGGAACAACATGCCCACCCATCCCAGAGTAAGCGAACCACCTCCCGAGAAAAATGTGGACTTGGAACAAGCCCTTCTTGTAATGCTCACCTCGCCATCTAGCCTTTATGAATGAGGCAGGCAGATATGCAACACCAAGCCACCCGATTGAACAATGTGAAAGCGTAGCGATTAGAAAAATTTAGAGGTGCGAGATGGGACAAAATGGCCAATCTATTGACGAAAGAGCGTGGGTTCCTTGCAAGCAGCTGAAGTGGGCAGGGACGAGAATGAACATGTAAGCGGTCACGGCGAAGTGGTAAAGGAGTGGCGATACCGGGCGACCCCCGGTGAGAGGAGGTGGCGAAAGTCATCGAGACCCGGTCGAATGATAATATAGAGAGGGAACAGCCCCAAGAGAAACAGTTTGTGGGAGAAGAAACTAAAGCAAAGATTGCCATGGCCCGCCTTTGATCGCATCCCGTCGATGCAAGGAGCATAAAGAATTTGGATAAGTAGTTCATCGAGTTTATGGGAAGTATTCAGCGCACATCAACATTACGTTTCGTGCTGCGGAACAAATGTCAAGTTATGTCAAATTTATGAAGGACATCTTGTCACATAAGAGAAGACTGGAAGATTTCAAAATAGTTAACCTAACTGAGGAATGTAGTGCCATCCTTCAAAGGAAGCTGCCGCAAAAGCTAAAAGACCCAAGCAGTTTCACTATCCCTTGCACCATCGGGAATGCTATCTTTGAGAGTGTTTTGTGTGATTTGGGCGCCAGCATTAATCTCATGCCCCTATCCATATTTAGACGTTTGGGGTTAGGTGAAGCTCGCCCAACTACAGTCACACTCCAGCTAGCAGACAGGTCCTTAAAGCATCCAAGAGGGGTGATAGAAGATGTCTTAGTGAAGGTTGACAAGTTCATCTTCCCGGCTCATTGCATTATATTGAGTATGGAAAGACAAAGAAATACCCATAATCTTGGGTGAGCCATTTTCTTGCGGCCAGCGAGACGATCATTGACGTTACGAGGGGAAGGCGAAGTGAGAGTGTAGGAAGATGAAGTCAAGTTCAATGTGTTCAAAGCTGTGAGACATCCGGTGGAGAGTGATACATGCTTCATGACAGAGACCGTAGAGGCTATAGTGTCTAGCCAAAGTGGTCTCACTGATCCTTTGGAGGCTAACTGGTCTGAGTGATTGGATAACTTTGGGGCGAGGCGAGGGGAGGAGTATGCTAAAATGGATGGATTCCTTTGAACTAATGAAGGGAAATATTTTGAATCTCTAGGTGAAGCACTAAGCGCCGGTGCCGTCGTTGAACAACCACCCAAGATGGAACAAGCCTTTACCTAGCCATTTTAGTATGATTATCTTGGGGCGGCCTCACGTTACCGATTGATTATTTGGCGTCATGGCGGCAATAGAGGAAGATAAGTTGTTGAGGGTACTTAGAGCTCACAAAAATGAGCTCGAATGGTCTCTGGTCGATTTAAAAGGGCCCTTCTATGTGCATGCATCGAATTTTGTTGGAAGATGGTCATAAGCCTTCAGTGGAAGCATAGAGGAGAGATTGAATCCCGACTATGAAAGGGTGGTCAGCAAGGAGAATATTAAAGTGTGAATCTGGGGGTTGTTATCCTATTTAAGACAATGCATGTTAAGTCGGTACAAATGGTATCTAAAAGGAGGAACAATCATCATAAGGCCGAGAATAACACATTCTTGCCTTCCTAGAGCAGGTCATCGATTGGAGGAATTTGTATTGACTTCTCCGGCGGAATAAAGATTTGCACCGAAAGACCGAAACCATTGTCGTTTACGGATCAAATGTTGGATCGACAATAGGACATGAATACTATTTTCTTTTTATGGATATTCCGGCTACAATCAGATTGCTATAGCCACGAAGAGATCGAGAAGACAAAATTCACGTGTCCTTATGAATGCGTTCACATTCGAGCGGATGCCGCCCGGTGTGCAATGCGTGAGGGCACATTCAACAGCGTATATGATGGCAATATTAAGGTATGGTTGAAAAAACAATCGTCTTCATGGATGATTTTTCTGTATTGGGAAGCTCCTTTGACAATTGCCTGGAGAATTTGAGGTCGGTGTTGATCAGATGCGAGGAGACCAACCTTGTACTCAATTGGGAGAAGTGCCATTTTATGGTACAAGAGGGCATTATCTTGGGCATCGGATTTCTGAGAGGAATGAAATTATGAGCAAAGATTGAAGCCATAGAGAAATTTTCCACCTCATACGCAAAGGCATAGGCTTTTGGGCCCTTATTTGGGTTCTATAGACGCTTCATCAAAGACTTTTCTCAGATTGCAAAGCCGTTGTCTAATTTACTAGTCCAAGGGACACCATTTGAGTTTGATGCACAGTGTATGCGCGCATTTTCAGTCTTGAAAGATAAATTGGTATCGACTCCTATTATAGTAGCACCAGATTGGGCCTTTCCATTTTAGCTAATGTGTGTATGATGGCTATCACGATTAGACGATGTTAGAGGCGAAAAAAATAATATTCAGTGATCTATGCTAATAGAACCTTGAATGATGCCCAGCCCCGAACTATGCCACCACTAAAAAATAACTATTAGCCATTGTCTTTGCCTTTAACAAATTTAAGGCCTGTTGTTCGATAGCAATTGTCGTCCACACTAACCACTCCGCCATAAAATACTTGATGACCAAAAAGGACGCCAAACCCAGACTAATCCAGTGGGTTCTCTTGTTGCAAGAATTAGATTTAGAGATTAAAGACAAGAAAGGAACGGAGAACCTAGTTGCAGATCATCTATCATGGTTAGAAGGGGCAAGTGATGAGGTCCATGTGAATGATGACTTCCCCGATGAGTAGCTCTTAGCTATTGAAGACAAAAGGGCGGTTCCATGGTTTCTTGGAGCTACGTGAATTATTTGTGGTGGCCAAGGTGATCCTCAGAGGTGGCTATCAACGGAAAAGGTTCTTAAGCACACTTGAAACCTTCTTCTTTGGGAGGAACCTATTCTATACGAGGCATTGTTGTCTTGACAAGTGATCGAGGAGATGTGTGCGAAGATGAAGTAGACCGATGTCGAACCTTTACCACACTTTACCATGTGGGGCATTTTAATTGGCGAAGGAACAATAGCTATGAGAGTACTTTCAATCCATTCTACTGGCTAGCTTTATTCAAGGATGCTCATCGGTTCGTATCCACTTCACGACCGAATGCCGTGAATGAGAGCATTTCTAGAAAGGGCGAACGCCCGTACACCTGGTCTGAGGAAATTTGTTTTGATTTATGGGGGATGGATTTCATGGGTCCATTTCCCTTCTTTTAATAACACATGCATCTTGGCGCGTGGGTGCGTCTCTAAGTGGGTTGAAGCAATACCGACCCGCACTAATGATGCTAGGGTGGTGGCCTAGTTTCTTCGCAACCACATATTATCACGGTTCGGTACTCCCCGAGCACTAATTACAGATAACGGTACCCATTTCTGCAATAAGATGATTGACAAAGTCTTGCACAAGTATGGGTGGCGACATGCACATACCTCTCGCCACCACCATGAATGAATGGGCGACGAGCTGTCGAATCGAAATCAAGTCCGTTCTAGAGAAAGCAGTCAGCAATCAGGAAGGGTGGTCGAAAAGATTGAGGATGCCTTTACGAGCCTCTGAGAACAACATTTAAAACACCATTGGGTATGTCGCCATTTGGTGTTTATGGGAATCATGCCACTTGCCGGTGGAATTGGAGTATCGCGAACTCTTGCGATGACTTCGGTGAACGACATGGGCCAGTACATTAGCGAAAGAAGAGGATGACTCAACGAGGTGGGCAATTCATAGCGAGGCTTATGAGAATGCTCGCATATACAAGGAAAAGGCGAAAGCACAGCGATAAGCATATAGCCATGAAAGAGTTCGGTGGAAGGCGTAAAGTCCTCTTGTTTAATTCAGACTCAAACTTTCTGGGAAATTAAATTCGAGATGGTGGGACCATTCTTTTGTGACGAGTTTTTCCACATAGAGGGGGTGGAAGTTCACGCATCGAGGAAAGGAACATTCAAGTTAACACCCAACGGTTGAAGCGGTACTTTAAGGCGGATTCCATGCGAAATAAGCCGAGACACCATTCCGCTAAGCACACCGAGGAAAGGAGTACGATAAGCGATCATATAAGCCCGGGTTCCGGCGCATTGGAAACCGAGGGCCGTCAGGCTAACGACATTAAACAAAGCGCTTCTTGGGAGCAACCCAAGCTTTTCTTGAAATTTTTTCTTTCCTTGGATTTAATTTTTATTGTTTGTTTCATTTTGGTTTGGTTTGTCTCCTTGCATGTCGGAGTTTTCTTTTGTGTCCATTGGGGCAGAGGCGAGAATTAATGTGGAGGATCCGCTCGGCTTCATTTCAAGCGTTAGAAGGGTCAAAAATTGCACACGGGGGGGGGGGGAGGTTTCTCCGCCTGTAGAGCCAGGTGTTGAAATTTTGCATTTTGGCCTTCTGTGTCACGTCGCGACGTTGGCTCTCAACGTCGTGACGTTGCATCAGCATTCATGACGTTGCTGAACCATGAGAAAAATAAGCCTCGGTAACATCTGAGCGTTAGGTTACACCCCACGGAGCCGTCGCGACTTGTCAGTTTACCCTCTCCTGGAAACGTCGCGACGTTGGATCTCAACGTCGCGACTTTGGATTTATAGCCTCTCTGGAACGTCGCGACATTGGATCTCAACGTCGTGACGTTGGCAACCCCACCCTTGGGAAAGTCACGATGTTGAACTTGAACGTCGCGACGTTGCCCCTATTTATTGACCAGAAGCCCTCCATTTTTTGCCCTCCCCTCGCACACCCTTACCGGAACTCCCACACCTCCATTGTTGCAGCCCCCGACCTCCCTATCGCCTCTACCACTACCAACCTTCGCCCACCAACGCCAACCCTCCGCCCTTGTCTCCCGCCTCCATCACCACTCAATGGTGCCCTAACCCGACTCTGGCCAATCCTAGTGAAGTTCGACATTTTTATGGGCAGCACAGTTTGGCTACCGTTAGGTCTGGTTGAAACCTATTTGCGGGCACATAGAGTCACTAAAGTCAAATGTAGTCTCTGGCGCCCTCACAGCCTTAGTTCCCCATTGTACCCAGGTGTCAAATCATTCAATCAAGGTCACTGCGGTGGCTCCTGTTCAAATCGGCCCCGATTGCACCCTTGGTGCCTAGAAGTCTCTAGACCCGCCCACTTTTTGTCCGGGTAAGGCGAAGTTGGCCAAGCTAAACGATTGGGCCAGGTGAGGACCCAGAGCTCAATTTGACCTACCCAATTTGTCAGCGTGGTGTTTGACCAGAGTTTGGCACCATTGTAGGAATGATCCTTCATCAAAGAAAGGGTTTCCACCACCACAGAGCGACTTCTTTGCAGATGCATTGCTTGAATAAGGGATGGCGGGCGCTAGCCATGACCTGAGTCTGTGCGGCGAGTGTGTGGTCACGAGAATTCTCACATAACCTTTCGCCTCCCATGTCGTGAAAAGGTCAGAGTGCGTAGGCGTGTTGGTGTTTCAGTGCATGTGATCTATCAATATTTCTAATCATAACCCGAGTCCACACGAGCCTTTTTGATCTATGGCTGTTTGAAGTACCACTAAGATCCTCGAGGTCACGACCTTGGGCGGGGTGAGTGGAAACTCAATAGTGAAGGGCACGTCATGCACCTCAAGGCCAAACATTCTGACGACGAACGTGTGTGAGGTGATTGCCAAGCGTGCCCTGCTCAATTACGCCATCATCCAGGATATACCCTTCGATGTTGGGCAAGTTATCGAGGATGCCGTCTCATGCAGGGTTTCACGAAAATGAACCTAGGGCACGCTTTCTCATATCACGGCCCTATACGCTGACGGGGTGCCCTTAGAGGACAATGACGCGTGGATACACCCTATTAAAGCTATCATGGTCAAGCGTGACAAACCGGGGGTACCACGACCTGAGGCCATGTATGACTCGAGCAATGAACCCTTAGACGAGGATGAGCTTCACGAGTATCAGGCTAGTTTTGAACTCCCAAGCGATCCCTAGGGTGACGATGGGTAGTCATCCACTCACCCACCTCCGCCACAGCCGACCTCGGAGGAGGCCCCATCCAGTCCCAGCCCTGACCTAGAAGACCCGGTGCTCGCCCTCGAGCCGCTTGATGCTTTGGGATGAGACCCGAAGCACAGTCCTCATTACCTAGAACCTTGACCTCTCAGCGTTGACATCGCGTATCGTCCCGGCTAACGAGCGGTGGCTCCGAAATCGGCCGGTCCCTCGAGCCAGCTCGCCCGGCTTCTCCGCCCTCCACCGACCAGCTACACGTCGCGTGATGACCAGACCACTCACGAGGGGGATTTCGTTCGCCCCTCTCTCTTGTTCTTTTATTGCTAGTGAGGACACTGGACTCATCTGTTTGGGGGGGTGGGTGGTGATCGGGTTTTTGTTAGGTTGGCATAGTTTAGTGATGGGGTATTTTATTTTCGTGTTCCTATTTTAGTTTAGGTTAGGTTTGTTTTGTTTATTTTAGTATGCCAAGTCCTGTGTTTAGTTTATGTTTGTTGTGTTAGTGTATGATTTTTGTGTTTAGGTTTTTCGATCTGGTGTTCTCACATTTTGGTATTTCTAGTCACTGGGAGTCCCTGGTATTAGGATATGTTGACGTTAAAGTGTTTAGGTGAATTGTGCGTGATGCCATGCTTGAGTCAGGATCTCTTTTGACCAGGAGTCCCTGATAATCATGGGCGACATGGTATAAATCGAGAAGGATTAGGTAGGATTAAGATCTTCGAGAATTTCGGGTTGAATGGGTGGGGAGGCAAAGTGAATCACCTCCGAGATATTCAAACTATTTCTCAACGAACTGTCACTCTCACACCTGAGATGACCTCTAGGGTATGCTGAGTCTTGAGCCAGCTACTAAGGTTTAACAAATACAGTCTCTAAACACAAGTGATGGGACACCTAAGCAAGAGGATTGCCTTCGAGCCTGAGTTAAAAAAAAAAAAAAAAAAAAAAAAAAGAGAAAAAGAGAAGAACCCGTATGAGCAGAATAAGTGGGATCTTCTATTCGAATCCAGAGACACGATCAGGGGCACTTTCAAAGCCCGATGCCACGAGCCAGCGGCCGGGGCAATTAACCTTCCTTTGCCGTTACGGGGACGAGGAAGATGGAGAGTTTCCCACGACTTAGGGCCCTTAGGTTTAGTTGAGTGTTCAGGGTGACGTTCGAGGGGAACTAAATGCCCGGTGCCCTTAACCAACTGGTGGGGAGTCATCAACTAATCCCCGCTATATGAACACTTAGCATAAACTTACGGGTACTAGTTTTTTTTTTTTTTTTTTTTCATGCGTAGGTATGTTAATGACTACAAATGGTGCATTCCTATCCTTCCGTAGTTAGATTCTCCCAACTAGGTGAGTTGAACTCAAGTTTGGGGGTGTTGGAACCAAGGTATACGCTAGAGGTCATTTATTCAATGCACATAGGGTCCTTGGGAAAGGCTATTGATCTACAGGAGGTTGGCGCTTGTCAAGCGCAGAGTTCAAAGCGAGGAATTCTTCGAAAGTCAGAACACACCCATGGATCCTGGTCGAAGAAAGCAGGCGAGATTTGTGAGTTAGTCCATCTTGATCTTAGTAACGTGACGTGTGCATCCGCGATCTAGTGTTAGGTTATAGTATGTAAGGTTGTGTGTCAGGTTTAGAGTCGATTCTTGGCAGGGACAACGAAGCTAGACTAGGGGTGTGATGAGTGCCTAAAACACTCATGCCATGCAGCGTGCGTTACATGGTTTAACTTTATTTCTGATTAAATATGCATTTTATAGCCCGATATCTGATTCTTGCATTTTGTGTGAATAGCAGGTGGAACGGGGCGGTTTTTGGGGACCACATTTTGGAGCGAGAGAAGAAGCGAAAAATTGTGAGTGTGTGCGTGGCTCAAGTGCATATCAACATCCATTAAAATCAAGGGCCAAAGAAAATCAAGAGGATCGAGAAAAAGTACGAACAAAGGCAGAAAGCGACGGCGGCGAATCGAATCAGTGGAAAACGGAGTTGCTTTGTATTTTCTTCTTTCTGAAAGACTACTGATGTTTTATAGATTGATTATGTGTATAACCAAGTCTGGAATGTTCTAGATTCACATCTAGGGTTTGTTGAACTTTGTCGGGTTGCATGGATTAAGATTTTGATTTTATATTATTCAGTTATTCATGACTTGTTAGTATTTGCTCTATATCTGTGATTTATATACATGTGATGTCACGGCCCGACATTGGCATGATTTTCTTTGGGTATCGAGTCCGAGAATGAGGGCGCCCGGATGCAGGCTCGCGACTCGATCGGTCGGTAAATAGAGATATCCGGGTCTGAGGGTGGTGATTAGATTAGAACATTTAAGTGTTTCGGGCATTGGGTTGGGGTAGAGGATGCACTGACCTGGCTTGGCGGATGGCGGATACACCTCGAGAGAGGGGTATCTCGTAGGCACGATCACCTGCGCCATCGGTAAAGTCGCGAATGGGCGAATAGTAATTTCTCTAGTAGTAATCCATCGAGTGGCGGGAGACGAGGCCTAGTCTCCACAACCGCAGTAATTTACTACAGATCGAAATTGGTTTGGTTTAATCTCACACATTAGTTAATTTGTCACTCGAAGCTTCGCGTCGGACATAAATAATTCAAGAGGCTAAACTCAATAGTCAGCACTTCTCCGATGGATCGATATCGCGTGCCAGGTACCAACTTGTATTACTTGATATGACACGTGCACTTGCGCACATAGGCATACACAGTTAACACACCACGCTTTTGGCTTATCAGTATGGAATGTGAATTAAATGTTTGGTGTGCCATTGCATGAGCACTTAGGTGGGGAGTAACTCAAGTAGGAAAATTCCACTACTGGGCATTGCTCACCAATAGGGGAATATATTTATTTCAGGTGCTTCGGAGGTGCACGGATGGGGTGCATTGAGTTAATAGGCGAGAAGAAATGGCCAGGCGGCCTTATTTCATTTTGTAAGTGCGGAAAGGCGGTCGATTTTGTGTAAATTGTAATTAAATACAATTGTAAACAAACTCCCTTTTGTATAAAATATACATTTGTGTTGTATGGATGCGAGACCCTATTGGGCGGTTTTGCGTATATGAGTCTCATGATAGCGAACATGCATAGATTTTCATGGGGTGACGGTGGTCAGCGAGGGCACCGAGATAGGGCGTCCTGACGAGAAGATCGGGTGGGGGAAATCAAAGTTCTGAGGTTAAGGGTGTTTTAGGTTTTCTAACGCGGTGTTTTCTACGCTCGGCCGGTAAGGATTCTTCCTATTTTGATTTATTCACTTACCCTTGGGCTGGTGGGATTGTTTGGAGCTAATTGCTTGGAGTTTTTGGCATAATTGAGTAGCCACTTGCACCCCGCAAGCCTCCACGACTTTAAGCGGTCATCTTTCGTCAGAACTCTGATTCACACGTTCTTAGACTCTATGGAAAGCTCTTTGAGTCTAAAATCTGACCATATGCCTATGGATGGCATTTTGTGCTCACATATTTACTGAAAATTTTATTGTTGCACCAAGTTTTCTATTGTATTGACATGTGATGTGAAAATGACCCTTCACTCTGCCCTAAGTTTGGGGCTGGTTTTTAGTTAGGAAAATGGAAGTGGACTAGTGTTCTCCATGGGTGTATCCGCGTGAGTGAAATTGATGTTAGGCTTTTGAATCACTCAAATTGGACCTCTATAACTCAAGTTATGGTCATTTTTAGAAGGCTTGCCACAGTACCTTTGTTTTGACCCCATGCTTGTCAGTTCAGGGACTGATTTTGTTAGGAAAAAGGGATTTTTGGACTAGTGTTCTCCATATAAATTATATTTTCATCTGTAAACTTGATGTAGGCTTTTGAATCATCCAAATTGGACCTATACAGCTCAAGTTATGGTCTATTTCCCGGGACTACTATAGCTTAGGTTGTTTAATGATTTGTGTCCAAATTTTGGGATTGTTAGGGGACTAGCTTCTGAACTTGATTCGGAACTATTCTATGGTCTATTATGGCTTGTTGTGTGGAATGTTTTGTGGGCATCTCTATGCTTGGTCTTGAGGATCAAGTTGTCATTGCTTAAGTTTGAGTAACATGGTTGGTGGTAATTGATTGGAAGTTAATATGTGTGTCCTAATGTAATGACATGTTGAATGTGAATGTTAATATATGCTTGCATGATATATTGACATGAATGGAATGATACATGGAAATCATATGCAGGTGATGTGGTTGTCCATGACACTGGTAAGTGGTGTGGAATGTATTGTACATGTAGCATTCATTATGCAAGTGACATGATATACATGCAATGGCATCTTGCATTGCATATGGATGGGGACATCGCGTTAAATGGGTGTGAGTGCATGGTTAGTGAATCAACACTGTGTTTGGTGTTTGATGGTGGGCTCAGTGCATTGGGACAATGTCTAGTAGAGTCGCATGGTTTTGTAAATGGTAAATAAAATATGTTCCGGGTATCAGCAAGCAGGGGTAGATCCCCCTCCCTCGGGTGAAAGACCCGCCAATTATGGTCAAACATAGTCCTTAGCGATGAAATGCCGTAAAAGTGTCTAGGTTTGTGGAGCTCGCGGTGCAACACCAAAAATCCATTACCCACGTAAAGGCGCATGATTTTGAATATAAAATTATCATTGTGAGATATCATCCAAAAAGATTTTGGTTTATAAACAAATGAAATTTGTTTTGAAAATAATGATCATTGGATGTCATCCAGAATGACAGTTTATCTCACATGGGCTTAGGCGTTGTGTGCGGGAGTCGATGGGGAATCGGGCGCATGGTACATGATGAGTCGCGTCTCATTTCATGGCATGCATGGCATGTAGGATTTCATATAGAATTTTTCATGTTCTTGTTGGAATGTGAATGTGAAATGTTGAGTGAACATTGCATGTGCTCTTGTAGGAGGCATTCTCTACTGAGCGTAGCTCACCCTTTATAGAACCCCCTTTTAGGTGCAGGGAATACACCGACGAACAATGCTTACTCAAGGCTGCAATCGTGAAGAAGGCCAACATGTAGCTTTGATAAATCATTTTGTAAAAGTGTTTGGGACAAACTAGTTCTAGCACGTAGTTTTGTAAAAAAGAATTGTAATTAAATTTTTTTGGATTATTTCCAATATAGTTAGGTATGTAATTATGGTAAGAGTGTCGTGATCGGACTCTTACGAACTGTATGTAAGTGTATTAGTTTCATGTTTTAACTTAAATATAAATAAATGGGTCGTGGTGAAGGGACGTATAGAGGTGGTCTTAGAGTAACTTCGGTGTTTTCTGAGTAAATAATTATCGATGCAGTACCGAAGACTTAGGTGTAATGACTTAGTAAAACTTAGGTAGGTTGGCGGCTGATCCAGCGGACCCCAAAAACTAGGGCGTCACAAAATATGTGAATACTTTAATTTGATCAAATATGTTTAATATTTAAAATTGATAAATATTAAAAAAGGAAAATAGTATATATATATATATATATATATATATATATATATATATATATATATATATATAATGTTATTATTTCTTACTCACTTAGATGAGTCTCACATCCTCAATATTCGAGATTAGCATACATTATGGCCAGTAACCCATATAAGGCTTGTTAACGTTGACCATCTCTTGGATATGACCCATTTTGGTAAAATGTCAAGGTTCATTGAATCGATCGATTCTTTAAACACATCCAATTCACCCTAATTCGATGGTTCAACCATTGGTTCGATAGGAAAACGGTTCCTACTATTGAACTGAATTGGAATGCTAAATAATCGATGGTTGGACTGGTTCAACCGGTTGGTCCGATTTTCAAATTATTAATAATTACTAATTATTCATAATTTCATTCTTTTTTCAATTATGACTAATTTCATGAGCATTTTAATATTTGTTCATTTTTACAATTTTCAAAACATTGGTAATTACTCATAATAACGTTCCATCATTTTTTTTTTCAATTATGAATATTTTCACGAGCATTTTAATATTTATTAATTTTTTGGGGAATTTGTAAAATTACACAACTTAGGAATACTTATGTAATGTAATACTTTTATATTTGTGTTTTTATACTACTATTCATAATATAAGTCTATTTATACAATTATTCATTAGTTTTATGATTTTGAAACAATTTTCTCAAAATTTAATGCAATCTTTTTTAATCCTACTCATACTTTTGGAATATTTGTGTGATTACATTATATAATATTTCACATAATATTTCAAAAAATTCGTAGACCTAAAATCCTAATAATTGGTTATAGGTATAACTTGAGCAGTTAACCAACCCAGGAGCCCAATCAGGCATTTTTTGATAGTCTTGAACACTATTTTTTTATGATTGGAGGTTTTAGGTTCAATTTTATCAGCAATTTAAGTTTTAGGTTGAATTTGTGCTAATAGTTCGAATAACTTAATCCAATCCAGGAACCCATCTCTCTCTCTCTCTCTCTCTTTCTCTCTCTCTATATATATATATATATATATATATATATATATATATTAAATTTTTAAATCTTAAATTAACCCATATGTACCCAAACTTAACCCGAATTTCATAATTTCAATTCAGGTTGTGTTCGGGTTGACCTCATCGAATTGTAAGTCAAATTTGATTATATTCGAGTTCATTTAATTCATGTTCGGGTTTGGCTTGGGTTGGCTCTCAACCCGACCAGACCTGCTCGAGTTGTAGCCCAATTAGTGTATGATCTAATAACCAAAATACTTTAATTAATTGTCATTTGTTTGGCTTTTATGAAGTATTAAGAAATTTTTTTAATTATTTAAATTATTTATTTTATTATCAAAATATGAAAGATACATAAAATATAATTTAAAATTAATACATTCAAAATTATGTTTTCTAGTAAAGATAAATAAATGAATTGAATTCTACAAAATAAGTTATTGGTTGAATTCATCTTTTTTATTATTATTTTCTATTTCATTCCACGTTTATTCTATTCTCTTTATTTTCTAATTTGTCAACATTTTCAAGAACCAAATGGCTTACAACTAATACAAATATGAAATTGAAAAATCAAACATTTATGCAATTCAAAGTCACGACCATATCATTCTCAAAGTGAACATGGGTCAAATGTGAGCTCTGAATAGTGCTTAATAAGATTAATTATTTAGTTGTTTGTTTTATTAAATAAAAAATAATTTTTTTAAATTTTTATCTAAATTTTGAGGCGATAAATTTTCAAATAAAAATTTAAAAATACATATGATTTTATTTAATTAGCGTTAAATAGTCATTAAGAGTTTCAATTGAATCATAAAATATATGATTTATCATTTTTGAATATTTAGTTTTCATAATAGAAAAACACTTATTAAGAAAAAGCCAAAAATCAAATATTTTGGCCTTTTTATATTCAGTCAAAAATTTAAAAAATCAATAATAAGTCTTCAAAAATGTACAAATAAGGAATATGAAAAAAATAGTAGTAAAACAGATTTTGAAAGTGGTTTGATGTTTTTAAAATAATCTATTAAAAAGCCCAAAATAATCTATTATAATATAAATATGCATGGCCACGTAAAATTGTAATAGGTGGTGGAGGAGCTAAATCGGATAGTAAAGCCAGGAGAGGAGATCAAGCAAGAACACATCCACCACCTGAACCACCTGAAAGCGGTGGTGCTGGAGGCCCTCCGGCGGCACCCACCGGGCCATTTCTCGATCCCGAGATCAGTGACGGAGGACACCATCTTCGACGGCTACTTCATACCCAAAGACGCCCTGGTGAACTTCACAGTCGCAGACATGGGTTGGGACCCTTCTGTGTGGGAAGCTCCCATGGAGTTCCAGTTGGAGCGGTTCATGGCGGCGGCGGACGGCGGCGGAGAGGCGGAGTTTGATCTGAAAGGAGTGAGGGAGATAAAGATGATGCCGTTTGGAGCAGGGAGGAGGGTCTGTCCTGCTATTTCTTTTGCATTGTTTCATATAGAATACTTTGTGGCTAATTTGGTAAGGGATTTCAAGTGGGTGGCTGGGGATGAAGGTGGGGTTGATTTGAGTGAGAAAGAAGATGGTTCACTATTGAGCTTAAGTACCCACTTAGGGCTTTTGTCTCACCTAGAACTAGTATTAAAGTCATTTTGTTTAATGACTTTTCCATTTAAATACTACACAAAATATTTGCTTTTTAAATATAACAAATTTTATGAATTTTGTTTTTATATCCTAACTTTTATTTTAATTATAGTCTTAACATCAAAATGACGTCTTGCCACGTTGGACATGATAGAGGTTCGAATTCTTGTGGGATATAAAAGCAAAGTGCATGAAAGTTCATATATTTAGTATTTTTGTTTGGGATTTGAATACTAATTTTTCCTTTTTTTAGATAAACTAGGATTAATTAGTTTGGTTTTCATTAATGTTGTAATTTTGTTTTATTATGTGGTTTAAATATTATATTGTATTTGATTTGATGTCATGGTGTAATGCTTTTAATTTATGAGATCAATGAACTTAACTAGGGGTTTAATTTATTTTTTAAGAGAGAAAAAGAGGGTTTTCAATTTTTTTTTTTAAATTGAAAAGTCGAAGAAGTTGAGATAATAAAATTTATAAAAAAATGTTACTATCGTAGACATGAAATAATTATTTTTGAATAGTTTCAAAGTAACCAAACGTTGTTTAATGTTGTTATGAAAAATATTCATTTTGAATATTGTTATTGATCTTATTTTTAAAATCTTTTTAACTAAAATATTTTAATTTGTTTTCCATTCGTTTTTTACATATGTTTAAGAAAAAAACCTCTATGTGTTTTACTTTGAATTATTTTCATATTTATATAATAATTATTATTTTAAGAAAAATAATTTTATTGATTCAAACTAGAAATATATGGATTAAAACATATAATCAAAATTCTTTATCAAAGTTAATAAGTATAATGAAACTTGACTGTATATATTTGATAGTCAAGTATATACATGTTATATTACTATTGTGACTAGAATATATTTGACTCAAATTTTGTAGCATACCGACAACAATTGATTTGATTTCTTGTCTCTGATCGTATATAATTTGCTCATTCGAATTGCCAAAACATAACTAAACGACGTACCATGACAAAAACAAATCCGTCGTACTAAGACGACACAACCACCCGTCGAACCAAGACGACGACAACAACTACACGCGCACAAAGACGACAACAATCATGTGTACTAAAGCTACAACTAAATTATGAAAAAACCTAGTTTTGTGTGGAATAACCACATTATTGAAAAAAAAAAAAGATGGAAAAAATGTGTAAATGAGTGATTTTAGGTCAAGAATGACAAAAAAAATTATCATCATTGCTTAAAGAAAATAGGCTAGTAAAGAAAATTTTGAGAGAAAAGAGAGGCTATGGTTTCAATTTTTTTTTTATATAATTATTTTGAAGATAGTAAAAATAAAAATAAATTTTTAGTTGACATAGAATAATTATTTAGAATAGTTTCAAAGTAATAGGCTTTGTTTAACATGAAAATATTTATTTTTGATGGGGTTTAAAATAATAGGCGTGCAAACCCAGAACACGAGCCCAAATGCCAGGCTTAAGAAGGGATTAAGCGGAGCCTAATACCGATCTTCGGGCCCATGACATCCCCAAATATAGAGGCCCAAAATGAGGGCGACTGTACTTTAAAAAGGCGGTAGCTTTAATGAATCGAGTATTAGAGGAAAACACCCCATCTCTACCAATCAGGAAAGTAGGATATTTCTCAATTATCCCTTATTAATAAGTTTACGATAAGGAAAGAAAATCTCCTACCCAGTGGGAGGAATATCGTATCATCCTCTAACAACGAAAGATATTATTCAGTGTCATCATCCAACTATGAAAGTTATCATGATCACCCATTATAAATACCAAACCACCCCATCGGTGAAAGTACATGACCCGATGCACGAGAAAATTCATTCCTTAGCGGTTGATCTTTTGTTCCAAGAATGGCTTAGGCATCGGAGAGGCGGCGGGCGAGCCTGCCGATCCTTTTTGTTTTCTTGTTTTTGTGAGATGAGTCAGCGTATGGAGTCGGCGGACCCGGTCCGCGCAATCGAGCACGCTCGGCCCGGTTCTGGTTGAAAAAGTATCGTCGGTTGGCGCGGTGCGTAGGAGCAGCCGGTTCCTTTACAAATAAAGTGACTTCTCGTGGCCCGATGGTATCAACTCGAAACCTGGCGGGAACAGCGCCAATCCTCCAGGATGCAAAACTTGATCCAGCGGCGTGGGCTGACCGACTCCCCGGAGCGCGTTGAGCGTGGGAGCGACACGGACGAGGTGGGGCGCTCCGGCGTCACCGGCAACACTGCTGGATTGGAACAACTCACCAGAGGCGAAATACGGCGCCCCGAGAATACGACAAGCCGAGAAAGACCAAAGCCATGTTGCAGGAAGGCAACACCTCGACCTCGTGAAGCGGATAGAGAAGGGAACGGCAGCCCAGGGAAGTGAAAATCCTTACTAACCCACGGAGAGGATCGCGATGAGGAGAGGTCGTGGGGCTTGAGGTTCGAGGGCGTCAAGCGAAATCGGCCATATGAAGGAAGCGGTAGAGCCGGGGCTCGGTCTCGTGGTATCTGAGTACTGACAAAAAGAATCTCCATTCACCGCCCGGGTCTTTGCGCTTCCCCGCCGGCACAACGAGCTTAGCGGCTCGGGGAGGGTATTGGCGTGATGGCTGCCGATTTGGGCGGGGGGAGGGTCTTAGCGCCGGAGCCCGGTAGCTCGGCTGTGGAGCCCGCGGCTGAGGAGGATCTTAGCACCCGAGCCCGGTGGCCCCCCGGTTTGCGCGGGGAGGGTCTTAGGCGCCCGGGCCCGGTGGCCTCAGCACAACGGAGCTTAGCGGCTTGGGGAGGGTCTTGCACCCGAGCTGGAGCCCGATAGCGCCGGTTGGCGCGGGAGGTTGGCAGGAGCGATGGCACCGGCTGCTTGACTTGCGGCTCGGGGAGGATGTGGTGCCCCGAGCACCAGTATTTCGATTGGCGCGGGGAGGGTCTTGGCTCGGGCCGTACACCGACTGTGAAGCAGCGGCTTCGGGGGTCTTAGCGCCCGAGCCCGATGGCTCCGGTTCGCGTGGGAGGGTCTTAGCGCCCGGAGCCCGTGGCTGGGCTACGAGCTTAACATCTCGGGAGGATCTTAGCGCCCGAGAATTTGCGTAGCTGGTCGGCGCGAGGGGAGGGTCTTAGCGCCGGATCCACGAAACTCGGCTGTAGAGCTTAGCAGCTTAGAAGGGTCTTAGCACCCACAGGAGCCCGATGCTTCGGTTGTATGAGAGGGTCTTGCGACTGGGCCCGTGGCTGACCTGAGCTTAGCCGGCTCGTGAGTCTTTGCGCGTGGCTGGAGCCGTGGAGTCTTGCGGAGTGGCGCGTAGCTGTTTGTGAGCTTGAGCTCGGGAGGAGTCTTTCGCTGGAGCGTGGCTGATGCCACGGGGAGGTCGTGCGGCAGGGCCCGATGGCTGCTGTGAAACAGCGACTCGGGAGGTCTTACGCCCGAGCCCGATGGCTCGGTTGCGCGGGGTCTTAGTGCCTTGGGCCCGATGGCTGGCCTGCCAGGCTGCAAGCTGAGGTCTTCGCGCCCGGGAGCTAGTAGCTCGATTGTGGGGAGGTCTTAGCGACCTAGAGGCCCGATAACCCGACTTGTAGAAATACTTGTTGGGAGGGTCTTAGCGCTGGAGCCGGTTCGCGCCGGGAGGGTGCTTGGCCCGAGGGCGATGGCTCAACTGCGAGCTTAGCCGGCTCGAGGAGGTCTTAGAGCCCCAGGCCCGGTGGCTCGGTTGGCGCGAGGAGTGCTTAGCGCCTGGGCTTAGTAGCTCGGCTGCGAGAGCTTAGCGGCTCGGGAGGGTGTAGCGCCCAGGCTCGGTGGCAGTTCGCGCGAGAGGGTCTTCGCGCCGAGGCTGTCAGCTCGACACAGTAGAGCTTAGCGGCTCGGGGAGGGTGCTAGCGCCGGGACCCGATGCTTCGGTCGCGTGGGAGAGTCTTGGCGCCTCGGAGCCCGGTGCTTCGACTGGCGCAACGGCTTCGGGAGGGTCTTAGGCTGGAGCCGTGCTTCGATTCGCTCGGGGGGAGGGTCTTAGGCGCCCGGCGATGGCTCATCTGTAGGCAGCGGCTCGGGAGGGTCTTAGCGCCCGGGGCCCGGTGCTCGGTTCGCACGGGGAGGATCTTGCGCCGGGCCCGGTGGCTCGGCTGCAGCTTAACAGCTCGGGAGGGTGCTTGCCGCCGAGCCCCCCGGTAGCTCGGCTCAACGAGCTTAACGACTCGGGGAGGGTCTTAGCGCCAGGGCTGGTAGCTCGGTTCGCGTGGGAGGGTCTTGGCGCGCCGGGCCCGGTAGCTCGGTTGCGAGGCTTGCGACTCGAGAAGGCCTGTTTTTGGGAGCGATGGCCGGTTTGCGAAGCAACGGTCGTAGAAGCCTCGGCACCCGGGGGCCACACATGGCTCGGTTTATAGAGCTGTGGCTCGGGAAGGCCTCGGCCCGAGCCCGGTAGCTTGGACTGCGAATTTAGCGACCGAGAGGCCTGCAGCGCGAAGTTCCAGCTGCTTCGATTTTGAGATCTTAACGGCCTTCGGGAAGGCCTTAAGCGCCCATAAGCCGTGCTTTCGGTTGTAGAAACGCGGCTTCGGGAAGGCCTTAGCGCCCA
>JAEQBH010002043.1:0-120718 GCA_016808115.1 Tetrastigma voinierianum
GCTATTTATTTATTTAAGTTTGTTTATATTATTATATTGTTTAGCCTCAATTCATTTTATATATTAATGGTTATTATATATTTATATATTATTTATTTTTATTTGAAGAATGATAGAATTTGCAAAATTAAATTGTTTTTGTATTTTTAAGTTTTAGCCCACAATCAATACTGGCTAATGAGCTAGTCAAAAGCTAACCTAAATAAATCGGGCTATATTAAATTTAAACCTGCTTTCTGGGACTCGCGGGCGAATGGGTTGACCCAAATCGGGTCAGATGGTCTGCTTACTCAACTCTAGCCACATGTAAAAACTTTTCATTTACAACGAAATTTATGTAACAATTATTAGCAACCTAACTATATATAAATATACTAAAACATAGAATTCATTGTTACAAAAATAAATATTGCAAGTCCAATAAGATTAGGAGGATGACCATAATTAATGTTATAATTTATAAAATCATTGTTATGTTAGGGATCTTTTGGTGACAAATGGGTAGATTTCAGACAAGCAAACTAGTATTTGCCTAGATAATAAAAATCTCTAATCATAAAGTAGAATGATAGATTAGAAAGTCTCGAATTTCAATATGGGATTTTTTGGAGCAATTCGAGATATTTATAGTGTTTTTATTCCATGCTTACTTTGACATAATAAAATTCGTTTTTTGTTTAAAATATTCGATCCAAAGCATCTTTCATTTACATTCTATTTAACCTTAATTTTGTTGCATTTAATGAAAACTAAACATTATTCATACTCTTCCATTTACTTCATCTTTTTTCTTGTAACTTATTCTAATTGACTAAGAAGGTTTATCAGAATTTGATGATCTCAAAAAGATAAGTTTATCGAACATATCATTGGTGAGATCGGAATATTAATTCCCAAGCCTGGCATACGTTGGTGAGAACATAGTTGGAATTGATGAAAATTTGAAACAAGTGAAGTTGTTGATAGACGCCAAATCAGATGAAGTGAGTATGGTTGGGATTTATGGGATTGGTGGGATTGGTAAAACGACCATCGCAAAGGTTATCTACAATGATATGTTGGATCAATTTAAGCATCATAGCTAGAAAATGAGAGAGGGATCTAAAGATGATCATGGTTTGCTTCACTACAAGAAAAACTTTCGATATCCTAATGGACAAAACAATGAAGTTACATAATGTTGATGAAGGAATCAAAATGATAAAAAGTAAGCGTTATTTGGGAAAGGTTCTTATTGTTCTTGATGATGTAGATTGTCCAAGAAAATTAAAATTCTTAGCTGATAGTCCTGAATGGTTTGGTGGAGGAAGCATAATCATCGTAACCACAAGAAATAAGCGTTGCCTAGATGTAAATAAGGCATATTCATCATATGAGGTTAAGGGATTAAAAAACAAAGCATTGAAACTTTAGTTTGAATGCCTTTCAACAAAACCATCCAGCCAGGCATAATTATGTGGATCTTTGTAATCGTGTAATACATCATGCAAAGGCCTTCATTAACTCTTCTTGTACTTTTGGGTTCTTTTTTCCAAAAGGGGTAAGGAGAATGAAAGCACCTGATAGATTAAAAACAATCCTTATCGATGACATCCAAAAGGTGCTCCGAATAAGTTATGATGGAGTAGATGACAGATGTAAGAAAGTTTTCCTTGATATTGCATGTTTCTTCGCTGATCGGGGGAGAAAATACCGTAATACCAGAAGGTCACAGATTCCATCCCTAAGATCGAACTAAAAGTCCTTGATGAGGTGTCTCATTTCTATTTCTGATGGCTTCATAAGGATGGCATGACCCTACAAGAAATGGGTTGGGCATTGTGCGTGAAAAGTGTCCTGACAATCCTGAAGAATGGAGCAGATTGTGGGAATATGAGGATATTGGTGTATCGACAAAAAAATATGGTGGTAAGAGAAAATACATAAATATACTTGAGATATAAAGACAAAAACTTCAACAAGATTATTTTTAATATAACTATAGTTTGAGTACCTTATCTATATAATTTTAGTGAACGTCTATGCATCTTATGTTTATTGTTAATGTTTGTTTTCAGGGATCAAAAAACATTGAAGGATGATCTTAAATCGACTCCAAGTAGTACCTATACAACTTCATGCTAAAGCTAAAAAGATGAATCAACTTAGATTCCTGTGTCTAATCTAACATGGCTGAACTCTCCCAAGACTTTGAATCGCTTTCCCGTGAATTATTAAGATATCTTGATCGGGGTGGATACAATTTAGCATCTATGCTATCACCAAGTGCATAATCTTGTTGCATCATTTCCAGTATAACTACTTAAGACATCTTTGGAAGGAAAGACATTGCTATTATTTAGTGGTATTTTTGCTCTAGACTAGCTTTGAAGTCTTCTGAACTTTACTAATTATTAAAGAAAATTTTCTTCTGTCACAGCATGCTGAAAAGTTAAAAATACTTGATCTTAATAGTTCCTACCAACTAGTTGATATTTCAAGCATCTCAAGTGCATCAAATTTGGAGTTTCTAATTCTCAAGGTCAGATAAGGTTACTAAGTGTTCACCATGCATCAACATTGTTATTAGATTTTGTACTTACTATTTTCCTGAATATTATAGGGTGCAAAAGACTCGATAGTCTTCCAACGAATCTTCATAAGCTTAAAAGCCTTCAAACTCTTTTCTTTGTAGGCTACCGTCGAGCTAAAGTCTTTCCTGCAGATCATGGAAAATATGGGAAGGTTAAGGGTGCTTGATTTTAGTAGAACAGTATAACAAGTATCTCATCAATAGCACCTACATGGTCAATACTTGAACTTAAGTTATTGCAACAAACTCAGTCTTCCCGATAGTATTTAGTTTGAGCTCTCGAAACTCTTCAACTAAAAGATCATTCCAATATTAACGAGATTTGCAGATCGGGTACATGGGAAGGTTAAGATCAAAGCGACTTAGTGGAACCGTATACAGAAGTACCCTCATCAATTAGGCATCTACAAGGGCTTAAAGCTAGACTTAAGTCAAGTGTCTAAGCCTTCAAGTCTTCCCGACAAGATTTTTGCAGCTTGAGCCTCTTAGAACTCTTCGTGGAAAATTGTCCAATAAAGAGTTTTTCGTGATGGGAAAATATGGGAATGTTAAGAAGGCTTAATTTTAGCAAACGGATATAATAGAGGTACCTCATCAATTCAGGCATCTACAAGGGCTTGAATACTGACTTAAGTTATACAAAACTTTTCAAGTCTTCCACGGTATTTGTAGTTTGAGCCTCTTTAAACTCTTCGGTTGGAAGGTTGTCCAATAAAGAGTTTTCCGTAGATCGGGGAAAATAATAAGGTTAAGAGAGCTTGATTCGAGAGTAGAAACATATGTACTGAAAAAATACCCTCATCAATTAGGCATCTACATGGGCTTGAACACTGACTTACGTGGTTGCCTAGATCTTCGAGTCTTCCGCATGCGATTTATAGTTTGAGCACTTTAAAAACCTTCAGTTACTGAAATTGTCCAAAACTCAAGACAATAAATGTGGAGCCAGAGGTCTGCTTAAGCCCTTGCAACATTTAAATCGATTTGTCAAATTCTGTGGTCGAGGTAATTTGGCAAATAACCATCGCTTCCTTCATTGAAACATTAAATCCATGGACTGATCAAAGGGATGAAGTGATCCTCAATCATATCTACTCCTTGTCATCACTGGTGCAATTATGCATGACAAACTCTGCTTCTAGAGGAATTCAAAATGATAGTTACAACCCATACTCATTGAAAATGTCATGTCAATGTCACGAACTCGGAATGGAAGGAAGAATCCCTAGTGATATTTTCCACCAATCTTCATTGAAAATTTATCTCTTCATAACTTCACTTAAGGAAGGTGAATAACCCCCTTGATAATTGGTATCTACCAAGCGCTACAAAGTTTATCTTACGTTATTGCAATCTAGTGGAAGGAGGTCCTCAATCATGTCCGCCACCCATCATCATCGGTGACAACAGATCCGCAAGGGAACCATTTTAGTACCATGCCTGCTGGCATCAGTCGATTTTTTAATCTAAGAGTCCTTAACTTGAGTCACTGCAAGAACCTTCAACAAATTCCAAAGCTTCCATCAAGTCTACAAATTTTAGATGCACATGGTTCGGATCGTATTTCATCAAGCTCCCTCACCTCTTCATCACTTCTCATTATCCGATCGATTTGCTTCAAATCAAAGGTAACCGTATGATCATGGCACCTACCTTTTCATCCATCAATTTTACTATGGTGTTTTTCAAGTAGGACTCGATTGATGTCGGGTGATTATTCATTGATAAACCCTGAATCGCATTGTTTCCCCAAAAGTAGTGGAATTCCTGTAGGGATAGTGCGGAATTCTAATGGTGGTGAAGCAATGATAGAATACTCCTCCGACTGGTATGAAAATAATGACTTATCGATTTGTTCTATATCGTGGTCATTTCCACCTAGATTGCTCTCGTATCAACAATTTATTTAGAAGCCCAAGTATCTCAAAGAAAGACATTTGGGTTCTTTTCTCATTTGACTCTTCCTCACTGATTGTGATGGATTAGAAACAATATATAATATGTTATCCTATGCACTATTAAGGAATATTATTCCTTCAAATAATGGACATACTTTATACCATTTTTGTTTGTGAAGCAAGAGTGCAGTTGGTGCGTGTATCCATCTTATATATGCTAAAGATTATGAATGATGCATGATCCATCGATGCTACAAGGCAATTTTTCCATGGGAATCTGAGATCATGGATCGCCAATTAAGATGATTACAAGAAAGCTCACAATAAAAGGAGCCCCCACGGTACGTAGCCCTCAGATGAGAGTCACACCATAAAAGATTCGTAGGAACCTAATAGTGATCGCAAGTTTTAGGCCTCTACCACACTCACTCATCAAAGCTCTTTTATTGGTAATTCATTCCTTCTTCCAGCTCTAATTCAAAGATCATAATTTTTTTATATGTTTCTCCTTTTATTTTAATCTTGTGTTTCTTATCACCCATGGGCGCAAACTTATCAGATTCTTCCCAAGTTTGTTTTTTTCTCTCTCCAACCGCTCTACTTAGATTTTTTTTTTTGTGATTTTGAATCAGATTTATGAAACCCAATTACATTCGGGAAAGCATTTTCAATCTTGTGCTACTGCTGAATCATTTCTAGGGTTTCTTTTTTCTGGAAGTTTGTAATGTTATTTATGACTTGATGTTTGGGGGTGTTTTGAGAGGTTTATTCTTTATTTATTTATTTATTTATTTATTTTTATTGTGGTGATTCATGGAACTAAAGCTTTATAGCAGGAAATGGAATGCGTGAGATGTCGGTTATTTGGCTGCACTGCTTGGCCACACGAGAAAGAGTTTGAAGGAGGATGGAGAATCAAATAATTTTTCAATCTAATAAATGAGAAACTAGATTTAGGTGTTTTGGGAATTGGAGTTATTTGCTATTATACAGTTTGGTTTCCAAGAAACTGTGGGGAAAGCATGGAAAATAAAGAATTTTTTAATTCAATAAAGGAAAATGAAATGTGTATAATTTGGGGAATTGGAGTTATTTTGGTTTGCTTCATCTCTTGTGGTCCATAGTATGGGAAAAAATAGAAAACAAAGGATTTTATTTTTTAAAAATTTATTTACTAGGAAATGGAATTTATTTATTTGTCCTTTTGGGGAATTGGAGTAATTTGCTTGTGGTTTTTGTGGTTACTGAGAAAGCATGAGAAGATAATAAGCTTTTTGATCTTGAAGATGAGTTTTTGTTGTGACTTTTTAATGCTCAATCTGTTTTGAATCTTCTGACATTGCCTTTTCCATTTATTCTTGCCAAATATATTGTATGTTATTCCGCAGCTTAATAATTCCACATTTTAGATGCAAGCTGTCTGATTTGTATTTAATCAAGCTCCTTATTTCTTCAGTTTCATTCTCTGATCAATTGGTTCAAATAAGAGTTAAATTAGGTATGATTCTCATGGCACATACACCTTTTTCTTTAGTACCCACTGGTTTTACATGGTGCTTTTCTGCAGGACGCTTGGATTTCTGTTGATGATTGTTCATATAATAACCTTGGAATTATTATTGCCTTTCCTAGAAGCAGTGAACTTTTAGAGGGGATAAGTGCTCAAAGTACAAGAAGAAGAAGTAATGTAGGGGAAGGACATGAACTCCCTCCTAATTGGTATAAAAAATAATGGCTTGTTGGGATTTGCTTTATTCTATGTTTATGGTAAATCAAAGGATCTTACGTCTGTGGGTTGTTTAACAATCAAAGGAAATGATAAAGAAAAATCCTTGGATTCTTTCTTCTTAGGCTCTTCCAATTTGGATCCTGGAAAATCAAACACAACGTGGATAGCTGGGCATCCTAAGGTGAAGACAAGAACGTTATCCCTCTTAATCCACGGACACAGGCTGCCTTATGCTGTAGAATGGCGGAAGGTGCGGTATCCATCTTGTATAGGCGCTAAAGATAGCGAACGTATGCAACCATCAATGGTACACGGTATTTCTTCCTGCTCTGCAGAGTCATGGTACGAGCCCCGCAACGAGCCGCACTATAGAAGATTCCAGCGAACCCAAGGCCGATCTCAAGTTTTAGGCTCTACCACACCTCATCCTCAAGACTCTTCTTATTGGTAATTCATATTCCTCGCTCTTTCTTACTCAAAGATCAGAATTTTTCTATCCTTTTTCTCCTTTTATTTTTAATCTATGTTTCTATAACCCATTGAAACAACTAAGAAGAAGAAACACACATTTGTCAAAATAAAATAAAATGAACCTTTATTGAAAAGTAAAATAAATTTTCGAATATACCTACGAAAGAAGAGTGCTAACTCTTTTCTATCCAGAAGAAATCTAACAAGAACCAAACCTTAGAAGGAATATAAACCTATCCTAAGATCCTAAAAGAATCCAATGAGAAGCATAATCCTAAAAGGAATCCAATTAGAATACTAAATAAAACCTAAAATAATTAAACTGCGTTGTTACACCCATTGGCTAAGAACTTCAATTACATTCTCTCCAACAGTCTGTTTGAATTTCTAGAGCATTTTCTAAACCTCCTATTACTATTTGAAATCCAATTACATTCAAGCATTTTAATCTCTGTGTAGCTACTGTTTGAATCATTTCAGGGCTTCGTGGAAGTTTGTAATGTTGATTTATGACTTGATGCTTTGTGACGTTTTGAATATTTATTCACTTTTTTATGCAGGTGATTTATGGAACCAAAGGAGCTATTTGATCAAGCTCGTTTGGTTGTTGAGAAAGAAAGCTGGAAGGAGATGGAGAATTAAATAATTCAATCTTATCATGAGAAATTAGATTTATGTTTTTGGGAAATGCAGTTCTGGCTATACAGCTCGGTTTCCAGGAACCCTGGAAAGCATGGTAACAAAGAACTTTAATTAAATAAAGGAAAATGAAATGGTTATATTATGGGGAATTTCAGTTAGTTGCCTGCACTCTTTTTGTTACCCAGCAAGTGTGGGAAAAGAAAGAAAGAAAACAAATTATTTTATTTTTTAAAATTTATTTACCAGGAAATGAAATGTAGTTATTTGCCTTTTGGGGAATTAGAGTTATTTGCTTGTGCTTTTGTGGTTTCTAAGAAAGCATGGGAAAGAATGTTTTTTTGAGCTTGAAGAGTTCATATTAATAATGATGCTTTTCATATTAATGATCCTTGCTTGAAAGGAATCCTACACTAATTTAAATGTATACCATCTCACCTTGAAAGCAAGTGAATAAAATAGTCTATCTCTCCTAAACCATTCATGGCAAATGAATCTAATGTATGGTAATGCTACAGCTGAGTGTTTTTCAGATCTGATGCAGATTTTTGTTTCTCCCATGAATAAACACTTTTCTTGTTTTTCTTATTAAAATTAAGTTGTTGTGATGTTTGAGTTGGAAATGAATTCTGCCATTTTTACCCATATTTGTTTTTGCCTGTAAGAGGTTCCTCATTTATTCAATTCAGAATAGTGATAGCTCTGTTGTTCTCGCATTGAAATCTAACAATGCTCTAGGAAACTCAGTTCCAGGGTTGCAATCAGCAGAACATGCCTAAAGAACATGGGTCACTATTTAATCAATTGCACGTTTTTCTTGGATAATATAATCCATGTGATGCACCTAAAGAGCATCCTGAGAAGACTAAGTTGTTCTTTGTTTATTCTATTGGTAAGTAAGTATGCTGAATTTTATGATAAAGTAAAAATGATACTACCTATATGAATGGTTTTGGGCATTTGATTGCATGAGGTCTTGTTCTGTGATACCATGTTTATTTTCAATTAAGATTTACATGGTTGTAACTACTCTTGATTTTCTATGTTGAAACAGTGAAGACTAAATTGGAAGCACGTTGTAGTCACTTTATTACTAGATTCTGTATTTATACCTAATTAACCTGCTAATATGTCACAGAAATCTCTAAAAACTAATAACATAGTCAAAATGGAGATGGGACCATTTTTCTTACTGTATAAGAGGTGGATGAGATTTTCAATTATTGATTTAGTTTCCAATATTTGCAATTTATGAGGAAGTGACTGACTCAAAGATGAGATTCAGAAGGCTGAAATATCTTACGATGAAAATGAAAAGTTGAATGAGCGTAGTCTAATTCAGTTTACTTATAATATTCACTAAGAACCACACACTACAGAATTTGAGGAAAAACATATCTAAGAAGGTATTGGTTATAATCTATGCATGGAAACATTTACAACTGATGGCTAGGAATATATGAATGATATATATGTTGATATTTATATTTGATTGAGTGGTCCTCCTTCTGATGACATGTATGAGGATATTTATTCACGTTAGGTTTTATTTCTTCATATTGATTCACTTGCTATAAGTTCCATGTTGAGTCCCTAGAAAGCATTGATGGATGTAATTCCTGCTGGGGATTGGTGGCAGTTTAGCTATAACCCCTTGCGCTCGCAGCATACTGCCTACAAACAGGATTAGGATTCATAATTTAGTCAGCAAAATCACTACAAGAAAACACATGTTTTAAACAGCATATTTTTAGTGTAGGGGTCATTTTAAATTCCATAACTAAAAATACATAGCCGCTGGGCTTATTGAATCCATGTGGCAAAAAGGAAGTTCTTCCTAACCTTTGGTCCCGGAAATTAATAGGCCTTACTATATAAACTCTTTATAGTTGCATATGAACATAAAACCGCATATATAATGGTCTGTTCTTTCTCCTCGTGCACGCCTCTCCCTGCCCACTCCTAACTCCTGGTCACTCTCTCTTCAATGAGCACCGGACTCCCTACCATTGAAACACTCTCTTGGCTCGATTCAGTGCTTATCTGGCTTCGATGTTCAAAGTTTTCCGAATGTAGCTTCTGTCTCTCATATTTACTTTAGAAATCGCTCTATTCACCCTCTCCACAATCCCTAATCCTCTGTTTTTCTTCAATTTTAGTGTTCTGGCTGACTAGAGAGCTCCAGAACGTTATGACTCTCCACAGTTCCTAATAGCTCAGAATTCTGATTCATTCAAGTGTCCGACTCGTTCCAGGTCCTTTCTCCATTCTTACTCCCTGCCTCCAACTTCTTTCCTCTTCTCTTTGGTTAACCTTCGTTTGGTTCCGAGAAAACAAAAAATAGAAAATTGGAAATCGGATTTGTAAATAATGGAACTCTTGATTGAGTTTGTTTTCTTTTCTTCTCCTACCTTAAGCTCTTTTGAACAATACAAATCTCACGATTCTTAAATTAAAGGCTTTGGTATAATGTGGTTAAACTTGAATTGAAACTCTATGTTCAAGGTTTCTTCTGAATCTGATTGCAATGGAGACCATGAATTGGGTCCACTCGACCGGAGCTGTGCTGAGATCATTGTGGTACTACATGGCGAAACTGCTTGGAATGCGGATGGAAGAATTCAGGTATGCGGAAATGTATATTTTCGGTGAAATTCAGTTGGTCTATGCTCTGATTGATAGCTTTTCCACAATTTTAAATTTTAAGTCTGTGATCAGTTGAAATCGTGAATGGTGGCCCTATTAATTCCACTGCATTGACTCTAGTTTCTGTTGGAATGTTTATTCTTTAAGTTTTCTAGAGTAGTGATTGATGTAGGCTTTATTTCTAATTGAAAATCTTATGATTAACATATTATCATCTCATGGTTTTGTATAGTTGTATGTTTTATGAAGGTTTTGCCTTGTCTCATTACCAACTTCATTGTTATGTCTTTTAACAGGGACACCTGGATGTTGAATTAAATGAAGTTGGGAGACAACAAGAAGCTAGCTGCAGTAAATTTTGACTTTCATTTTACATATCAATATGCCCTTTGCCTTTCAAATTCCTCAATTATTTCCGAGGAATTTCATTTGATTCTCTCTCTGCATATTTTATACTGTTTCATAAATCTATGAGGAGCAAGTTGAAGAACAGTTTCATTTTTGGTGCCTATGGTTTGTGTATATGAATTTTATAGAACTGTAACTGCTGAAAAACATTATTGTCATTATTTTAATGAACATGAAGTGTTTCTAATGATTGTTACCAAACAAGCCCTTGATTTTCTACTTAATACTTTGCTGCAGAGAGACTAAGGAGAACTGAAAAAGTTAGCCATGACCATCTTAAGTTAGATGGCTAAAGCTTTAAAGATGGAGGCTGAGGGGATAAGACTTAAGAGACATGTTTAGTGTGAGTTCAGTCAATTAGGGCATACCCCCATGCCCTGAACAGATGTGAGCCATTGGATTCACTCACCCACTCATACCCTCCATGCTCTCAGGTTTTAGAAAAGTCCATTTATTGCGTTGCAGTGCAGACAGCCAAGTCTTCACCAGGTTGGTATTTGTTTTTGTTACTGTTGTTGCCCAGGTGCAGAATATTGTCCATCATAGTTGTTGTACTATGGTTTGTCTTAATGCAGGAGAAAACTTGATACTGAAGGAACAAGTAAACTTTGCTCCAGGAGAACATAATTCTCAGCGGGCTGTGGTGCGATACTTTAGTCGGAAAGAGAGTGAAAGAGAACCAGGGTGCAGCACCTGAAGCGGATGGTTACAGTACCGAAGCAGTTGAGAACACTGGAGGTGAAGCTCATAAACCTGAAATCTTCTGACCTACATGTTACTTAATTTGAGTGGAAAGTTTCATCTCATTCTCTAGTTGCATGGTTTTCTGAAATATGCTTTTCACCACTTCCTGAGCTTTTATTCAAAACATGATTTCTTGGCAGCTGATCATCACATCACTTTGCTATTCGTGGTTTATGTTCTGAGCCATTCACAGCTCATTTTCTACCTCGATTGAGGTGTTGCATATTAGCCTTGGAGCTTTGATCTCTGTTTCTTATCTTCTTGCATGATATGACCCTAGCTATATAGATCATGCAAAGACTAGTAGCACTGTTTGAAGCAGCAATGTCGAAATGTATAAAATTCATTGCTCATTCTGAAGGAATCCTCCAGAATGAGTTCATGATGATATACTGATGTTAAGACCTAAGAATGAAACAGGTACCTTGTACTGTTCAGTTGGTGAAGATTTCTGTGACTGGTTGGGTTGATTCAGGTTCGAATTAGACTCACAGAGTAAGAGTTGAGGGAACGTTAACATGAGTTTTGTTGCGGTCTAAGCTGACAAGGCTCCCTTGTTGTTCAAGGGATTGAGAGGTTCTTTTTTCACATCAGAAACTGAAAAATATATTAAACAATAGAAGAAAGAAACAAGAATGAAAAGATTTCCTTTCTACAGTACAAAACACTTACAAATTAAAAGATAAAACTAGAAATCTAAACCGCTACAATTAAGAAGAAAAAGCTTGAAAGAGGAACACAAGGCTTTGATGCAAACAGCCCTAAAGATGAGTAAAGAAGTAAAATATATCCCACACCTCTCTTGAGATCTCTCTCTTTGTTTTCAAAATTCATGCATTTCTCTAGAGTTGAGAGGTTCGTGTCAGGAAGAATTTCTTAGAACATGTTGAAGGCATGATATTCATATTAGCCAGTCCTATAAGCTTGAGCTTTTAGAAGGTAAGTCGTTAACGTAATTGTATCGAGGAGTTGGTGGATTTAACATGTGAATTGTATCGAGTTGAGTGTTTAACTGATTTTGTGCATAGATTCGTTTTTTGGGTTTTTGGCAAGACCTCTACATTACATGGAATTTGTTAAATAGTGGATGCTAAGAGCATACTATAGTTAGTATTTTCTTTTATTGATATGAGGAATTTACGGTTTTGTCATCTCATTCTTTTAATTGTGAATCTAGGGAAAAGGTCCACTGGGGATGTTTCTAGTGAATGAGCAGTGAAGAAGAAGCAGGAGAAGGAGAAGAGAAAGACTCAAGCTGGGGTTCAGACTAGCAATGAACTATCTTTCAACCTTTTGTTCTATCATTGTGTGTTGTGTGTAAATGTAAAGAACCAGTATTATCTAGAGTTGCATGCCTAAAGGGTTTAAATATTTATTCTTTGTGCACATTTTTAGTTTTCTCGAATCTAAAAGCAGTTCATACATGTTTGCTTGTCCTGACCTAAGAGATCTTCATTTTCCTTTCCAAATTTCAGTTGTTCTCTTATCCTGTTAGCAGAAAATTGATCAAGTTTTATGAACCATACATGAATAAATAGTGAATAATGTGGAAGATTAGAGATAAATACCCCAGATTCGATTTAATTTGATACGATAAATTTATTGTGCAGAATGACAATGATATCATATAAATTTATTGAATTGGGTGTAGCGAGACCAAGAAGCTAGAGATGCATTAAACAGCAAGGCCTGACTAGAACTCCTAAATTGTTGCATGGAGATTTTAGAGAGATGTCAAAATGACTAGGAAGCAAATGCAAGACCGTCAACTTCTCTCATGATATTATTGTAGCAGTTCAACCATTCATGATCATTCCATCAAGAAATATGGTATGAAATGAACTACCTTTACCATTTCTCCAGTTGTTGGTTTAAAGTCCTTCTTTTAAGTTATCTTTCATGTCTTTTTTTTTTTCTTCTCAAATAAGTTTGTGGCCTAATGGAATCTCAATGGTATATCAAATTTCCCTTATCTACTAAAAAGAGCGTAATTTTTAGGTTTATTTTATTGGAATAAGTAGAGTAATTAAAAACAACGATCTAGAACTCTTGTTTTGAGTTGAGTTTGTGTTTTCTCTCTTTAGTTCTTCAAAGATTCCTTGATTATAAGTTATAAAGAAGCTTGATGGTTGTGGCCAAGCTCACTTAAGGACAAAATTGTCTAGTATGTGCACCACGGATCCGTTCAATTGTTTTGAGCAGTTTGCTATTTTAAAGTATAAGATTACTGATATGTAAATGTTGCGAGATAAGGATGGTGTGGTGTCCATTTTCCTAGTAAGCTTCTTCAACAGACAACAAAGTCGGACCCCATTGGTTCTATTCTATTGATGGCCACTTGACTACGTTGGCTAATGGGTTGCATGATGGCCATGTGTGACCCCTTGGAGGACTTGGTGGGGATCGACACAAGGGCTCGTGGATGACCCGAGGAGCATGGGCCGCATCCCGTTGGGATGAGAAGCACTTGTTCAAGAACTTGTGATGCTTGTGAAGAGACACATGTTCGAGAGAAACATGATGCCAGGAAATAGTGTAACTGTGCAAAGGGATGCCTAGATCCCTATATAAAGCCTCTCCTCCTCTCATTGTAAACACACGTGTTAGAGAACACAAGAGGTGTTAGAGAACATGGAAAGTGTGAGAGTGTAAGGAAGAGTGTTGTGTATGTTTTATTTTGTGGGTTCTCTTTGTAATGACAAGTGTTGAGACACTTGCTTGCTGAATTTTAATCTTGTTAGTGCGAAATACAAGTTGGGAAGAGTTTTCTGTAAATGATGTTTTGTCTGGTTTTACTTTGCTTTGAAACGGGAAGAAAAGGTTAGGTTAAAGTTAGGTAGCTTATGTTGCGCCTGCAAAAACTAGTGGTGGTTTTTGGGGGTGTGCGGTATGTTTAATTGATTGTGTTCGTCTCCTGCGGGAGTGTGTCTTGTGATAACAAGATTCGAGGAATTGAAGTGCGTTGTAGTGTGGTGTAATTCACTGCATTTTAGTTTCTCTTTGTCTTTCCTCTTCTTCACCTTACCATCTTGTATTTATGTTTAGGACCTTGGTAGGAATGGGCTTTCTCCAAGGAGATGTTTTAGGTGTCCAAACTTCTTTATTGGGCTCTATAATGTGATCAACTTTTTTCAATATATAAGTTTCTCTGCAAACTTTTCTTTTTAATTAACTGACCTAGGCTGCCTTCTTAGGAATTTTACTTTTACATTGAATCCTATCTTCATCCTTCTCCATTTTTCTTTCTTTGGTCTTCCTTTTCTAATAAATATACAAAAACTGACATTGGATATTTGGAATTCTTTTAAGTGCCCCCACCACGGGATGCTTCGTAGAATAAAGATGAGGGGAAGAAACTTTTACATCTCCATGGGTCCTAGCGATAGTTACAGGGGGCAGTTTTAGGTTGATGTGAGATATTGCGGTCTGAATTTATTTCACATGCCACGTAACACACGTACTACCATTGCATTTATTATTATAACGATGCTATAAATTAGAACTTCGTGACTATGAAACCCTATAACCATGGTTACTATTGATCATGGCCATAAATATGAAATGACCAGGGACAGTGCGCTCTAACCGCGAACTATATCTGAGACACCCACAATTAGACTTTCTTGCGTCTAAAAGCGTTTGTCCGCGGTATCTATGTACGCCTTGATGCGATCCGGCTTTCTTTGCAGCTATAAACTATAGCCATATTATTTACAACCTTTAGCCAGGTCAGTGACCGCGGTCATAGGCTCCGCTTCTTATAGTGAGCCTTATAAAGTAGTTTAATTCTGCTTTTTTCAAAAGTGGAATTTGTTTATCATTTTCCTTTTCAAATTTCTTAGATTGTTTGATATTAAAGTCTCCACCTAATAACTATAGTTTAATCTTGACAGCAGGTGGATCAGGAGGCTGTAAATCTTCAAAGGGAAGTCAGCTTCTCTTGTAACTAATCACATTGGTTTGATATTATCAACCTCCTTATTAAGCGATCTTGCAAATGTTGATCCTATTCGCATTTGAAGTAGGATTACTAAGTGAACTACGAACACTTTGTGAGCAAATGATAACCCTTTAATCATATCATTGAATTTTTTATTATCTTTACAACCACTATTTTTGTGGTTTCAGTTCCTAGTTTGTATTTCTATTGTGATGATTGAAGGTCTAGCCATGCTTTCAATGTCCCACAAAACGGTTGAAACTATATTTTGTTTTCTTTCTTGAAGAATATATATGGTTGTGGTTTTGGAATTTCAAATTATAGCATCCTGAACTCAAAACTTGTTTGTATTGGGGACCATATTAGAGAGTGTATGAGAATGAATTTTAGAGTAAGACAAGGGATGCATTTTGACTGATGAAGGAGGGATGTGGCTCATCCTAGACTTCTTTCAATAATTACAGGATTTTGAAAATAACTTTGGATTTCTTACATTTTTCTGGATTGTTGAATTATTTATGGAATATATATATATATATATATATATATATATATATATATATATATATATATATGTATATATATATATATTGGCAAATCAAAATCTCAAGAACTTAAGGTAGTTTGTAATGTCTTGATTAGATTCTTTCTATCTCTGTGGTCACACATGATTTGGCTTTGTTTTCTTTCTTTCTTTTTTTATTTTTTTTGTTTTTGCAGGCATTCAACATTAGCAAAGTATATGGTGGCTGGCTACCTAATCTTTTACAGTATGTTCTCTTCTTTTGCAGATAGATCATGTCAACTGCAAATATTTATGTGTGTTCTAATGATTCTTGCTTACTATCTTTTTATAATGCCGATATTTTTATCATACAGCAAGCCCTCTAGAGAAGTTTGGTTGAGTCTTTGTATGCCATAGGTGTCTCCATGACTCCAGCTGCTTGCATTCCATTCTAGAAGTGTACTAGAAGCATTTCCATTTGAGACCAGTGCAATTGATTTGGATCATCCAGAAACAAATGGTCAGCACAGATCTTTAACTAATAATTCATCCGGTAACATGATCTGCTATTATTGTATTGAGGAAAACAGTTTAAACCAATATCATTTGTACCCTTGAAACTGGTCTGGGACTGCAAAGTTTCAATCGCTCTTACATGCAATTTTGTAACCCTGGTACATAACTTGGCAATTACTATCTAAATTAATACATCTAAAGCAAAATTTTGTGATATGCACTTGCATTTAACAAGTTGGAGATTTTTTTAATGTCCTTCTTCATCCTTTTACAGAACCATCTTGTCCATGAAGATAAATTGTTGGAAGTGTTCATGGAGTCTCCACTGTGGAACAAGAAAAACAAATGCTACCTGCTGAAATAGAGAGGGCAGATGATAAATTGGTGGTAATGATGATCAATCAAAAGAATCGGACAACAAAGAAGGAAGAGGAGCCAACCAGGAAAGCAGAGGAATTGAGAATGGTAGAAGAAACATCCAGGTTGAACGAGCAATGTCTGTTTGAGAAGCAGAGCAAAGTTAAGGAACTGCTGGAACGGCCAATTCATTTCAGTACTGCCACATTTTCATGCCACAACCATAATAGTGGATTTTTAAATAGTGTGATTGGTCATAAGTTTGGTAAGGCTCTTGGGTGTTTTTCTTTCAATCCAGTAGGTAGTGGCAGTGGAAAGGAGTCTGATTTTTTATTTCGCTCAATAAATATCGTGGGATACAATTTTGCGTATCTACATTATGTTTGTGTTTGGTTATATATATATATATATATATATATATATATGAATCAGTTAGTTATCACAAATTATTCATGTAATTGGCTTTCTTGGAAAAAAGATTGACAATTGACAATTACCTATTGGAATTGGCCGCAACTTCTTAGCTATACCCCTTTTTTGTGCATACTGCTCTACAAACATGATTAGATTCATTATTTAGTCACAAATTCTTATAAAGTAGTTTGATTCTCGTCTTTTGAAATGGAGAATTCATTTATTAATGTCCACTCTAAATGTCCGAGTTTGTTTGATATTAAACTCCGCCTGATATCTATAGTTGATCTTGACAACCTATGGATCAAGAGGCTCTTAAATCTCAAAAGGATGTCACTTACCTTTGTAAGTAACTGCTATTATATTACTTAATAGTATCACCCTATTTTTCTTCCTTACCAAAACGATCTTGCAAATATTGATCTTGTTAATGTTGATAGAATTACTACGTATGCACTCTAAACTACTTTAGGCAAGATCATAAACTTAATCATATCATTGAATTTTATATTATCTTCACAACCACTATTTTGTGGTTTCACTTCCTAGTTGGACATTTCTATTGTGATAATCGAAGGTCTGGTGTCAATGTCTCACAAACAGTTGAAACTAGAACATCAGCTAGTATGTTAAATGCTTGTGATAATGAATTTCAGCTGCTCTAGGGTTAAAGTACTATAACAACAGTATTATTTCTTGAAGAATATATCTATGTATGGTTGTTGTTTTGAATTTCGTAATTACTTAGCATCACGTAATAACTCAAAACTCGTGGATTTGACTGGTGGACCATAATAATCTTCATTCGAGAGTGTATGAGAATGAATTTTTAGGAGTAAGACGGGGATGCATGTTGGACGGATGAAAGCAAGATGGTCCCATCCTAGAGTTCTTTAAACAATTACTGGATTTTGAAAATAACTTTGGATTTCTTGCATTGTTCGATTGTTGAATAATTTATAGAATATATAGATTATTTCTTGGTAAATCAAAAACTTCAAGAACTTAAGAGTTAATAATGTCTTAACTATATTCTTCTCTATCTCTGTGGTCATACACATGATTTGGCTTTTTGCTTTTTTTTTTTTTTTTTTTTTCCAGGCCTTCAACATTAGCAAAGCATATGGTGGTTGGCAGTACTTTATGTCAATTCCAAGTAATTATGTGTGTTCTAATGATGCTTGTTTACTATCTTTTTTATAATGCTGAGACTTCTAATATAGCTCTGCTCAAATTTCATATGCAAGGGCATGCTGTTTGCATTACAATTTTAAAAGTGCCTTTCAAATTGAAAATTATTTAGGTTGACATGGAGGGTAACTTGATCTTCTATTGTTTTATTGGAGGAAACAGTTGACCAAATATAATTTGTACCCTTTGAAACTGGTCTCGACTGCAAATTTCAATTGTTCTTAGCATGCAATATTTTAACCTGTACATAACTTGGCTACTACTATTTAAAATACATCTAGCTAAAAATTCTGGTTACTTGCATTTAAGTTCGAGATTTTTTTTTCCTTCTTCATCCTTTTACCTAACCATCTTGTCCATCCAGATAGCTTGTTGGAAGTGTCCATGGAGTTTGAATTATTCCATGATGATCAGAAACTTCTAGTATCTCTCAAGGTTATATCACCGTTAAAGCTTCACAAGTTTTTGTGCCCTCATATACCTTGAATTGTAATATTAAATGAGCCGAAGTGTTGTATTTGATTTATGCTTTTTTCATCCTAGCCGTGGTCAAAAGCAATACTTGAATAAAAACAATGGGGAGGAACAGCCCGATCATCGATCGAGCTAGAAATGTGCCACTTACATTTTTGTTTTTTTTTCATGGGTATAAGATAGAATATTGAAGCTAAAATAACAGAGCTCCGCTAACTAATTAAAGGTATACAAGTGGGTATACAACCAAGAGGCTACCGGTGGAAAACAAAGAAATTGAAAGAAAGTGTTAAAACACCCACAACTATCCCCATTCAACCTCGCTTGATGTACCCCATCCATATCGTGAACCATCACGACTCAAATTTTCTCGTAATATGGACTGACAGACCGCAAACCAAAATAAAGAGGTCTTCAATCTATGAACCGAGCAACGCCCATCATCAAAATCAATTTTGTTTATCTCATGCCAAATGGACTATAACAAGCAGAGGGGGACTGAATCAGCTTCATGAAACCATTTCTCGGATGCTTGGAACCATGGAACATCAATATTGATGAGTTCCGTAAAAACATCTAATGCAACATAAGGAGGAGGCCGAGATTTTGATGGACACTTCCTCGCTCCGGGCAATGGTACTCCATGCCAATGTTTCTACTTTGGAACAAGAAAACAAATGTACCTCACAAACACAGTATACGGCTGGAGCAATCGTGGAAATGGCAAAGACATCGCGACTTGAGATATAAGGCATTAACTAGCAAAGAAGGAATTGAGAAAGACAAAATAAACATCCATGTTAAAGGAACAATGTCTGTTGGAGGAAAAGGCCAAATATTTTATATTTCTTATAATTTACTTCTAATAAATATCAAAATGCTTTGGTAATTTTGTTATTCTTGTCTAATGATTATTAGGCTCACATATGATAATCAGACATTATGCTCCTTATTAGTTAATCTCATATAACTGGTTTTGGTTTTGCATTATTTAAGGCAGGTCTTTCATATGAAAGAGATCTTGGTAAAGATAATATATTTTTTTTTCTTTCTCCAAGTTTTTATTCGAGTTCTTTAAGCATTGGTAGAGAGCTTAATAATAAAAGCAAATATTTGAAGGAAATACAACTTTATTTATGAAATTTAATATACTTTTATTCCTCCATTGTGGTATTGAAATAATAATTTAAATTATTCAATTAAAAACTTCCAAAATAGTGTAACAGAATTCCGGTAGGTATTTGAGTAGCAAAGCTTTAGAAATAACAAATTTTATCCAATGAACATTATTAAAAAAAAAGAAGTCTTAGGACAAAAGTTAGTAAAAAGATTTTCATTGGTTTTATATACATTAACATCCTTATAACTTGTACTAATTATAGCAAAAGAAAGCCAACAATATAACGTGAAGTGTATCATAAACCAAGGAAACTGTTACACTTACAATTTGAGCCTCATAAACCAAGTAGACTGCCCTCCCGGGTTCTTGAAAACTTTCTTGGCTCGTTATGAGTCAAAGATTGATGTATTACAATTGTCTTTGAAGAGCTTTACCCGAGATAGGACCATAAAAACAAATTTTTAATCTCTAAAGATAACATATGAAATCGTTATAGCAAGTCATCGCTGAGATACATAATAGAATGCGAGAACATATTTACCTACATATATCAATACATCTAAAGCAATTCTTTAATTGGCGACGCCTTTCCCTCCAAGGTTTCAGCTTTTACTCTTTCTTCAGACCTATGATACTAGAAAATATGGTGTAACACCATTGGGGCCAGGGACATAAACTAGTATAGGCAAGACAATAATTTGACAAGAAATTTTAATCCTTATAAATTAAAAATATAATCAAATTTCAAAATTTTACTTATTTTTAAATTCTTAACTTATAGTGTAAGAGAAACAAATAAATGAATTTGAATAAACATATATAATTAATTTATTAAGTTTAAAAACAAATTTTTATTTTCACAAAATTTCTTTACTCCCACTTTTCCTCTTTATTTTCCTATCTATTTTCGCTCTCAGATTTTCTTGCCCAAATGGAGCCTAATGGACAAATTAATCCAGCATGATGAAATGTGTAAAAAGAATGCGCCGCTTAATTTAACTTTATCTATGATATTAAAGGAGAAATGAAGGTGATGTACTCACTTCAAATAATGATAATGAAAACTACAAACAAAGAGAGCTTGAGATCAATGTTGGATTGCTCTAAATCTATATGGTGGGTCATCTGATAGCCAGTCTTGTTCATAATCATGCCTCTTGAAAACATTCTATCTTGCCTCCTTGATAATACTTATCTTGTATCGATGATCCTGGTTATATATGAAATGCACTCCACATTTTTCACCTTGACTCCAGTCTATCATAAATATAACCAAGGAAATGAAAACACTCAAGTCCCTCCTCATGAACTCGAGATAAGATTCTTGCTAATAACACCCTTGGGACAATACATCACCCATAATTGATCTGATAACCTATCATCGCAGCAGCACACCGGCTTTTAATGAAATCTCACCGTCCAACTTGTGAAGTCGACGTATATTTGAAAGTACAAGAACATCCATCCCCATTCCATCTCTATCCCCGATTCATTATCGTGAGAATACAAGAGCATAAAAGCAAATCCGAAGAAGTTATTTTTATACCAATCCCAGGGAAGTTCTTTCATTACTTGAGATCCCGGATGCAATGTCCCCTCCGGGATTCCAATGCTTTCAGGAATTACAATATTCACTCCATGATAGGCAAATCCTGGTAGAAATAGACCAGACGAACCCACGCAGCATTCCAACTCCTGCACAAAAGTACCATGTGAATCTTTTGATCACATAAAAGATGTTTAAGTGAAATCAAAATCATACCTGAATTTCCGATTTTAAGCATTTGAATAGAGAAGACAAGAGTAGACTTTGTTGACTTGATAAACTTTCAAGCCGAATGCATCCATGGGCATCCAAAACTTGTAAACTTATGGAAGCTCGAATCAAGTAGTTTCCTCTCATGCTGGCTCAAGTCAAGGATTTCCAGATTAGAGAGTTGACTGATCCCATATGCTACTAAAATAGTTCCCTTCGTACATAAAGGTTTTTAGTGATGATATGGTGAGTAAATGTCACCGGATTCCCTCCTTCATCTAGATCAGCACAACTTAGATCCACTCTTCAATGAGCACTGAAAATATCACTTCGAATTGCAACATGCACTAAATTTGATCGATCTAGACTTAAAGAAGGCAATTGACAACTCATTGAATCTAAATGTGCAGCAAAAAGAAATTGTAGATGTGTAAGGCTCCACAAGTTCTCAGGTAGTTTGTTGAGTTTTGAACAACCAGAGACGATGAGAGTTCCAAGGAATCTCAAGTTACAAATGCTATCCGAATGTTCAAATTTTGGGCAAACTTCTCCGCATCTAAATGTCAAGCCTTTTCAGACGTTGAATTGAAGATGGTAATTCTTTAAAGGCCCATCCAAACGAAGCTCTTTAAATTTTCATCTTCCATCATTTCGAAAACTTTGCAGCTTTGAACAAAGAAGAGCAAGAAAGAGTTCTAAGTGATTTCAACTTATAAATGTCACTTGAAGACTCTCAAGCTTTGTGCAAATAAGTAAACATAAGATCTTGATTCCAAAAAGGCACCCTAATAGCTGTAGTTCATTGATAGCAGCTCCTCCAAACATAGCTTCCTCAAGCTCCTCATTTCTCGGGCACTTGAAAGGTGCATTATATAATTTCAATCGATCCAAGAAGCTTCCTCTTTTGTTCATATATAAGTGTGACCCCACAATTTATGACTTTAAAGGATCCAATGCCAAAGCCAACAAAGAAAAGCTATAAATCGCCCACCTATTAGACTCGATATTTCTCCCGAATAAAGAATCGAGGATAGGTGGTCACCCACACTTGCTCCCTTGATTTGCCACCAGAATAGCATTTACAAACATATTAAAAGGAAATATAATCCCGAAACCCAGATTGATCACCATTCAAACTCAAATGAAATCCTAATACATAAGATAACTTGAAGTGCATCCCGGTGTGTGTTCTCAAGTGGAACATAACCGCGCATAAAGCAAATCCCAAAGTCATTATCCTACTAATTCATAGAAGTTCAATTCAGATTTCATCCCTACATTTGATACACCTTTATCCAATGTGGCATTCCAGAACTACAAAACTAATTCCTTGCCAAAAAAGCCGACCGACCAAATTGTATGTCATGCCAATCCACCCTTACTTCCACGTCCCGTACGTAGTAAAGAAAAAAAAAAAATTATGGCTTATAAATCATGTGCCTGCATAGTGTTATCATGCATGAACATCATACCCGACTTCGACGGCAAGAATTGAGTAGGAAACCCCATGGCCACCTCCTCGCCATGATGGTGATATGAAGTAACCATGGCATCTAAAAACCGTGACACTCGATGGAAGCTCTAGATTTCTCAAGCCGCCAGTGTGCACTCCAACCCAAGGAATTTCAACTTAGAAAGATGGTTGATGGGAGCAGGCATGATATGGATATTAGTTTCACTGAGATCTAATGCTTGCAATGATGATAGATGATAAATATTTCAGATTTCTCCTCGTTTGTAGATATAAAGCATTTAGATCTAATTTTTTAGTGCCCTAAGATGAAAAAACATGATCCAGACTCTCTGCTTCTCTACATTGCAATTACTTAGGCTTAGTTGCTCTAGTAAGGATACATTATCACTACTGACATTTCGAGTTATGAAGGAGCCATTTAGATGTAATATTCTTAAGGAGTGATAAACCTATAAAAGTAGGCAATTCATTAATTGCTTAACCTAAATAGAGCTCTTCCAAGCATTGCAGTTTCTGAAATTTCATCAACTTTAGGAGTTTTAAATACAAGGCTGACATTAAGAAATTTAAGGTATCTCAAATTACAAATACTCTTAGGGATAATCTCAAGGTTTTTGCAATGTGCTAAATTCAAATATTCAAGCCCTTCCAAATGTTCAATTGAAGATGGTAGCTTCCGTAATGTCGTTCCATATAAATCAAGCTTTTTGAGATTGTTCATTGTGTACTTGATCTCTGGAAAATACTCTAGTTTTGAACAATCATGGCAAGAGAGAGTCCACGTTGGTACTATCAATATGTCCGTTTGGAAGATTCTGAAGGCTTATGTACCCTACCCTATTCAAGGAGGAAAAAATAAGATCGAACTAGCTAATAAGTAGCTAACTATGACTTTATACTTGTTTAATAAATCTGTACAAACATATAACCTTCAAGGGTAAGTATTCCAAGTTTGGCATCATAAGCTTGGGAACTCCACGAGATGTTTTGAATGATTAAGAGATTGATGACCTTAACTTCTTAAGAAGTCAGAAAGAATATCTTCTTCATAAATAAATTTCTATCAAATTTGAAAGTAATCCAGAGAAAAAACATGATTAAACCATTAACAATACCTTTGGCTTCCTTCCCAAAGTTGTTCTATGTTGCTACATCGTATGTTGAGTTCAACGAGATTCATTGACAAAATTTGAGGCAAGTGTTTTAAAGAATATTCATCCTTAATGAGATATCTTAACTCAAAAGAAGGCAATTTACACAACTCGAAGCGTTTACTAGAGGAAAATGCACATCTTGATCAATTTCCATAATATGATCATATTTAGCATCTGATGAACTTGAGCAATCTGTGTTTATCTATCTTTGCAAAAGTTTCAGCTTGTAAATTTGAATTTCCTTTTGTGCAGATATGTTGATGAATAATCCTTCAATTCATGCCTTGTCCCCTCGAAAAATAAGAGCCAAGAATAAGCAAATAATAAACTCATCAACTTTTACCAAAACTATGTAATAGTTTCACAGGAAAAAGGTCATATATGTATTAATAATAATTCAAGCATATAGCTCTTATCGCATTTCCAAATTAGTACACTGTGAAACCCCATCAAGATCCCATAACTTCGCTCCGTTTCCAAGGCTTGTTTCATACTTTCACGAACAATCTCCCAACCCATTTGTTGTATTAAGTCATGATATGTATCTTGTTGTCTACAAATAATTTATGAGACATCTTTCTACATTAAATTACTTATTTCACCTTTGGCACTCATCCAATATTCTTAAACAAAATCTCTATCTTTTCCTTTAAAGAAACATGTGATGTCAAGGAATATTTCTCCTTCTACACGACTTAATCCATCAAAACTTATTCTAAGCACATGATAAATTTCCATGTTAGGTTCTTTTTCCAATTTACTGTAATTCATTTTCCCATTCATGTATTCCTCTCTTGCTAGATAAGGTAGAACCCAAATCGCAAGTTCTAGTGGAAGGCCTCAAGTATATTTTTATTGCATTATCACAAAGATTTTTATAATTTTCTTTGAACAATTTGTTTAAAAGCATACAAAATCGAACAAATTTTGATGCATGCCTTCATCATTTAGCTTTCAGCTCATATGATCTGATGCATTCCATCCAAAGCTACCGTGATTTTATGCCTAGTTGTTATAATGATCCGACTTCCTGAACCAAACCATTCAGACTCTCCAGCTAAGTAGTCTAATTGCCTCTCGCTTGTCTACATCATCAAGAATAACAAGAATTCTTTTCAACCTAAGTTTATCACTTCATCTTAGGTTGCTTCATGAATATTACTTTTCTTCTATAATGCCTCCTCGCTTAAGGTATCATCAAGAAGTTGATTCTGTAATCTGAGTAGACCAGCATTATCTTTAGACTGCCTCTCTAACATCCGCAAGAAAGCTACTACTCAAATTTACAAGAAATTTTTATTGTAAATGGCTTTAGCAATGGTAGTCTTGCCACCTCCCATCAATTTCCATAAATTCTGAATTCATACAAACATCATTTAACTCAATATTTATCAATGCCTTGAGTTGTTCCAAATGATTATCCATTCCAACAATGTTCTTGCCAACATATAAATGTGTAGGTCCTAATTTTCGAAGGATTTCCTCAATGATTTGTCCAATAACCTTTGACTCATACCTGTCAATTATAATGTATAATAAAACTCATTATCCCAAAACTAGATAGTTATATCTTACTAAAATTTTAATCTTAATTATAGGAAAACTAGCATTCCTCTCCAAAAGAAAATGAATGAATATATATATATATATATATATATATATATATAGAGAGAGAGAGAGAGAGAGAGAGAGAGAGAGAGAGAGAGAGAGAGAGAGAGAGAGAGAGAGAGAGAGAGAGAGAGATACTCCTTTTCAAATAGTTGAAGTTTATGGCTACCAAACCTCAACAAGACAAATTTGTTGCTACTAGAAATACTTTCAAAATCACTTTCAAACGTAATCTTATATTTAACAGGGTAAAATTTAAGTGATTTTAGCAAGATCAAAATATTTCTGCGTGAAGGCAAATACTTGTTTTCTACCCAAAAAACAAGGAATAGAATTTCTAACATGAAAGAGAAGGAAAGTATAGTTACTGGTTTTCCACATGCCATCCAGATAGATTGGCCGCTTTTCTCAAGGCAATCCTCCACTTTTGCACCATCTCCTTCTTCTTTTGATTAGCATCTTTTTCATGGAAGGTGAACGCATCATCGAAACATCCCAATTGATTTCGCACATCTGATGGAGGCACACATGATAGAAAAATTGGTACAAATCCATTGATTCTTTTGGGATTCAGCGATCTTTGTAGTCTCATTCAAACACCAAGTGGAGTAGGCATAATTCTTGAGAAAATAACAATGAAAATCCTTGATTCTTCTATAGCTCTTGAGAGATCAGCCACGATATCTCCTCCTTTCTCAAGTTCTTCATCATCTCTAAATGTATGAATTCCATGCGTAACCAAAGTGGTATAGAGATGATCAGTGAAACTCTTACGAGTGTCAACCCCTCTAAAACTCAAGAACACATCATAACTAAGAGGATTGTGAAGAAGTATAAGAGGCTGCATGGTGCTGGTCGAATCCATCTTTGGTGTGCTTTTTACTAATGCTACTAAAGATTTTGAGGGGAGTGCAAGGAAGCATCTTCGATGCTCACGGTTATTTGAAGGTTCCTACTCTCTTCATCATGGACAAGTCGGGGAAGTGGCATCTGAAAAGCTTTCATCTGCAAACATTTGAAATGTAAATAAGGTTTCTTCTGATAAATCATGTCCTGTGTGAAATCAAGCGGCAGAGATGACAAATCCATGAGAAACTCACACATATTCTTTACCTTTTGGGAGATAAGCAGCTCTGCTTCTGTTGAAGATGATGAGGGGGCTCAGGGTGGCTGTCGATGAACTGGGTTAAGGGAGGAATAAGCAAACAATTAGCAGTAGATCTGGGTGAGTGGGTGAAAAAATTCAGGGAAGGAGGGAAGGACAGGCTGGATGGTGTGGAAGCTATATGGAAGGTTCAAGACAGGGTAGCAGCGTTATTTCTCACCAATCACCACGAAGCTGAGCCTCCTACGACTGCTAGTCTTGTGGGTCCCAAACGTTTTCACTTTGTCCTTACTTTTCCTTTACAGGTTTTTTTCCTCAAAGACACAGAGTCAAATCTAAATTACACTCTCGAGATCTCATGGTGAGCCTACAGAAGTCAGTAACTATTGTCCCAAAGATGAAGAATGGGCATGATAAGGTGAGACTCCAGATGAAACAAAAAGCATTCCAAGCATAATACCCTCTCCCGCATTTCATCAAACAGCTAGTGATCTCTCTTCTCCTCTTCTGAATTTGTCCTCTGCATCCAAATTGACCTGTAAAACTTAAATTATATTACAGCAAGGAGCTGGATGAATCGGGTTCTGGTGCTTGAAGAATCCATTTTCTGGGTAAAAAACAACAAGATAGATGACGATTGCGTTATGGTTGCTCATATTTTCCATTTGTTTTCTTCTCTGCTGTTATTATGCTTTTTTACATTTTCTATCAAATTTGAAAACCGCACTCCACTTACAAGTTACACTCGTCTAAACGTTTACTTATGTAGCCCATTCAAATCCTTTGCCATCATAAAACCGTTAAGATGACCGTTAAATGGAACACATGATATTAAATGGGACCCTTGTCTAATATAAAATATATATTTATCTATAATAATTAATAGTCTAATAAAATAAAATACAATAAATTAAATTAAATTAAAACTGATTATATACCTTATAAATTTAATTTTCTTTTTTAAATAACTTATCCATTAATTTTGCATCAACTTAATACATTAAATATATATTTTATTTTATTTTATATTTATAATATTTTTCTTTTTTATAAAAATCATATCTAGGATCTAGTTTTATATTTTTAAATTTTTTATAAAATATTACCTTCAAAATTTTTTATAGAATATTAAAACATAATTTTTGAAAAACATAAATTTGTAATAAAAATAAAAATAAAAATGCTGTGAACTATTCAAAAATAAATTTTTAATCACGATTTTTATTTTTTTAAATGAATTAGGTTGTGTTTGGAAGTTGTTAGCTTATTCACCCTCAATCCATTTTTATAGGCTAATTGGTAAAAAAACTTAATTGATAGTTGATTATGTGTAAACAACTCTTGATGGGAAAATGCTACAAATAGTAGCTTTTTTCTAATCCGCTCTTATTAAAATAACAAATTTTCCTTTTTTTTTATCATTCTCTCCATATTTACACCATTTTAGGATTTTTATAAATTTTATAATTTACAAATTATATAAAATAATATGATTTTTTATGGTTATAAATTTATTTATATTAGATTAATAAAAAAATATGAAATTACAAACTTATAAATAAATAATGTTTTTTGTTTTTTATGAAATAATATTATAATTTATTTATAAATTATAAAATACTATGTGAAATATTATAAATTTTTTATATAGTTATAAATTTATAAAATTTATTTATGGTTATATGAAATAATATGAAAATTTTATCACCATAAAAAATAATATATGAATTGAATAATATTTTTTATGATTATAAATTTATTTTATATTAGATTTATAAAAAAATGAAATTATAAAATTTATAACCATAAATAATTTTTTTGTTTTCTATGAAATAATATTATTTATGGTTAAATTTTTATAATTTCATATTATTTTTTTATTTATGAAATAAAATTATAAATTTATTCATAAATTATAAATAATATGAAATATTATAAATTTTTATATGGTTATAAATTTATAAAATTTATTTATGGTTATATGAAATAATATGAAAAAGTTATCACCATAAAAAATATATATGAAATAAATAAATTTTTTTATTGTTATAAATATTATTATTATTTATTCATAATTATAACCATAAATAATATTTTATTTATGAAATTATAAATAAATCATAAATATGAAATTTATTTCACAATTTTATAAATAATATTATAAAAAATAACCATAAAAATTTCATAAATTATTAATCATAAATTTATTTACTTATGAAGTAAGATTATTTATGGTTAAATAAAAATTTATTTTATATTTTTTCATCTCTCTTTTCTATATATAGATGCATTATTATTTTTTATTTCTTTATCATGATTGTTTTTTAATTTCTCTATCGTGTCTATGTATGTAAATTAACATTCAATTGCTATTTAATCAATTATTTTACTAAACAATAATTTATACTTAGCTACTAATTATCAATTCACCTACACCACTACTAATTGTCAATTTGAAACTAAATGGGCCCTTAATCTTGGTGCATCTATAATCAAGATTAATGAAAATAAATAATAAAAGCAACGAATGAGAGTGGGAAAGTCACAACTCAAATAATCACATAACCAAAACCATATTTTTGCATTAGAACCTAAATCAAGATTGTATTTAAAATAAAACAAAACTGGAATCGATCGATTCAATTAACCTATTCTTTGGTTCAGTCTCGATTTGGTTTCTCCATTGGTTTGGTTTTTTTACTCACCCCTAGATATTATATTGCCTTAGCTATAGGGTTGTACCATCTGAACATCATTTTCTCTATTATGCTCCTTAACTTCTTCATCGTTTTTATTGTTATTCACTGATCTTTTTTAATTTTATTATTTTGGTAAATGATGCCCAAATATTCTAAAAAATCAATAAGAATGACTTTAAAGGTTCAGTTGATAGTTAGTATATGATATTGGTAGTTGATAATTGATACTTATAGCTCATTATAAATTACTACTTTGTAAAGTAGTTGATTAAAATTGGCTGATTAAAAGTTAATTTAAAACATGATATGGATATATAAAAACAATGTATGTATACATAGAAAAAAAGACCAAAAATAAATAAAATAAATTTAGAAAAATTATAACCGTTAATAAATAAAACAATATAGACATCAAAATATTAACAAAATTGTTTAATGAATTATCAAAACCTGTGGATTTTTTTAAAAAATTTATAATTTGAAAAACATATTTTACAAAGCTAAAATTGTTTCTAAAGTAAACTAATTTTAAAACTACCAAATATTTATAGTTCTATATTAAAATGTGTTTCACAATAATTCAAAGTATCTAAAACACTAATAAACTTTTTTGCATATTTTTATAAAGTATTCGTACATAAAATATTATTTAAATTTCCAATGAAACTTTTGTTCCTTAAATAATTCATAATTATTTTCGGTAATTCATAAAAGAATTGAATGCAAAGACCTACCAACCTGTTATATTTTCTTATAGAAAGAAAATATAGAAAGAAAAAGAAAAGAAAAAGTAAATGTGTAATACCATTATTGCAATAACTTAACTCCTTTTAAAACAGGAGACTTCCAAAACGGAAAAAGAAAAATGGCATTAAACTATTAATGCTAAAATCAAAAGAAGATTAAACAAAAGAAAGTCATATTAAAAAAATTAATGACAGGTGCCACCGATGACTTTATTGGGTATCATAGGGAGATGGATGAAAGTTTCTCTCGAAAACATCCTAGAAAATTCTATGAAAATTTAGAAGCATCCAACGCATCGCCTTTGACTTTATTATCCGATACGACCGCTTCATTCGAGACGCGACGCCAGATGAAACCTATATTTCACTTACTCACAGCCAGATTATATCGCTTGGCCACCCAAATTTTTTGAGCCAAAAAGATGAAGGAATAATGCAATTTAAAACAAGGGACTTATTGCGCACGTTCTTGCTTGTCGTGACTAGCATCAGCTCCCTCCCGACTTACGCTTAATGGGTTAGGGTTTTTACATATATATATATATATATATATATATATATATATATATATATATACGATATGTTATATTTTTCGGGTTTTATTTACATGTAGATTTGTATATACTAACATTATAATTCTCTTTCCTTCCTTTCTTTTTCAGACCATCTTCGACATAATGGATTTATAACCCTGAAACCTATGCAAATGTTGTTGTTCTATCTCTTTTTGTCCTTTTTGATCCACAATTATTTTCTAACATATCATTATTATTCCCTTGTAAATCGTTGAATATCAAAGACATGGGAGTTAAGAATCACAACGATTTCCTATTATCTTGACTAAGGATGTTGTCATTTTTTTTTTGAGAACTTTCAAGCTTCCATGTTTCCTATCCATACATACCAAGATTAAAGTTGCTTCCAAAGCCATTTTACTTCCCACAACTTTTTACTAAGAAACAACTTTTATACTAAAGTTTGTAGAAAAATGCATTAAAGTTTAGTGATCCGAATTTTGTCTCACCTGACTTAATCAGTTTACAGCATTAAATATTTTTTTTTTTTAGGAATTATGGTGGTAGTTTGGGGTTGCAAGTATGTATGCCTATAAATTATTTTTTGGTAGTTCAGTTAGTTTTAATTTGTAAAGTTATACAAATAAAAAAATAAGGATAATTTTCAAGTAAAAATTCATTTCAGTTGAAAATAAATAATGTTTTTTTGTTATAACTTGAAATTCATTATAATTTATTTAACTAGAAAAAAGAAATATAAATTTATTTGTTGGATTAATTTTCATGTGGAAATTCATCTTATTCAAAACAATAATAGTTTTTCTGGGTTAAAACAAAATTTATTTGATCTCTTAATTAACTCACCTTTTTTTATCGGTGGGAAGAATGATCTTTTAATTAAAATAGTTTTAATTTGGATCTACATATATAGTATGTTTCCTAATCTTAAATTTTATTTTCGTTACCAAACCAATATTAATCTAGCCTAAAAAACAAAATGATTCCACTTTTATTTTTTTTAACTTTGATTTCTATTTATAATATTTCAGTTCTTTTTTATATACTTTTGCTTCTGATCGTTTAGTTTCGTTTATCATTGCTCTTTCTCCCTAATTTTTAAAATGTTGGTCGTCGGTCGTCGGTTGAATTAAAAAGAAAAAAAAAGAAAAAGGTTTTGCAGAAGACTTTGAGGAGTCTTTCTACTCCTAAAATTGAATAAAGGTTTTGCAATTTGATTCTTCTACTCCCCATTTCTTTCAAAGACCTCAATTGTCTCAGCCTTCAAAGACTTAGGTCTCTAAATTAAAGTCTGTATTTATAACCACCCATGGCTCTGTATCTAGAGAATCTGAGAGATCTCGCCCACAATTCCCTGAATGAGGTGACGATAAACTTATCTGAGACAGATCAGAACCTGATGATCATCCATTCATTTAACGGATAACACTCATCCAGACTTAGAATGACAAAACAGGAGAAGAGATTCACCTGGTCTAGTGATACGATATCACTTATCTCTCTTATTATCTCAGGCTTAACAACTATAAAGATCAGGCGAGAGCAGTGTGGATGGCGATTGCAGGTCGGGTTAGACGAAAGCAGGGAGGTATTTCAGAATCATCAGAAAAAGGCAGACGAGGAGAAGAAGAAGAAGATTGAGGAGTGAAGGCTGCCTTAAGGAAAGTTTGGTAAATTGAGTGGATTTCACAGAACAGGTATCCCCACTCCACTTTTTCCATTTCCAATTTTCTGTCAGTTTATTTTCATCCTTGTTAATAGATAAAAAAATTAATGATTTCCATATACAAATCAAAATACATTTTTATCTAGTAGACATTAATATGTTTGATTTCCTAACAAATGTCTATAATTGGAATAATATGAGATATTCGGTAGACTTGTAGTAGATGTTGTGAACTCATTTAAGGCCAGCAAGTGGTACATTGATATATATATTGGAAAGGATTTAACTCTCCTGGCGGAATTTGTATTTCTCTCTCTAATTGCCAAAGTATTCGATGTATATGTTTTTCAAGTCATACATGTCAATTTATACTACTCAAGGGTGCTATATGGCCTCCCTACAATTGGTCTAAAGTCCTCAATGGTGATAGATGCTCGTGGGAATGTGGTGCGAGTGGGGGATCAAGCAAGGCAGTTCGCGATACCCCATGTATCCCCCATGTTCTTGTCTGATTAATTCTACGGCTTCGCGGTGACAACTTCAATTGGCTAGATCGATGCCCGATGTGAGGGATGGCGTGACCTACTTCCTTCATGCAGATGTCCAATGTGTGTTTAACAAATTTTGGATCCGATGCCACAGGCTTGGGCTTGGGCTCCTTGGTTGTTCGGGTTGCTCACGTGCGACTCATGTGGGATTAGACTTATCCCATTCTACTAGCCCCACTAGCGTCTGTGTAGGACAATAGTGTTGGATTTGTGCTACATTGTTTTGGTACTTGTGTGCTATTTGGTCATGATTGTGCAACAACTAATGGCCTGGTCCGCATTGGCAACATTTGGTTAGGCTTTGGGATCGTATCAAGTACGAATGGATCGCGACATCGCTTTTGAATATCCCACCAACAATGATAGGATTTTGTGGCTTAAATAATTCCCAAACTTGCCTTTTGAGACTCTTTTGAACACTACTCGAAGCATTACCGCCTTTATCTCCTTCTTATGCCCTAACTTCTCCTGGCTAGTCGCTGTCGCTTGTGACTCTACTCATTGAGCCCTCGCCGCCTCTATTGTTTGCGGACCAGGCATTATCACAAAGAAAGGTATATTCCCCTAGCTGCTCAAGTTTCTTCTTTCTCCGCCTCCCTTTCATTGCCTCTAAGTCCGGTCTCGGAGGGACCTTAGCTCGTCATGAGCATCGCTGATTCCAGATCCGTCTGTCTTTTGTCTTTTTCTCCTTTTTATAATCGTAGTCGCCTTCGGTATTAGATGGAGTGACCGGGTGACTTTGCTTTGTCTCGTATCAATGGCAATGATGCTCAGAGGTCGACCAAAGGTGATTGGGGGGTTAACCCCACCGACCCTATGATCGAACTAGGCAGGATTATTCCTCTTTTGGCTACGAGGACGCTCATTCCCTCTCACCAACTTGCCTGACACTGAAGAAAATAAGTCGCAGGCAATGTCTCGCTATTTGCGCCTCGGGGCGCGGTGACCCGATGCCCAAGAGCTTCGCTGAACCCGATCCCGAATCAGTCAAAAAGTTGGAATACTAGCGTCGATTTATTATCTATCCTAACCCGCGAAGCCTGACAATTTTTTGTGTTCGCGCACAAAGCGTGAAATCAAAGCGACAACCTTTATCCTGCCAATTCGACTGGGTAAAGCGGGTTTGAGCGCCCTACTTTAGAAAGGACTATGTTTCTACTATCACTGAGAACATTCGGAGGTCGTCGATAACCTGAGAGTTTATTCCACAATAGGTCTCGGCGGTTAAACTTCATGGGAGCGCCGGACGGGCCAAGGAACAGTGCAAAGTAAACCTTCGATCGAATTCAAGGAAGCACAACCAAGATATGCTCCTGGGAAGAATCGGGGGAACAAGTTTCCTCTTATCCTCTCCCAAATTAAACCCACATCAAGGGCCGGAGCCCAAGTGGCTAAGGAAGGCTCAAAACCGTAACCCGCCCATATGGAGGAGGGTACGAGAGTCGATCATAGAGGTCAGAGATCTTTGCCCGATGGAGAGGGAGGGGGCTCGAGGTCCCACTGCTCCTCCCGAGGTTTGTGGACCGCCTCAGCCCAGGGGCAGAATAAGGATTATGGAAGGGCGGGGGGATCAGTCGCAACGTAGTGACATTGGTTCCAAGGGAAAAGAGAAAGCTGGAGTGTGCCTTGGACCTCCCCTAGAAAAACCGATGTCTCCCCATCCCGAGGTTCTCCGCCTCTTCTATCTCGAAGAGCCCTCGAGGTTCCAACGGCGCCTTCTCCTCTGGTAGAAGTATACGCGCAGGAGGTGAAGTATGAGGCGCAGGAGTTGGCCGGGAAGGATGCGACCCCCTTCAAAATGGCTACCATCATAAGCATTGGCCCCTTTTTTTTTTGGTTGATAGCCTTGTGTCATTATTCGTGTAGATGAGCGTTTTTGGTGCCTACATGGGCAAGTACTGCAACAAGCGACAACACCAACTTAGCTGTCTCTCTACTCTATGCTCAGGTGCTCGAGCACTATACAACAAGGTGTAGGCGGAATCTCGAGTTCCCGAGCTTGAGAAAGAGTTGGAGAAAGCTCAGCTATAATAGGCGAAGCTCTTAAAAGAACACACTACCTAGGCCGCCGATGTGAAGAAAATAAGGAAGCTGGAGGCCGACGTGGTCGACCGAAAAGAGACTTCCCAACTCACAAAGATCCATCATGCACTGAGAAAAGATGCCTTCCTCGTGGAGGGGCGGAGAAGGAAAAGGTCGCCTGAGCGTAGGCAAATTTACAATGACATGTTGCTCATAGGTATGCGATTTGTTTGGAGGTCGGATACTGGAGGGTTACGCGGAGGCTGAATGTAATTTGGAAGAACGTCTGGGAGCACACGACTTTCCCACGGCGGGGATAAGGACAATTTTGTAAAAATAAATTTTGGATTTAATGAATCACGTGCAAAGCTGCCACATCAGCTAAAAACGCACGTGAGGGGTGCCAAGTCAGCATCTCTAACTCCCGCTTCCTATCTGCTGATTCCCCAAGAATTACATGGGTATGGGCGTGTCACGCGTAAACGTCAAGGCATGAAGTTGATCCAAAAACATTACGGTTTAGATTGAAATATGACCAAACATCGTGTGGGCATTTCAGGCACCTTCCCTGTGCAATGGAAGAAGCTTTTTATATGTGTACATACAAAATAACCTTCCATTACATATTTTAAAGATGAGTAATAAATGGTCTTATAAATGTGTTCATTCCACCATCATTCACAAAGTTCATACATGTGGTCATTATCTACCAAGTGTAAAGAACTTTTCACTTACAAATAAAATTTATGTAATAATTATTGACAACCTAAATATAAATATACTAAAAACATAGAATTTACTTATTTACAAAATAAATGTTTGGAAGAACAATAATCATAGAGGATGACTACAATTCATGCTATGATTTATAAAAGCGCTAGGATCTTTCGGTGACAAATTGGTAAATTTTTTTACTAACCAAACTAGTATTTGTCTAGATACAAAATCTCTAATCATAAAGGGTAATGATAGTTTAGGAAATGACTTTTCGAGCAATCGAGATATTTATAGTTTTTATTATATGCTTACTGAGCATAATATAATTATTTTGTTTAAACATGTGACTCCAACACATTTTTCATATACATTCTATTTTACCTTAATTTCTGTAATCGAATGAAACGGCATTATTCTATATTTCCGCCATTTTATCTTTTTTTTTTCTCGCAAATCCTATTCTAATTGGACTACATGTTTTATTGTACTCTTGTGTGGCTGCATATGAGTCCAAGTTTATTGAAGAAATCAAGTGGTGAGATTGTAAGATCAATCTTGCTTAGTACATGTTCGTGATAAAATATCGGAGTTGATGAAAATGTGAAACAAGTGAAGTATTATATCAAATCAAATGAAGTGAGTATGGTCGGATTTACGGGCTTGGTGGAATTGCAAACTACCATTGCAAAGGTTATCTACAATGATCTCGTTTAACCCAATTTAAGCATCATAGCTTCTTGAAAATGGGAGGAGAGAGATCTAAAGATGATCGTGGTTTGCTTCAAGTACAAGAAAACTTCTTGTGATATCCTAATGGATAAAACTATGAAGTTAAGCAATGCTGATGAAGGAGTTCAAATGATAAAGAGCAAAGTATTCGGGGAAAAGGTTCTTATTGTTCTTGATGATGTGGATTGTCCAAAACAACTAAGATTCTTAGGTCGATAGTTCGATTGGTTTGGTGGAGGAAGCATAATCATCTTAACTACAAGAAATAAGCTGCCTAAATGTAAATAAGGTATATTCATCATATGAGGCCAAAGGATTAGCAAAAACAAAGCATTGAACTATTTAGTTGGAATGCCTTTAAACAACACCATCCAATGTATAAATTATGTGGACTTGTAATCGTGTACTACATTATGCAAAAGGCCTTCCATTAGCTCTTTGGGAGTTTTGGGTTCTTCCTTTCCAAAGGGATGAGGAATATTGGGAAAGCACCTTGAATAGATTAAAAACAATCCCTCTCGACGACATCCAAAAGGTGCTCCAAGTAAGTTATGATGGACTAGATGATAGATGTAAGAAGGTGTTCCTTGATATTGTGTGTTTCTTCAAGGATTGGGGAGAAAAAACAGTTACCAAAATACTAGAAGGTTGCAGATTTCATCCCAAGATTGAACTAAAAGAGCTTGATGACAAATGTCTCATTTCTATCTCCGATGGCTTCATAAGGATGCATGACTCGCTACAAGAAATGGGTTGGGCAATTGTTCGTGAAAAGTATCCTGAAAATCCTAGAAAATGGAGCTGATTATGGGAATATGGAGGATATTGAAAAGTGTATTGACAACAAATATGGTAAAGAGAAAAATACATGAATATACTAGATCTAAAGACAAAAATTCAACAAGATTTATTTTCATTATAATTATAGTTTGAGTGCTTTATCTATATAAGTTTAGTGAACCTCCATACATCTTATGCTTATGGTCCATGTTTGTTTTCAGGGAACAGAAAACATTGAAGGAGTGTTCCTAAATATGAGTAACAATTTTTTGCAACCCATTAAACTCCATGTTGCAGCTTTTAAAATATGAATCGACTTAGATTGCTCAAAGTCGGACCCTATATGGTTCGACTCTCCCAAGATTTTGAATTGCCTTCTCGTGAATTAACATATCTTGAAAATGGGAGTGGATATAATGAATCTATGCCATCAAATTTCAAGTATATAATCTTGTTGAACTCTACCTCCGGTTCAGCCGCATAAGACGTCTTTGGGAAGGAAACATGGTATTGCTATTATTTAGTTGTATTTTTGCTATAGACTAGCTTTGAAATCTTATGAGCTTCACTTATTGAAGAAAATTTTATTCTGTCACAGGTTGCTAGAATGTTAAAAATACTTGATCTTAGTCATTCCGAGCAATTGGTTGATATTTCGAGCATCTCAAGTGCACCAAAGTTGGAGATTCTACTTCTAGAAGGTTGTACATGGTTACTTAAGTGTTCATCATGCATCAACATTGTTATTAGAGTTCGAACTGACTATTTTTTTAATTTAATAGGGTGCAAGAGACTCAAGAGTTTCCCAGAGTTCAAAGAAAATATGGGGAGGTTAAGAGTGCTTGATTTTAGTGGAACAAGTATAGAAGAAGTACCCTCATCAATTAGGCATCTACATGGGCTTGAAGACTTGAACTTAAGTTATTGTCAAAACCTTATGAGTCTTCCGGACAGTATTTGCTGTTTGAGCTCTCTTAAACCTGTTCTAGTGAAAAATTGTCCGAAACTTGGGACAGTAGTAAATGTGGAGCTAGAGCTTTGTTCAAGCTCTAGCACGACACCTTTAAACTAATTTGTCGTGATTCTTAAAGTCAGGAGTAATATGTAGAAATAGCTGCTTCTACTCGTTTAAAACATTAAATCCACGGTGTGATCAAAGGAAAGAAGATATGCACCCCCTACCTTTATTTGTGCAACTATGTATAACAAACTCTGCTTCTAGAGAAATCCAAAATGATAGCTTCAACCCATACTCATTGAAAATATCATGTCCAAGTAATTACCATGGAATGGAAGGAAGAATCCCCAGTGATATTTTCCACCAATCTTCATTGGAAAATTTATCTCTTTGTAACTTCAATTTTAAGGGAGCAGGAATCCCCCTTGATAATTGGTACCTACCTTCACTGCGAAGTTTATCTTTACATTACTGCAATCTAATGGAAGGAGAGGTCCTCAATCATGTCTGCAACCTATCATCATTGAAAGAATTGGATCTGAAAGGGAGCCTTTTTAGTAGTATACCTGTTGGCATCAGTCGACTTTCCAATCTTAGAGTCCTTAACTTGAGTCACTGCAAGAACCTTCAACAAATTCCAGAGCTTCCATTTAATCTGCAAATTTTAGATGCATGCGATTCAAATGGTATTTCATTAAACTCCTCAGTTCTTCAGTTTCATTCTCTAATCGATTGGTTCAAATCAGCGTTAAAACAGGTATGATTCTCATGGCTCATAAATACCTTTTTCTTTTGTACCCATTGGTTTTACATGGTGTTTTTTTTTTTTTTGCAGAACTCCTGGATTAATTCTTGTTTGTGTTATCCAAGACCCTGAATTCAGACATTATTCCCAAAAAGTTGTGGAATTTTAGAGGGATATGATCAGAGTAGAGGAAATTGTTTAAGGAACTTCCTCTGAATTGGTATGAAAATAAAGACTTGTTGGGATTTGCTATATTCTATTCTTATGTTCGATCTGAATTTGAGGGGTGCGGATGGTTTTTAGATATCAAAGGAAATGGCAAGCAGAAGCTCTTGGGTTTTTTCTCATTGTTATCAAAACCCAGTTTGGATTCTGATATATTAGACTTAGCGTGTATAATTTGTTATCCCAAGGCAGCTATTAAGGAAATGCATCTCCTATCAATGGACACACTTAGTGGCTTCATTTGGTACTGATGCAAGAGTGGAAGGCTGCAGTATCCATCTTATATATGCCAAAGATTATGTACAGATGCCTCCATGAATGGTACAAGCCAGTTCTTCTTGTGGGAATAGATCCATCAATGGTAAAAGGAAGTTCTTTCATGGAATTCCGTAGATGATTACAAAGAAGCCTTATAATAAAAAGGAGTCCTATGAATAGAGCCTTGTAGATGAGTCACACCCATAAAAAGATTCAGAGGAACCCAAGACTGATCTCAAGTTTTAGGCTCTACCGCATGTGCATCGATCACCAAGGCTCTTTTTACTGGTAATTCATATTCCTTTCCCTTTCTAATACGTAGATCATATTTTTTTTTTAATTGTTTATCCTTTTATTTTAATTTATGTTTCTATCACCCATAAGAAACTTCAATTGTACACTCAAAACATTGCTTTTCTATTTCCAAACCGTCTCTCCTTATATTTTTCTACATTTCTTAAACTTCTAATTTCCATATGAAATCCAATTTTATTCGAGCGTTTCAATCTCAGTAGCTACTGTTTGAATCATTTCTAGGGTTTTTTTTTCTTCCTAGAAGTTTGTAATGTTATGGATTTATGAATTGATGTTTGGGGATGTTTTGAGAGGTATATATTGTATGTGAGCATACATTTGGGAGAGGAGCTCAAATAACTGTCATACCTTTGAGCAACCCAAGCTTTAATTTCTTTCCCTCACTTTAAGGGAGGATAATATAATTCTCCCTATACTCTAAGCTATTTCCATTTGAAGCGGGTGCAATTGATTTTGATGCATGGTTAATGAACAAATGGGCAGCACACTTTCTACCAACTAATAATTGACCAAGTAACTTGATAGAATGAGAATGTTCCGTCGCGCCTTATTCCTCACAATGTATTGTTCTTTTAGTTTGTGTCTTAATGATTGCATTTTCTTTCACTGTTGACCTTCTCTAGCAACTAGCCATTCTAAACCTTCTTCGTCCATCACTGGATGTTGTCCATGCATGCAGTTAAATTGTTACAAGTGTTCATGGCGTTTGAATTATTCCACTATGATTAGAAACTTCTAGAACTGGTATTAGTGGAGGAAATTGCCTTTGAAGCCACCTACATATTAGACTTAACTTGGAGTTTGTTTGGAATCAGCTTCATGAAACCATTGTTAGATTACTTTATTAATTATGGATTAAGTGTAATCATATTACGATTTTAATTGTATAATTGTGGATGTTAATTATGAGTCATTTATGGGGTCATTTAATATTAACTAGCTATGGACCCACGGTTCTATCTTCTCTCTTGCATTGATAAGACCATTTGACCAAAATCCAATTGTTCCTTTGTGATATATTTATATATATAAGTAAATGATGTCCTATAATTTTACAAGGGTTTGGTAGAACACACTTTGGAGAGAAGGAAAGCTCCATCTTCAACCTTAGCCTTTCTTTGATTTTGTCCTTTGTAGGTTTGGGAGAGTAATGACAAACAACAATTTTAGATCTACGTTATATATGTTTTCTACCCAGTACGAATTGATATATTTCATTGTTTCAATAAAGTTATTATTTTGTAATGTGTTTATTGGGTCATTTGATTATTGATCTATTGTTTTGGGATCCATAAATACTCTTGATTTTACAAAGTATTTTAACAACCATTTCTCCTGTTGTGCTGCCGAGCAAGAGTGGCTTCCACATGTACCAAACCAAATATTCTTTTGATTCAATTCTCAAATGAAAGCAATATTTATAATTTTGAAATTCTATCAGTAATAAAGTACAAGATAAGATCAAGGAAAAAAGATTTAAATTCTTTGCCAATAATTCTATCAAAGCCTTTATGATGGAAGTGTTTTTTAAGAAGCGTTTTTAAGAGAATCACTCACAAAAAGCTTAGAAAATATTACAAAATATTTTCAATAATTTTCAGCATCGGGTGTTCTTGTATATTCTTCTGAGGTTGTGTTTTTGTGTGTAGTTTGCTCTTGTGTAAAAGTAACTTGAGGGAAAGGAGAAAAAGAAAATAGATAGAATATCTAAAAGGAATTTATAAAAATAAAAGGAGAGGAAGTATAAAAATAAATTTGAAATCAATTAATCAATTTTACATATTTCTTCAAACTCATTAATTGATAAATTTCCTTTCTATGTAGTGATTAAGGCTATATTCAATTCCTGGAAATTAAAAAAGAGAAAAATAAATAATGTCACAATATAAAAAAAGAATAAATTTTCTTTCATACATGTTTTAAAACCACCTTACATGCTTAATTTAAAAATAAATAAAGATGCACCATAATAGTGTTTTCAAGAAGAATCCCCATTTATATCCCTTATAGTAGCCGCTAAGAAAAGACACTATTTAAATAATCCTTTATCATAATGGCTAGAAAATTAAGATCTCATCCTAGTCATCTCTTATAGTTGCGATCAGTTGCTAGCCTTCATCCATAGGCCTCATTAATCATGCAACACCCCAATATGGTCGTATTTGATTGCAGTTCATTTTCTTTGCATCTATATCATATTAACGTGATTTTAGCTTTTGACTGAGTCGTCTCTTATTAAAACTCGCTCTCAGAGTGCGCCGAAAGAGCATTTTGGGGTTTGATTCACTCTGTAAAAACCAAAGCAAACATCGATTCTCCCAATTCAAGGAAAGCACGTGGGTTGTTTTAATTTCCAATTTTTCTGGCTTCAATTCATAAGAAAGTGATTGCTTAGCAAGTTCTATAATTAATTTCTATACCACTATACCGTAGATTCCGTGGGCAAGCATTAAACTAAAATTTCTCTTTACAAGATCCCTAATAAAAATATTGTTGTTTTGTTTACAAGTTCAAATTACATATTAAAACATTTGTCAAGAAAAAGTGAAGTAGGACTTCGAAAAAGCAAAAATTGAATCCTATCATAGAGTTTTGTGTGGTCATCTTAGTGACTCATTTTATATAAGTTGAGAAACAATATTTAAACTATAATGTTCATTATTCATTATACAAACAAATTTTAATTTTAATTTTAATTTGAATTTAAATGTTCACCTTTTTATCGTAGGTAACAAGAGTCATTGATTCACCATGGTAAAAAGTAATGATTTAAGAGCCGGGTGGGCCATGAAAGAATACGAGGAAGGACTCACCTAAATATACTTAAAAGTCGGACGCTCACGTATGACTACATTCGAATAAATTTCACCCGAACCCTCTTTTAAAGGCATCGGGCAGTCGCTTTCCCATTACACATCGACCTCAAACGAAAAGACCAACGACAGTGATTCGCCCTCAATAGACGAGCACAACCTAAAAGACCGATTTGATAGATGGGAGAACCTCTTAAGCTTAAGTAACACTCCAAAATCTTATACGAGTCGGCTGAATCATATCATTGCTCACCTCAGAGAAAACCTGACGTCATGACGACCATACCTCGATACCTTTTATTACGAACCCCTCTCGGGGACACTAGAATCTTTGCTACGCACCTAGCCTCAATGAAAAACATCAATGATAGGTATCCAAACCCAATAAAAAAATTTAACCCAAAAAATCAGTTTAATAGATAAGAGAATCTCTTAAAATTAAGTACCACTTCATAGTTTCTTATGAAACCGAAGTGCAACCATATCAAAGCACATGGGTGCATGGGTATTAAAAGAAAAGAGAATAAGGAAGGACCCTGCCAACCACCACACCAAATGTGACTATTTATTTATCATTTTGCTCGCTGAAACCCTGCCAAGCTCCACGATCCTCCCTCTACAACCTTGTTTATTATTATATTATTTTAACAACATCACATCATCTCTCCAACCTTCATACATGGAATAATATATACTGCCCACACTTTATCGGTTAACCTATACTTATGACTTCATCCTAACTTTCCAACTTTCACTTAATTAATTAATTAATTAATTAATTATATATATATATATATATATATATATATATATATATATATATATATATATATATATATTAATAAGCCCAAAATCAAAATATATCCATGCAACTCAACTTGCAACTTGCAAGCATTAACTAGTGCGTGCCCCATCATATTTTACATACTCGGAACTTTTATTTTCTTAAGTAGTTAATTAACTCATGCAATTTACCTGGGAACTTAAAATGGGTTGTCACATTTTTTACTTATCTCACTTTAAAAATAAATTTTAAAATTTATTATGGTTAAAATGTTGGGGTTAAAAAGTCTTTGGTTTACATAGGAATTATTATCATTTTTCCTGTTTGTACAGAAAAATAGGAAATGTTGTCATTTTTAATAACTTAATTTTCCATTTTCTATTATGTGACCAAGGATTGTATGTCATGCAAACCCGTAGGGGATTTTCTAACAGGAAGACAAATGAATTCAATCTTGTAAGTCATTAACATGAGAGATACCGTGCACAAATATCCTCGAGTTTTACGTGTCCCATTTGTTCTGAACTTTTTTCAAATGGCCAAGATACCTTTGACATTTACTCAGAATTATCCATGACCATCCCATGAAAAAACCAAATCACACGCTATAAAGTCTGACACATGTGGAGTGTTTAACGAGAGCTTGAATTAACATTTGTCCATATGTATACTTTCATTTAGTAGGATACTTGACTGTTCATATAAGAAACACAAGAGATTCAGACAAAAAAAAATTCAAAAGAAAAATGAGATATACATGCAAAACTCGAGGGCATTTGTGCAGCTTATCCCTTAATGCTCTCCATATCAATTTCTATGAAATAAAAGAAAGAATCAGACAGAAAAAAATAATAATAATATGCAATAATGAAGACTGGTTATCATGAATGGAACAATTAAATTATTAATACAAGGAGCGGGAGAAAAAGGAAAGTAAAAGGTCAAAAGTTTCACGTCAAGAATAGAAAACACAAAATGTAGAGTACTAACAATTTTGGAAATGACTCATTTTATTGAACATTCTTGGCTTATAAATAGTACTTCACAAAACTTACCGTAACGAGAAAATTAGCTCAGTTACTACTCAACGTGATGGAGCAAATCTCACCTGAATTCCTCTAAACTTTCTTCATTCCTCCCTTAACTAGTTACCATCAATAGCTAGTTTAATCTTTAAAACTCGATTGCATCCTAACTCCACTTTGAAACCTCTCAAATGCATCCACTCAGGAGGGGCTTTGTCATCACATCCGCGCCTGATCTTGTGTTCCATAATAACTAATTCAATTGTCTTCTTCTTAAGTGTGAGATCACGAAGAAAAGGAAACGACATCAATGTGCTTTATTTCTCGACCATGTAACATAGGATTTTTTGATAGTTTAATTGTGGAATCAAGTACAAAAAATTGTCAGAAGGTACTTACTTTCTTCCAAGCTCAGCTTCTCAATTATTCTCTTCATCCAAACAGCTTGACTTGCACAAGCAGCTACAACTACGAACTCTGCTTCTGTGTTTGAGAGTGTGACTATAGGTTGCTTTCTTGAAGACTAGGCAATAGCTCCAGACCCCAACATGAAAACATAGCCTAATGTACTTTTTCTATCTTCTATATCTCCTGTGTAGTTAGTATCTGCATATGCAACCATACCTTCACACCTCCCTTCAGAGAAAACTCCAGTTCAATAGTTCCTTTCAAGTACCTCAGTATCCTCTTGGTTGCCATCAAATGCAACTCAGTTGGTTTGGCCATGTACTTGCTAATCATGCTTACTGCAAACATCAAATCGGGCCTTGTGGCTATTAAGTACATGAGGCATCCCACCATCTACTTAAATAAAGTCTCATCAACATGAACTCCATTCTCATCTTTAGAAAGCTTACAACCTAGAACAATGGGATTATGAACCGAGCTGTTGCTCTCCATCCTCTAAAACCTCTCCTTCGACCTCCAAAGCATACTTCTTCTAACAAATATAAATCCCATCTGATCTTTGCAAAACTTCTATTCCAAGAAAAAACCTCATTCTCCCTAAATCATTCATATCAAACTCCCTCAACATGGAATTCTTAAACTTAGCAAACATCAATTCATCATTGCCAAGAATATTAAGTCATCACATATAATTTTGACAATGAGAATCTTACTCTTTTTTATTTGTTTTATAAACAAGTATGCTCACTATAACACTTTTCAAAACCCTTAAATTATGAAATGTGTTTCAATACGACTAAACTAAGCTTTCAGGGGAGCTTTGTTTCACCATACAGAGTTTTCTTTAACCTGTAAAATTTTTGAGGACTGTTCTCTAGCTCCTTCGGCTGCTCCACATACACTTCTTTCATTAAGTTCCCCATGCAAGAAGGTGGATTTGACATCAAGTTGATAGAGAGTCCACCCTTTTTGAACTACTAAAGCCATAATCATTCTCATTGTGTCCATTCTCGCAACTGGTGCAAACACTTCTGTGTAATCTACCCCTTGTTGTTGCACATACCCCTTTGCTACCAAACGAGCCTTCAACTTGTCCACTTCTCCATTTTCCTTGAGTTTGGTTTTATAAACCCACTTCACTCCAATCTTTTTTGCACCTTAGGGAAGACTCGCAAGTTCCATGTGTTGTTCCTCTCTATAGTCCTGTGATTCCATGTCCATAGTTGTCCTCCATTTGTCATGCTTCACCGCGCCAAAATGTACCGGATTTGAAGCAACATAGCCAAATTGATATCTACATCTTCCTCTTCGACTCCGAAAGTCCTTCCCTAATTACATAATCTCTCATCCAACTTGAGGCACTCTCTATTTCTTCCTTCATTTTCCCTCTACTTTCCCTTGGGGACTAAGGGTGACCGATTCAATGACTTCTCCTTCTTCCCCACTCACCACTTCCTCATTTTTTGCGTTCACTAATTATTTATTCTATCTCCCAAATCAGCGATGATGTGTTCTTAATAACTCCTATCCCAGCTCTAAGATTTATCTTCCTCAAACACTACATCTCTGCTAACTACAATCTTCCTTGCAGCTGGATCATAAAGTCTATATGCCTTAGACTCTTCACTTACTCCCAAGAACACACAAGCAAGGATCTTTGCATCTAACTTTGCCTTTTCACATCTGGAACATGCACATGTGCCACACATATGAAAACTTTAAAGTACTCAACCGAGGGTCTACATCTCCACTCTAGGGCTTCTCCGTGTTTTCTTCTTCATGCCCAATGGTAGGACCTCCAATCTCGTAACATGTATTGTCCAATGATCGCTCCGCCAAAAAGCTCGAATCTTCTTCCAAAAGCATGCATTGTACCATGTTCATCACGGTTCAATTTTTCCTTTCTGCTACTCCGTTCTGCTATGGAGTATATGTTGCAGTCAATTGCCTCTTGATCCCATTGTTTGGGCAGAATTCATTAAACTCGAGTGATGTGAACTCACCTCCTTGATCTATTCTCAAACATTTAATACATCCTCCTACTTCTTTCTCAACCTATCTCTTAAAACGTTCGAACATAATTAATGCTTCGCATTTCTACTAAAAATAAGTCCATGCATTTCTAGTAAAGTCATCAATAAAGCATATAATGTACCTCTTCTTACTGTTAGAGATGGGAGAGATTAGTCCTATAGAGATCTCAGATGAACAAGTTGGAGCTTTTTGTGGCCTCCACTGCTTCTCTTTGGGATTGATCTCGTGTTGTTTTCTAATCACACAGTTTCCACACACTGTTGTTAGAGTTTTAAACTAAGGTAACCCATGCACCATCTTCTTAAACTGGAGAGTCCTCAACCCCTTGTAACTCAAATGTCCATAACGATAATGCCATAAATGTGTCATATCTTGTGTGGAGGTGTAGAGGCGAGCTGGCTTCTGTAGTTGTGATTTTGCTAGCAACACAAACATCCGATTTGCTGACATCTCGATATGTATTATGAGCCCTTTCTCTGGATGATAAATCTTGAGCATTCCATGTTGGATGAGAATCGCTAACCTTTTTTCTTGTAGCTGGGACTAATGCTCAACAAATTGTCTTTAGTTCAGCACAAAAAATACTTCACTAACAATTACGCGAAGCCACTTACTTGTAATCCTCACATTACCTTTCCTAACACATCCATCCTCATGTTATTTCCTACTTTACCTCCCATTGAAGCCCTATTCAGATCGCTTAACAACTCTTATCACTACACATGGTTGCTATACCTTAATCTAAGAACTGCATCTCATTTTTAGTAATCTTATTCATCTCCTTGGCTATATGACATGAGTAACATCTCTTCTTCTTCTCCTAGTTCAAAGATAGTCGGGTTTATCCTAGATTTTGGACATTCGCATTGAAAATGTCCAAGCATGTGGCATATAAAGCATTCCAATCGCGTTTCGCTAGGGCTGGGTGTCTCTCTCTTCCTCTACTTCAGACGCACCTCGACTTCCGCTCCTCTTGCACTAAATCTATTTTCATAATCGATTCAGTGCTTATTTTCTTGTATGCTTGGAATTTGCTCATGAACAATTAAAGATCCCGCAGCTCATCAATGGAGAGTTGATCGAAGTCTGACTCCTAAATCGAAAGGCATAAATATAATTGAACTTACACTCGGCGATCCGAGAATCTTCCACCACTTTGACATCTTCGATCTCGCTCCCATATGTTCTCATCTTGTCGGGGCCACCGACAACACTCTTGAAAAATACTCAAAACCCTTCCAATTTTCATTCTAAGATTTCAAACTCTTTGTGAAGAGCTTAGGAGGACCTCTTGACTCTAACACTCCCTTCAAACTTCTTCGTCATAGAGTCCAAAATTTGTTTGGAAGTTTTCTTCACAAGAATGGTCTCCAATATCGTCCGATCTATGGCCTGAAAGAGAAAGTTCTTCACTTTCAGGTCTTTCAGCTTCAATTCTTCTAGTTTCTTCCGTTGTGCGTTTGTCTGCACTGATCCACTTGCTGGCTCCTCATACCCAGTCTCCACTAGCTCCCATAATTCCTTAGATCACAGGAAGTTCTCAATCAACATGCTCCAATGATCATAGTGACCATCAAAGCGAGGAATGGATGGTCGTGACAAAATTCCCTTCCTGTAGTCATCTTCAGACGTCATGAAAAACCCCAAAGACTATCGCTTGATTTTGTCAGGCCCTTTAACTACTCTGATACAAAAATATCAAGAATAGAAAACATAAAATGCAGAGTACTCAACCATTCTAGAAATGACTCATTTTTATTGAACATTCTTTGGCTTATAAATAGCCTTTCACAAACTTAACAAAACGAGAAAAATTAGCTCACATTACTCAACGTGATGAGTGCAACTAAAAAAGAAATTAGGAAACACTAACCAAGTACCCTAAAGATTAGGACTTATCTAGGACTTATTCAAACAAAATGCAAAATCTCAACTGAATCTCTAAACTTTCTCTTCACTACATATGCCCAGATTTCCTTAAAAATGGAGACTAAGAGAAGGCCCAGCATCGAAAGACCCTTCTGTTACAATCCCATTCATGGCTTCCACTAGCAATTCCTAGCGGTCTCTCTTTCTTCTTTTTCTTCATCAGTTAATCTCGGTAAACGGAGGTAATGGCGTTCTCGAGTTTCAAAGGCGAAGATACCCTCGCAACACCTTACCGATCATCTCTATCATTTAGGGATCGTGGAAACATTAAAACTTCTCGTGAGACAATAAAGAACTTCCAAGGGGAGTAAAGAGACTTCACCCGAGCTCTTAAAAGCCATTAAAGAATCATGATTGCCATTATTGTCTTCAAAAACTCATGCTGATTCCAGTAAGTGGTGCTGATGAACTCGTTAAGATCATGGAGGCGAAAGAAAAGGGGTAAAAGTTTTCCTATTTTCTATCATGTAGCGTCTGAGGTAAGGAATCGGACTAGATTTATGGAGAAGCATTTAAGAATCATGAGACAAGTGCATACGAGGAGAAGAAGAAGAAGATAGAGGAGTGGAAGGCTTCCTTAAGGAAAGCCGACAATTTGAGTGGATTTCCTCCACAGGATGGGTAATGCCTACTTCAATTTCTCCATTTCCAAATTTTTCCAGTTCATTTTTCGTTCTTGTGAATAAATAAAATATTTATGATTGCATAAACAAATTAAAACACATTTTTATGCAAAAGAGATAATAATATGAAAAAGTAGAGAGAATTTCTATAAGTAAAGTATTAACTATTATCCAATTATAATTTTTTTATATTGTTAGATAATTAATCATTTTTAGTTTATTGTGGTTTTTCAGTCTTATATTCCTTCACAATAACTTTATTGTATGATGAACATTCTCTTTCATACCCTAGTTCTTGATGATTTCCATAAGGTTCTCCCATAATTAAAACATGTTATAGTTTAGACATAATGTATCGCATCATCCTTAGGAGTCTTTTCGAGTTTGTTCTCAACTTGAAATTCGAAATCAATGATAGCGTTTTTCATGACTTTAATTTCTTTAAGAAGTTCATCAATTCCATCCTCTGAAGCCTTGTTCAATTTGCATACTTGAAGTCATTTTACAAATATGGCTTTGTAAGATTTTTCAATAGATTTCATCGTTAACTCCTCATTGTCATGTACTATCACTTCTAGAATCTAAATCATAATCACTATTTTTGCTACTTTATATAGTGGTGAACAACTTAGGGGGCAAAAGGAAAGAGAATGAGCTGTGTCAGGTTAGGGAGAGATGTGAAACCCTAAAAAAAAAATTCACCCTTTTTCTCAAAATGGTAAAACGATAATTTGGTTGAAACCGAAATTTTCTAGATCTTGATGACAAAACGGATTTACCTGAATTCGCTTCCTCAAATCTAGTTACTAAGTTGAATTCATCAAATTTCTAGATAATCAATTTCACGCTGAGCACCAGCAGTTCGTGACACATGACAGACTATGTGGATGCCACATGGCACCTTAGGAGGATGGACACATGGGCATGATAGTTACGTGAGTAGCAAGTGACACATGACACTTAATGAATGGCCTAATGAGCCATGCGTCAAATGAAGAAACAAAGAAAAGAAAGTAAATGAAGAAATAAAGAAAAGAAAAAAAAAATGATGAAAATTAAAAAGAAATGGGAGGCAAAGAATTGTAAGGTGTTCCGATGGATAAGAAAGAAAATAAGAGAAAGTAAGTAGGAACGAGGTTAAGAGAGAGAGAATGGAAAAGGGTTTCGCTTCTCTCTAAGTGATTCATATGGAGATCTGGGCCGCCGGTTTCACCTGAAAGCAAGATAATGCTCATCTACGCGATGAGAGCTTCGCATAGGTACGAGAATCTGGGGTTTTCGCCAAACTCCAAGAGGTAGGAGTTTTTCCTACTTGGGTTATTTCTATCCTAAAGGTCATTTAATGACTCGGCTTTTCTCGAGGCTATGAGAGGTCAGAATTTCATCCAAAATCTGTACCATGTAAGAATTTTTTGGACTATTTTTCCCAACCCGGGATCGTGTTTGATGAATTGTTTTGGTCCCGGGACTGATGTTTATAGGTTTTGTTGTGAGTTTGGCGTTGGGACTGGTTTTAAGCACCGATGGAAACCTGGATCGCCAACGGATCATGTGTGCTAGCCGATGTGTAAATTGGCTTGAAAACTGACGTGTATGTCAGCCTCTCTTGTGTGTTATTGCTAAAAAAAGGAATAACATGTTGTTTGTGTGGTCCGAGACTGAATTTCCGGACTGTTATTTGATTTTGGTGAGCTGTATTTATGGGGTATTGCTGGAAAAATGAATATCCTATTGTTTGTGTGAAAACTGTTAATATATGTCATTTGATGTATCGATAATGAGATATATAGTGAATGAAAATTATATGTAGAAAATATACCTATCTGTGTTTTGGAAATGTTGTATGTAGCTCTCATTATGCATGTAATATGATATGATATGAAATGGCATGTTCGCATTCATACTTACAAAATATCGCGTTTACCGGGTGTGTGTGCATGGTATTGGTTATTCACCCTTCTTGGTGAATGTGTGGTGAGTTCGAAAATGAGACATCGTCCAAATTGAGACTCACGGTTGTATAACATGGAAAAAAAAATATAATAATAAATCTCATATGTATGAGCGGAGCAAGATAGGGTAGATCCCCCCCCCCCAAGGGTGAAAGACCCAAATTCATTCGCGGTTAGACATGATCACAGACGGTGAAAGACCGTAAAAATGTTGGAAAGGTGCGCGACGATCCTACAGTGTAAACCCGAAAAATACGTGGCCCATAAACACACGGAATTTGATAAATTAAAATGAATATTTGAAGGTTGTCCAGAATGAAGTTAAGCCATTCGTGAAACACTAATGATCGGGGTTTTCACACTTTGCGCGCAGTGTGAGGGAGCTCTGGCCAAAACTCAAAGTTATGTTATGGCGGAGTCTCATCTCATGCATGACATGAAATATTCCATGAAGGACTCAGATTTCGTATGAAATGTGGTAGATGTGTGTGTGTCACAGACGGCGCTTTAGTTAGAGAGTAGCTCTCAGAGGGAGAATTTCATCGGGCATTTACTCTACCTCGTTGTGGGACTTTTTCAAAAATGTGGAATGTACAGGAGACGACGCTACGAGACTGGGTGGATTATGAAGGAGGCCGATGTGTGCCTTGATATTACCTTTGTAAAAGTGTTTTGTATAAAAGAATTGTAACTAAATTCTTGGGACTATTGTCTAAAATAGTCGTATGTAATTATGGTAAAGAGGGTCGATCGACTCTTACGCATCGTACCAAGTGTTTTTTTTTTAATTTTATATTTAAATGTGAATGAATGGGTCCTAGTAAAGGGATGTATATTGTGGATATGGACAGATGGACCATGTGTGGTCATTATTACTTCTGTTGAGACCCTAGATGGGCTATGGTTATATTGTTATGCGATGTCGTAGAGCTCTAACAAAGGAGACTCTGTACGATTTTTGTGAAAATATGGATCCTGATAAATGGGACACAATAGTGTGGTACCGAGTCACCCGAAATCCATAGGAATTCGCGGGCACGGGCTGTCAACCCGACCCTGGCTCTGGGGGTGTCACAAGAGAGGAGTACGTGGGTCTCATATAAGAGGTATTATCGATTCAAATATGATGTCACATATTTTTATAATATATTTGTCTTCATAACATATGGGCTTGTTTTATATAGTTTTCATAATATCCACCTTTCTTAATTCACTCGCCATCTATTACTAAAACAAGCTAGTCCAGGCCACCTTCTCCTCATAAATTCCCGAAAGGAATACTCAAAAACCATAAACCCACCGCTACTCCATCTCCATTCCTCATCTATTACACCAAAAGAAAAGCAAACTACCAATTTTGATTCCTCCGTCCCTCTCTTACTGTCATCATACTACGCTTAAAAACCAAGCCAGCTAAAATCCAACTTCAAGATCCCGCTTTAATCATTCTCCATCCAAATTAATCCACAATCACATTTCTGAATCCCTTATAGTTATGACATATAAGAACTTTATAATATTATCAGTTTTAAAAAATAATATCCTCATTTCAATTTTATACTTCATATATAACTTACATGTGTGTATTTCTATGTATTTTTACCTACCAATCTAACAAAAATAAAAAAAAAATTCATGTTTGGGTCTGATTAATAGAAAAAATACAATGGAAAAAAAAATCAGGTTTCTAAAAATAAAAATTTATGTTTTGAATTTTCGGTTCACCCTATCTCCACACAAAACATTGCCCTTGTTTCACGCTCATGGGCCCATTGGCCACGCGTTTTGACCAGGTCAATAGAGAGAGAGCTACACTTTTCTCTTTTCCCTCTTTCTTTCCTTTGCTTTTCTTCCTCACATCTTCACTTTTCTATCTCTACCGGTGAGAAAAAGAGTTGTAAACTTTCTTGATAGTTTCATGGAAGAAGTGCAGCACTGTATAGTGGGTTTGATAGGCATGATTGATTTTGGTGTGATCAGTCTTTGTTTTTATTTACTTTTCATTATTAGATGATTGTGGGAATATATATATATATATATTTCTTTATTTTTGTTTGATAGGAGCCTAAAGTACTCAAGAGTCAATAATTCTCCGATAACTTCCATTCACTCAAAAAAAATTTCTTTTAACATTTCTCATTTAGATTTTAGTTTTTACTTAGTATTACACATGCCAACCAATGAAACATTAACTACTTAAAATCTTGCCAATATTAGGTAGAAGTGGAATCCAGCATGGCTCCATCATAAGGGAACATTTTTGTGGAAAAAGAGAGGTGAGGATGGAATCAGACAAAAGCTTGACTTCTATGACTCAAAAAATTCATGAAAGAATTCATAGGTTAGGATTTCAAAGATTGAAAAATAGATATCAAGCTATGATTCTTTTGAAAAGTATTAAGGAAATAAAAATATTTAAAAAATCGATGTTTCATGTTGTGTTGTCCCCATGAAAATCTCAATGAAAATTAATGATGAATAAATAATTTAAAACTTATATATTTTTAAATCATTTAATCTTTATAAATTCAAGAATAAACAAATAAAATAATTCAAGTAGTAAATAAAAATAATATATTGAATTTAACTCTATTTTTATTTTTAATCATGTTTTTCTTTTCTTCACTTTTCTTCTATTTTCTTTTCCCTTATATTTCCCCTCAAATTTCTAAGAATCAAATATAGCCTAAGATTTAATTAAAAGAAAACAAAAAGGAGGCCTATAAACTCAAAAGGTATTATCTTAATACTCTTTTATTCCAATATCTTTCACCACATGTACTTGTTTTGCACTCTTAATAAATGTAAACCCAATGTTTGAATTGATGTTCCTCCTATCAATTCATATATATTGATCGATTACTTTTCTCTTATTTATTTAGTTTTTCCTCCTCCATAAATATGTCTTTATTCATTAATTTGCATTCTGGATATCTTGTGTGTGTTTTGATTGGAAATAATGTTATCTTTTATACTCTAAATAGTGCCCCTTCAAATGATTTTTATGAGTTTACTGCAGAGTAATTTTGCAAGTTAGGAGTTTCCAATGCGGTAAAGTCCTTCGTATGAAAACACCTTGAATTACATGAAGCTTTTGGAGTTAATTACAAAATCCAAACCAAAACTATACCATATTTGTCAATATATTTGTTTCATTATTTATTCAAATTTTAATAAAATTAAAATTCCACAGATTCTTCGTTTAGGAATGAAAAGACAACTATAGAATCATAAAATTTATCAGAAATTAATTTGACCTGTTATATCTTGCAACAAATCCAAAGTTAGTTGAAACCCATTAGAATTAAAATTTTAGAATACCAAAACGTCATTTACATTCATGTAAATATCCATAGCAGAATCAATAATTTCATTGATTTAAAAAAAGGATTTTATACTTTTTTCTAAATTAAAAAGTAATACTTAATCTCAAAATTTTATTTAATAATAAAATCATATGATGCTAAGGAAAATTTTCTATAAGTAGAAGTATTAACTATTATCCAATTATCATTTTTTTTATATTATTATATAATTAATCATTTTTAGTTTATTGTGGTTTTTCAATCTTATATTCCTTCCCAAAAACTGTACTGTATGATGAACATTCTCTTTCATACCCTAGTCCTTGATGATTTCCATAAGGATTTCCCATAATTAAAACATGTTGTAGTTTGGACATATCAAAATGCATCATCTTTAAAGTCTTTTGAGTTTGTTCTCAACTTGAAATTCGAAATCAGTGACAGCGTTTTTCATGACTTTATTTTCTTTAAGAATTTCACCAATGCCATCCTCTAAAGCCTTGGTCAATTTGCATACTTTAAGTCATTTGTCAAATATGGCTTTGTAAGATTTTTCAATAGATTTCATCGTTAGCTCCTCATTGTCACATACTATCGGCTGAAAAACACACAAATGAAGCATGCATTCCAAGAATACGACAAACACTTAACCGTATCTTAAAAAATTCAACATTAAATAAAATTACCTTATGATTTGCGTGATCCGCCAACCAGACTTCTGATCAGCCACCAACCAAGAAATCTACACCGCCGATCTACAAAGAACAAAGACGCAACCAACGATCGACACCATCCAATCTACAGACAAGACCGCACCGTCCGATCTCCAGACGATCCGTGGGTGGTATGATGTGTGTGGGCACAATGAATCGACGTAGAACCTAATCTTAGAACACTTAGAGAAAAAAAAACCAAAGAATAGAAAATTCTTTCTTTCTCGTTCGCATTCTCAAAAAATGTATGAAAAAACTCAAAAGAGAAACCTTAAAACCATTACATCAAGGACACCGCTCATATAATAAATTATATTTATTATAAAACCGCTCATATAATAAATTATATTTATTATAAATAACCGTTTCATATAATAAATTATATTTATTATAAAACCGCTCATATAATAAATTATATTTATTATAAATTTATATTTATACATATATTCGGTATCACTATAGACCCAAGAGCACATACTGCTAACAATTCCACTTGCTCTTGAAAGACAAACTCGAGCATAAGCCCAAACCATGTAACTCAACTTTTGTGTTCTATAGTTCCATTATCGATATGAGCTCCGCCACTTTCCCGAGCTAGCCCTGTGGGATCCTAAATCCATTTATTATTAATTAAGGCTCCTTATAATATCTAATCCCAAGTGTTACTCCACTAAAGGCCCGTAGTTTAACTCCAAAATTAATAATATTGGATATATATATTAATTTCCTCCATTGTAAATATCGATAATTAATTGATTATATTTTTCTCGCCATCAATTACCATTTTGACCTCTTTGATTTACGCTCTAATGGATCAAACACTTGACTTCATTACATCCAAGCATCAAACATATCAAGAGGATATTTCATACAATTTCCATTTTTTGTTTATTTCATAAATACTCGGTAATTAAAACAATCACGTGTTCCTAAATCATCTAGGTATCGCCACAAATAGAGGCCTCACATATTGACAATTCAAAGACCGGGAGCAATTATTCAATTACCTATTTAAAATAACCTCAGGATCGAGAGAAAAATAATAATCAAATATCACTGAGATTTAATTCCTTCACGTAGCCCTAACTTAATCAAATCTTCTTTCGATCCTATCAATGCAAACATAATTCGCACTAATATTTTATAATAACCACATTTAATATTTCATAAAATATTGCAAACTTAAATAAAGCGCCCAACTTTATTCAATGAATCAGTGGATCTTTATTCATTAATTATGAGAACTTATGATCATGTCTTCCATGGACGCATCCATGACCATACACGTATAATTAATCCGACCTTAATACGAAAAATACTAGTGTGCACAAGGTGGAAATTAATACCTCATTGAAATTTTATTAATACGTAAAAATACACAATTTTATTTGTCTTGCTACAAAAGCTCAAATAAAAAAAACTCCCACTAGTCCTAAAATAAGTCTGGTAATCTCCTAACACCCATAGAATCTACATGTCTTTCAAAAACTTGAACAGGTAGAGCCTTTGAGAATGGGTCCGCTAGGTTTTCCTCTGACATTTTGCACCACTGTGGTCTCTCGTCACGATGTCTCTATCAAGTGGTACTTCCTCTCAATGTGTTTTTGTTCAGATAACTCGTTCTTTGACTGCTACGGCCCCATCAAGTATCACAGCAGGTACGGGTCGACTGCGACCGGTATCACCTAAGATCCATAATGAACTTCTTCGCCCACACAGCCTTCCCTACGCCTGTATGTGCCAACATATTCACTTTCGTGGTGGAATTACACACGTCTGCTTAATACCTCCAATGCATACTCCACCATATAGTGTAAACACATAACCGTAGTAGATTTCTTGAGTCAATATCCTTGAAGTTCGAGTCTCGTGAAAACCAATGGTTTCTAAACTCACCGAATATATTTCAGCATATAATCTCTCTCGCTCTCCTGGGGATACTTAAGTATATGCTTTACCGCAATCCAAGGTTCTTCACGGATCGATTGATACGGCTTACAACTCCCACGCATACTCGTATATCCTGCCTCGGTACATAAATACAGCATACATGAGACTACCTACAAATGAGGCATAAGGTATCCTACTCATACGTTCTTTCGCCCTCAGAGTTTTGGTGATTGCTCCTGTAAAGATGAATTCCATGTCTAAAGGGTAAGGATCCCTGAATTTTCCATGTTAAACCCGACAAGAATTTTATCAATATAAGAGGCTCGAGATAGTGCCAACAACTTATTCTTCCTGGCCTCGTATAAGCTTGATTCCAAGAATATAGTCGGGCTTCTCCCAAGTCTTTTCATATCAAACCTGCGAGTAACCACCTTACACCCGACAACACTTGTTTGTCAAGCTTCCGACACCACATGTCATCTACGTAAAGGACTAGAAAACTACCTTTCGCGCTTGGATTCTTTGTAAACACAAGGTTCATCGTGGCTTTTCTCAAACCAAAAGAAGTAATGGCCCGATCAACCTCGATGTTCCATGATCCGGATGCTCGCTTAAGTCCATAAATGGACCTCGCAACTCAGATACCACGTGTTCTTCGCTTTCAGCTTTGAACCCTTCGTTGTCGCACGTAGATGTCCTCATTTAAATTGCCATTTAAAAGGCCGTTGACATCCATCCGCCAAATCTCGTAATCGAGACTAGCAAATACAAACAAAAGAATCGGATAGATTTAAGCATGGCTACACGCTAAAGGTTTCTTCATAATCTATCCTCTGGGGTATAGCCTTTGCCACCAATCTAGCTCAAGGTTTCCACCTTCCCATCTGATCCTCTTTTTCTCTTGTAAATCCACTTACACCCTATTGGTTTTACCCCTTTGGGTGCCTCTACAAGAGACTGTGACCGAATTGGAAATACATAGATTCCATTTCACCTGGCCCATGGCTTTTGGCCACCCGTACATCCACATCTTCCAGTTGCTTCTTTGTAATTGATGGGATCATCTCTACTGCCAATAGCAATAACTTGGTAAGACTCGCCTAAAGCAAGACATATCTCGTTGTGCTTCCGCCTTACTCTATCACTACGACGGCTCCACCGGTTGTGGTTCATTGCTCCTGAGCCCGTAAAGGTACTAGTTCCTCAGACCGCTCTCGGTTCCCGTTCCACATGTATCGGGATCTGTTCCACTCGGGGTTCCACCTGTGCTTGTTCACCTTCGGGTACATTTTCCCCTCTTTGAACATGCATAGGAATCAGTGGTATTAGAGGCCAAGACACTGTGGTCGCTTTTGTTCTCGAAATGAGTCAAGCCTCAAGAATTATTTTACTGGGGTTTGAATCATTTATATAGCCTCTCCAAAAGTTGCAAAGAGTACTCGCCAATAACTCTTATCCGAAGGACTATAAAATAGTCCACCTCTGCTCTTTAGGTAGCCAACAAACATGCAAACCTGACGCGATTCCAACTTATTTGATCCTTTCTAAGACATGCAAGTGAGCACCCCATTCTGATATGGCTTAAACTAGGCTTGCGCTCTTCCACACTCCCGGGTGCCTTAGGAATCGCTTTTGCTGAACCAAATCTCGAAGATACATTGCGCTTTCTATGGCATATCCCCAAACGATATAGGTAGAGATGAATAACTAAGCACTGACCCCACCATATCCTCGAAGAGTTCTATTTCTTCTTTCTAACCCATTTTGTCAAAAGTTCTGTGTGCCGAGAACAGGAAACTATCCCCTCGAGTCGCAAGACTTAAACTCTCCAGATAGGTATTACCACCTCTACAGACTGGGTTTGATATGGAGTCCTAATTGTTTTCGCCTAGCCTTATACTCGAAATTTAGTGAAGTCACTTTCACATTAGGTAAATATATCCATATCTCGAGTAGTCAACTGTGAAGGTGACAAAATACTCTATAATTCTCCTCCTCGGTTTGGACATTTATCGTCCCCACACACATCGCATGCACCAATTCCAGCCGGTTTGCTGCGCGATATCCTTTCAAGCTGAAGGGCCTTTTGGTCATTTTACCTTCCAAACAAGATTCACATACCGGGTATAGGTTCAAAGTCTGAAGTTAAGATCCCACTTTACCAAACCATGAACTTATTAGGATTATTATGACTTGATCAGAATACAAAGGTAATGCTTCATTTGAAACTTTCCTTTTCGCTAGGTGATCATGCGACAATACCAGTAATTAAACATCATAGGACATAGACAACACAAAGCACCATCTATCAAATCATTCTAAGACAAATAACCAAGTCAACTTTATTGTGTAATAAAGTGAATTAAATTCCAATCGTTAAAACCTTGTTCAAATAAACAACTAACAAATTAAATTCCTTTTAAAACTGCACATATATCATTTACTAAACATAAAGTCCATCATTATTGAAAAATAATTTATCATTCTAATGCTTTAACTAGAGACATGTTCTCCATTTCCAAGCCTCAAAAACTTCCTGCCTCGTCCAACCAAGCTAGGCTCGTCTGAACCACCGCAAAGAGTAAATGCATGGTTAGTGGCTCCCGAATCAATGATCCTATATTTATCATTATAATTCTCCACTAAACAAGCTCAACCACATTTAAATTACCCATACCTTGCTTTTCGCAATCCTGAGGGCAATTTGCCTAAAGGACTTTCCGTCCGCACTGAAGCACTTGCCTTTCTGGGCTCTTCATACGTGGTTTTTAATCGGTACCCGACCCTTCCGCTTGTTCTTATTCTTTTCTCCACCTTAGGTTTCCCTTTCGGGCTTGAAAGCAGAACCTCTCACCATATGAACACCGGCCTCGACTTTCCGAGCCCTTTCTAAGACTTTCGTCTACGATCAACTCGTAGGAGTTAGATCCATCTTGCTCTATATTATAATTAACTTTAAACGAGCAAAACGCATCAGGTAGGATTCAAATATGAAATCAATTTGGGACCTTGCTCCATCTTCATCCCCAACACTACCTGATCGAGATGTGACATCATTTTCGCACAATGATCCTCACACTTCCCATCATTCTAGTGTTCATTATGTACTCTAACTCGCAAATTTCGCCTTAAAGAACTTCATGATTGTGCAACATCTTATCGGTGAGAGTCTCGATCATTTCGCCTAATTTCGAGACGAGATATCTCGTCTTTCAAATGACTAGCAACACCGGCAAGAATATAGCAATGAATCGATATATTTGCCTTGTCCCAGCTTCATAGTCTTTTCGACTTCGTCGATGCATTCGCCGCGGCTCATCGGGCTCGTGTGGTTAGATTGAACTTCAAGCCAAAAATCCGTAACAATGCATGTGCTGGTTTTCCATTCACTATAATTATTTCCCATCCATAGGCTTTGATCAAAAAATCATTGTAAGTGGGTTAAATGATGCCATTCAAAAAATACACACTAGTATTAAAACGTAATATCTACAATAAACATAATCTTAAAATTTAGTTAATCCCAAAAACTATTTTCTGCTTATCAGAAACAATTATTCGGTTTCCATTATAAACACTTACGCTGGGCAAAAGATATTTATAACAAACTAAATTTGATCATGAAATGATTAGTATCCTACTAAGTTGGTTCCCGGGAAAGATGGGAGTCCTGAAGCGGACTACTTAAATCCCACCTTCTTAAACGAGGGCTTTCCTAGATAATACATAATCATTTCCTCTAATTGTTTCAAAACTTTGGGCACTTAATAAAAATATCATAGCCTCGTTGGGAGGGTAATAATTCAGTAAGTTTGAATGTTTTTTAACCATTGTTTTAATTTCAAAGTATCTTTAATATCGAATTCTGCCCGAAGCGTTGGGCGATCAATCTTATTAAAATTTTGAAACAGGTAGTCCTAATCAATAAAAAATCCAACCATGTTTATCCGTTGGGGCATCACGCGATCATTTTATTATTAGACCCACAATGGAACCCTTAGGTTTAAAATTAATTAAATTAATTAAAACCTTCACCATTCAATATTTTTTAAATAATAGGGATTTTTCTAAAATTATTTCAAAAAAAAAATAAAATAATTTTTTCCATAATGGTATTAAACTAGATAATAAATCATAACAAGTAGCTATGCACACATGTAATTATCATTGATGCAAATTTATATGCATGTACCTATTCTATATATGGCATGTTATCACATAAAACATGTTATAAGCATATAATTTAAACCATTCACAAAAGCATTAATTAAATAACCCTAATCCATGGTTTCCTAAAAAATTAAAGTGGGCCCTATTACAAAATATCCTAGGTTCTTGGGCCCAATTATTTTAGTTACAAAGGCATAAAGGCCCAAAGAAACTAAAATAAATTAAAACCACAAACCTAACATGTTCTAATTTGAAGGGTATTAAGGTCCCGCCGTCACCAAATCAAGCTTAGGCCCCGGGAAGAACCTGCTTGCCACGGCCAGGCCAGCCGCCGGAAGTAGCTGCCAAAACGACTCCGCCCGCGCGCCCCTACGCGCCCAAGACTATCGGCGAGTGAGGACCCGCGCGAAACTTCCACTCCGTGCGTGTAGGCGCGTGGCGGCATTTCTCGGGCACCGCCGTCCGTCACGTAGCGTCTCCTCCTCCTCCTCTAACGTAGCGTTTCACGGTGGTCACGTTACGAGATGGTGTCAGGATCTTATAGAACTTTTTCCGAATAATGAAGGGTATCAGATTTAATTTGAAATTTAAAATTACAACTATTTTTAATTAAAAATGTAAATAATAAATAAAACCGGGAAGAAACACGATCTTGACGACCTCATATTTGCAAACCCGAAAAATTAATACAGAAGTAAAAATCTACCATGGATCACAGAAACGAAACCATTACAAATAAATACATCCATTCATGAGCAAAAAATCATAAAATTAACGGATCTAATCATGCGATCTAACAGCAAATAGAACTAGGTGCCATATCTTTAAATCAACATCAAAATTGTGCATTATTGAATACCTAGATACATATCTAATCATAGCATGCTCGATACAGTGAAGGAAAAACACCACGGCGGAAGCATGGGTCTATGATATGATTAAGCGTCTTATTTGTATCTAAAATTCAATATTAAATAAAATTACCTATGTAGATTTGCGATCAGTCGACTAGACTTCTAGATCGACCACCAACCAGAAGCCAAATCTACAGAGTCGGATCTGGCCGGCGACCGCATGACAATGACGATCTGCGGAGTCGATCCTACGGTCCCGGCCAATGCCTTGCGGTCAGATCTTCGGATCTATCCTCGGGGTGGTATGGATATTGTGTGGGCCTGATGAATCGAGACGTAGAGGCTGAATCTTAGAACACTTAGAGAAAAAACCAAAGAATAGAAAAATTCTTTTCTTTTCTCTTACATTACATATTCTCAAATGTATGAAAAAAAAAACTTCAGAAAACCTTAAAACCCATTACATCGGAATAAGCTGTTCATATAATAAATTATATTTATTATAAAAAACCGTTCATATAATAAATTATATTTATATAAATAACCGTTAAATATAATAAATTATATTTATTATAAGCAGATTCATATAATAAATTATATTTATTATAAATTTATAATTTATACATATATTTGAGAGAATACTAAGTGGGACCCAAGAGCACATAATTGCTAACAACTATCACTTCCAGAATCTAAATCATACTCACTAGTTTTGCTACTTTATATAATGGTGAATGACTAAGGGGGCAAAGTGAAAGAGAGAATGGGTTGTGTTGTGTTGGGGAGAGAGGAGTATGTGGGCCTCATATATATAAGAGTTATCTGTATTATTGGATTCAAATAAGATGTCACATGTTTTTATAACATATTTTTCTTCATAACATATGGGCTTGTTTTATATAGTTTTCATAATATTCACCTTTTCATAATTTCACTCGCCCATTCTATTACAAAGAAACAAGCTGATCTAGGCCACCTTCCTCCTGGAATTCGAGAAGGAATACTCAAAAAACCATAAACCATGCTTCTTCATCTCCATTCCTCATTGATTACGCAAAGAAAATTTTACTCACCTATAGATTCCCCTTTGCTCCTCTCTCATCCTTTATGCTTAACCCGACCAACTAAATCGACTTCAAGATCTGCTTTAATCATTCTCCATCCAAATTAATCCACCAATCACGTTTTGGGTCCCTTCTAGTTATGAAATATAAGAACTTTATAATATTATTAGTTTTTAAAAAATAATATCCTCGTTCAATTTCATACTTTATATATAACTTATGTGTGTATTATGTATTTTTACCTACCAATTTAACAAAAGTAAAAAAATTTATGTTTGGGTCAGTAAAATAGAAAAATCTTTGATTGAAGCAAAAATCCAGGTTCTAAAAATAAAAAAGCTATTTTTAATTTTTCACGGCTCACTACCATCTCCACATAAACAATTGCCCTTGTTCCACGATCATTGGCCCGTGGCATGCGCAGCCGTTGCAATAGGGTTAATAGAGAGCTACGCTTTCTGCAACCCTCTTTCTTTCACTTTTGCTTTTCTTCTCATCTTCACTTTTCTATTTACATCCGGTGAAAAAGAGTTGTAACTTTCTTCTTTGATTTCATGGAAGAAGGCGACGCTGTATGATGGAGTTTGATAAGAATGATTGATTTTGGTGTGAGTCTTTGCTATTTACTTTCATTATTAGATGATTATTGAAATATATTTTTTTCTTTATTTTGGTTTGATAAGACCTAAAGTACTCGAAGTCAATAATTCTCCAAACCTTTGTTCACTCATTTTTCTTTAACATTCTCATTTAGATTTTAGTTTTTACTTAGTATTACACATATGACAAATGAAACATTAACTACTTAAATCTTGCAAATATTAGGCACAAGTGGAATCCGGCATGGCTCAATCACGGAATTTTGTGGAAAAAGAAGTGAGGATGGAATAAGACAACTTGACATGACTAAATAAATTCATGGAAGAATTTGAAGGAAAAGCAATAGCGTGAGCGTGGATCTGCAATATAGATTAAACATGCAGCGTATCTAAGAATTTGTGTAAATAAAATTACCTATGTAGATTTTGCGGATCGTCGACCAAGGCTTACAGATCAACCGCGACCAGCAATCTACGCGGGTCGGATCTGACTGACGACCGCAGCGACGGCGATCTGCGTGATCTCTGGATCGGCAATGCGCGCGTCAGATCTTCGGATCTATCCTCGGGGGTGGTATGGATGTGTGTGGCGCAATAAAATCGGGCGTACGGCCGAATCTTAGAACAACTTTAGAGAAAAAAAAAAACAAAGAATGAAAAATTCTTTCTTTCTCTTACAATTACGTATTCTCAAAAAATATGAAAAAACTCGAAAGAGAAAACCTTAAAACTACATTACATCGAGAATGTGTTCATATAATAAATTATAATTTATTATTATAAATAACGTTCATATAATAAATTATATTTATTATAAAAGCGTTCATATAATAAAAATTATATTTATTATAAATTTATATTATCATGCCTGTTGAGAATCTTAGGTGGGATTGAAACACGTAATTTTATGATCTCCCATGGCTGCGGTACAAACTTGAGCATAAACTGAAACCATGTAACTCAACTTTTGTGTTTCTATAGTTAGCATTCTTGATATGAGCTCGCCACTTTCTTTGGTAGCACAGGGATCGTAATTATTATTAATTAAGGCTCTTATAATATCTGTCAGGTGCCACTCCCTTAAAGGCCCGAGTTGAACTCCAAAATTAATAATATTGATATATATATTAATTTCCTCCATTGTAAACCATCGATAATTAATTGATTATATTTTACGTCGTCAAATTAATTATTTTAATCTCTTGATTCATGAGTTTCTCTAATGGATCGAATGCTGCTTGGCGGTGACTTCATTGTCGAAGTAAAAACATCAGAGGGATATTTCATACAATTTCCATTTTTTTGTTTATTTCATCTGTTAACTGATCACGTTCCCCCGAATCATCTAGGTATTGAGCGTCAAATGGGCCTCACATATTACGATGAATTCAAAGGTAGATAATTGATGATTACTATTTAAAATAAACTACAGTTGAGAGAAAATAATAATCAAATATCACTTGAGGATTTGATTCTTCGAGAAATTTAACTTTAATCAAGAACAACTCTTTGATCTGTCAGTAAACATAATGCCACCCGATATTTTATAATAACCAAGGCAGTTATTTCATAAAATATTGCGGTCTAAATAAGCGTCGACTTTATTGATACAGCACATGATCTTATTCATTAATTATGAGAACTTATGATCTTGTCTTCCATGGACATCATCCCATATATGATACATATCTTGCATAATTAATCTGGACCTTAATAAGAAAAATACTTTAGTGTGCCTGAGGTGAAATTAATACCTCATTGAATTTTATTAACACGAGAAAATACAATAATTTATTTGTCTTGCTACGGCTCGAATAAAAAAACTCCCACTAGTCAAATAAGTGCGTGTCTAACACCCATAGAATCTACATGTCTTTGGCTTGAGCAGGTAGAGCCTTTGTGAATGGGTCGCTAGGTTTCCTCTGGCCCATTTTTTGGTAACCAGCATGTCTCCTCGCTCCGATGATGTCTCGGATCAGAGTGGTACTTCCTCTCAATGTGTTTTTGTTTCTTGTGATACCTTGGTTCTTTGAATTTGTCTTCTGACCCCCTTTGTTATCCGCAGTAAAGGAGTAATGGTGACACCTTGGTATGCTTTTGAAGATCCATAATGAACTTCTATTACGGCCACGGCTTCCGCCAGGCGCCTCGAGCGACAACATATTCGAAACTACGTGGTGGAATCGCCTTTACACCGCGTCACGTTTTAATACTCCTCCGGCAATTGACTCCACCATGCCAGTGTAAACACATAACGGTAGATTTCCTTGAGTCGATATCCGCCGTGGTCTGTGAAGCGATGGTTTCTAAACTCGGCTGGAATATACTAGCATGCAATCTCTTGTTCTCCGCCAGATACTTAAGTATATGCTTCTTGCCAAATCCGTGTTCTTCAGGGATCGATTGATCTGAAACACATTTCCATTTCATAACGAGATGTCATTTGGTACATAACATGGCATGCAGCGGTACCTCTGGCCGAGGCATAAGGTATCACCCTTTCGTACGTTCTTTTACGCTGGGGTTTTGGTGATTGCTCCTTAGAAAGATGAATTCCATGTAAAGGGTAAGGATCCCCTTTTGGAGATTTTCCATGTTAAACGACAAGAATTTTATCAATATAAGAGGCTTGAGATAGTCTTGACAACTTATTCTTAGGTCTGCGTATAAGTTTGATTCGAGAATATAGTTGGCTTCTCCCAGTCTTTCATATCCATTTGTTTATCCGACGATCTTTTACACTGACGACACTTGTTTATCGTTTGGGTCTTTCAATATGTCATCGTAAAGGACTAGAAAAACTATGCATTGGCGGATTCTTTGTATCTGAGGTTCATCGGGCTTTTCTCAAAACGAAAGTAATGGCACGATCGAACTTTGATGTTCCACATGATCTGGATGCTTGCTTAAGTCGCCAAATGGACCTTTGCGGCTGCATACCATGTGTTCTTGCTTAACTTTGAATATACGGTTCTTGCATGTAGATGTCACTCATTTAAGTGCCAACAAAATTTGTTTTGACATCCATCTGCCAAATCTCGTGTCGAGACTGGCGGCTCTGACTAAAAGAATCGGATAGATTTAAGCATGGCTCTCTTTGGCCGAAAAGGTTTCTTCATAATCTATCCTAACTTTTGGGTATAGCCTTTTGCCACCAATCTAGCTTTGGTTTCACTTCCCGTCGATATCTTTTTCTCTTGTAAATCCACTTTTTATTGGTTTACCCCTTTGGAGTGCCTCTCTGAACCGGTGAATTGGAATCACATGGGCCATTTCACGGTCCCGTGGCCTTTTGCCACTCCTGTACATCCACATCTTCCGGTGCTTTCTTTGTAATTGATGGGATCATCTTCACTTTGTCGATAACAATAACTTGGTAAGACTACTTTAGCAAGACATATCTGTGAGCCAGCCTTACTCACATCAACTACGACGACTCCAGCAGTTTGTGGTTCATTACGAGCACGTAATTGCTAGTTCTCTTGTCTTGGCTCTTAAGTTACTGGTTCCACATGTATTGGATCTTGTTGCTTGGTTCCACACCGTGTATTCGCCTTGGTACATTCCCCTCTTGAACATGCATAGGAATCGATTAGTATTAAAACGAACAACTAGTGGATTGATTTGTTCTTATTTGGTGGCTCCTCAAAGAATTATTTACTCTTAGGTTTGAAGTAACCTTATGATCTTCCTCCCGAAAAGTTGCGTGAGTACTCACAATAACCTTTTTATCAGAAGGGCTTATAAAATAGTCACCTCTACCGTTCCTTTAGGAGTGGCTTGACAAACATGAACCTCTGTCTGCGATTCCAACTTGTTGGATCCTTTCTTAAGACATGCGGGGCACGTATTCGGATATGGCTTAAACTGAGCTGCGCCCAGCGCTCGCGGTCGTGTTGTCTTGGGAACCGTTTTGAAGGAACTGAAATTCAGAAGATACATTGCAGTTTCTATGGCATATCGAAAGCGATATAGGTAGAGATGAATAACTAAGCATTGACCTCACCATATCACGAAGGATTACATTTCTTCTTTTCTGTGACTCCATTTCTTTGGGGTGTTCAGTGCGATAGTTGTGAAACTATCCCCTCTTAGTCAGTAAGACTTAAACTCTCGGATAGGTATTCGCCTCGGTCGAATGAGAAGCTCTTTGATATAGAGTCCTAATTGCTTTTACGCCTCCCTTATACTCTCGAAATTTGGTGAGTTTGGACTTTCGGCCGCACATTAAGGTAAATATATCCCATATCTTGAAGTAGTCATACCTTAAAGGTGACAAAATACTCATACCCTCTCTTGTGGACATTTATTAGTTTCTCACCATTAAGTATGCACCAATTCGACGGTTTAACATGACTCATCCTTTGGCTTTAAAGGAGCATTTTGGTGTTTTACGGCCAAAACAAGGTCGCCTCTTGGTATAGGTTCAAAGTCTAGGAAGTTAAGATCCTTTTGCAAACCATGAATCCTATTAGGATTAATATGACTAATGCAAATGCGAAAAGGTGCGTTTCATTGAAGCTTTCCTTTTCTTGGCTAGGTGATCATGCTTATCAACAATTTCGGTAATTAAAACATCATGGACGGACATAGGACTTAAATAATAAAGACCATCATCAAATCATAGAATTTTAAATAAGCGAAGTTGACTTCTTGTTGTAATAAAGGAATTAAATTCCTTTATTAGACCTTTGTTCAAATAAACAATGAAATTAAATTCCTTTTTAAAATCACATTTTATATATTGATCTGCTAAACATAAAGAGTCGCATCATTATTGAAAAATAATTCTCACTTGTCTAATGCTTTAACGAACATGTTCTCCATTTCCTACGAGCCCTCTAAAACCCTGTTGCACCTTAAGGCGAGGCTAGGTTTTGTCTGAACCGCTGCAGTATGAACATGGTTAGTGACTCTGAATCAATGATCCATTTATCATTATAATTCTCCACTAAACAAGCTTGACCCATTTAAATTACCCGGCCTGCCTTTTACGGCAATCGAGGGCAGTGCCTTCCATTGACCATACGTCGCGCCGAAGCGCTTAGTACACCGGCTATATTCATAGTGGTGGTTTTTGTTAGCTGATACGACCGCGCTTTGTTCCTTATTCTTTCCACATAGGTTTCCTTTGGGCTTGATAGAACCACTCTCGGTCGTATAATTTCTTAGCGACTTTCGAAAACCGCCGGCCTTTCAAGTTCATCGTCAACTCTGGCGGGTTGATCCATCTTGTTCATATTATAATTAACTGGCGAGTAAAGCGATCGGTGGGATTCAAATATGAAATCAATTTGACCGCACAACCCGTCTTCATCCCGACACTTGACTTGATTGAGATGTGACATCATTTTAGAACGATGATCCTCGCACTTCCCCGGTCATTCTAGTGTTCATTGCCAGCCTGTGGCTGCCTTAAAGAACGTTGATTGTGCAAGCGTACTTTATCGAGTACGGATCGTTGCGGCGCCCTCTCGGGGTGAGATCTGTCCTTTCAAGCGACTAGCGACAGCGGCAAGAATATAGCGTGACACGATATATTTGCCTTGTCGATTCTCATAGTCTTTTACGACGGTCGAATCTGTTCTTCTTGGGCTCATTGGGCTTTGGTGTGGTTGAGACGAGCTTGATTTTTCAAAATCGAGCAATGCGGGTTAGTTTTCCATTCATATAATTATTTCCATGCTTGCAGGCTTTTGACTCAAAGAAATCAGTACCGTGGGTTAAATGATGCCATTTACGAAAAATACGCCTTGGTATTAAAGCGTAATATCTTCTGATAAAAAACATAATCTTAAAATTTAGTTAATCCGAAAACTATTTTACCGTTTGTGTAAACGGTATTTAGTTTCCATTATAAACACTTACGTTGAAGCAGAGATATTTCAACAAACTAACAATTTTGATCATGGAAATGATTAGTATCTACTAAGTTGGTTCCCGGGAAAGATGAAGTCATAATGGACCAAGTGATCCCACGCTTCTTAGACGAACTTTCCTAGATAATACATAATCATTTCACTCTAATTGTTTCAAAACTTTGGGCATAATAAAGAAATATCATGCTTACCGTTGGGGGTAATAAGTGAAATTAAGTTTGAATGTTTTTAACCATTGTTTTAATTTGAAATTATCTTTAATATCAAGTTGTAGGCGTTGGGCGTCCGATCTTATTAAAATTTTGAAACTTAATTGAGTCTAATCGATAAAAAATCCAACCATGTTTATCGGTTGGGGCATCACATGATCATTTTATTATTAGACCCTTGATGAACCCTTAGGTTTAAATTAATTAAAAATTAATTCAGAACCTTCACCATTTCAATATTTTAAATAATGAGTTTTCTAAGGTATTTCAAAAAAATAAAATAATTTTCCATAATAATTATTAAACTAGATAATAGAATAATAATTATTATCTACGTGTAATTATCATTGATACAACAGAATTTACTTAGCGCACTTTTTATTACATGTAATGTTATCACATAAAGCATGTTATAAGCATATAATTTAAAAACCATTCACCAGCATTAATTAAATAACCCTAATCATAGTTTTACAAAATTAAAATTGAACCATTATAGAAATATCCTAAGTTCTTGGGCCCGATTATTTCTAATTTACAAAGGCATAAAGAGGCTAGCTTAAAATCAAATTAACACAAAACCATAACATGTTTCTAATTTGAAGATGTAAGGTCGTAGTCCACCAGTCAAAGCCGTGGGGGAAGAACCACCAGCACCGCGACGGGCGGTAGTGAGTAGTACCAAAAACGATAGCGCTACGCGCCGAGTATCGGTAGTGAGGACGTGAAACTCCAGAAACGCGTGTGGCGGCGTGACGACATTCTCGGGCGCGCGGGTCCCGGTAAAGGCGGCGTCTCCTCCTTTCTCAGTTCGCGATTGGTGCGTTAGAGATGGTGTGGGATAACATAGAACCCAGTAATGAAGGATGTGCGAGTTTACGAGGATTTGAAATTTAAAATTTACATGTACAATTAAAAAATGTAAATAATAAATAAAACCGGGAAGAAACTTTGATCTTATGACCGGCCTCTATATTCTAAGCCAAAAAAAATTAATACAATCAAAAATCTACATGGATCTGAAGCGAAACCATTATAATGCATCCATTATGAAACAAAAATCATAAAATTAGAGATCTAATCATCACGATAACATAGCAAATAGAACCTGATTACCATATACTAAATCAACATCAAATTACATGCATTATTATTGGGTACTAGATACGCATGTCTAATCATAGCATGCTCGTCACCGATTGAAGGAAAAACCTACCCCGTAGAGCATGGATCAACGATATGATTAAACATCTTGTATCTAAATTCAATATAGCCAAAATTACCCTATGCCAGTTTTGCGATTAAGTCAGGCACGGGCTTCTGAGATCAAAGCCGCCCGACCCGGCGATACGCAGTCGGATCTCTAGAAGCGGCGACACGCGTGACGATGCACCGCCGTCCGTCTACGAGATCGGTGATGCCATGCGTCAAAGTCTTCGGATCATCACCGGTGGTATGGATGTGTGTGGGTACGATAGATCAGACGTAGAACTGAATCTTAGAAGCGCCCAGAAAAAAACAGAATAGAAAATTCTTTCTTTTATATTTATTTATATTCACAAAAAAAAATATCAGAAAAAAAAGCTGAAAGAAAACATTAAAACTAGTATGAATAGCTAACATATAATAAATTATATTTATTATAAATAACTTAATTCATATAATAAATTATATTTATTATAAAAAACGATTCATATAATAAATTATATTTATTTATAAATTTATAATTTATATACATATATTTGAGAATACTAGGAGTAGGACGAGCACACTATTATGAGAATTTATAGGTTATGAGTTTCGACATTGAAAATTTGGGATATTATTTATATTCTTTGTTATTAAAGGAAATAAAAATATTTTAAAAAAATAGTGTTTTCATGTTTTGTGTTGTCTTTAAAGAAAAATCTCAATGAAAATTAAATACTTGAATAAATCATTTAAAAACATATTTTTAAATCATTTAATGCATGTCGATGGTAAAACAAATAAAAATAATTTTAGGCAGTAAATAAAATAATATATTGAATTTGCTCTATTTTATTTTCATCGTTTTTCTTTCCTTCTACTTTTCTTCTTTATTTATTTCCTTATATTTCCCCTCAAATTTTTAAGAATAAAATGTAGCCTAAAATTCTAAAGAAAAAAAAAAGAGGCCTATAAACTTGAAGGTATTATCTTACTCTTTTATTCCAATATCTTACACCACATGTACTTGTTTTGCACTCATAATAAATGTAAACCCAATGTTTATATTCATGTTCCTCCTATCAATTCATATATATTGATCAATTGCACTTTCTCTTATTTTATTTGTTTTTCCTCCATAAAATTATGTTCCTTATTCATTAATTTGTATTCTTGGATATCTTATGTGTGTTTGATTGAAATAATGTTATTCTATGCACATTAAATATAGTGTCCCTTTGAGCTTGATTTTTATGAGTTTACAGAGTAATTTGTAAATTAGGAGTTTCCAATCGATAAAGTCCTTTCATATGAAACACAGAATGAGTAAGTAACTCTGCGTAATCTGACTACCAAATGGGGCTCAGAGACCATTTCTAAGTAGTTGCTCTAAGCGACTCTTGCAGGCTACGAGGCTCAAGACCTTCTTGGCGATTATGCTTTCTATAAGCCCGAAACTCTTTTAAACTCACAGGGGCTCAGAGCTCGAGGCACTACGGCGGTTATGCTCTATAGTGGCTATTCACTAAATGCAGGGCTCCAAAGACCCTTCTGACCCAGTTATGCTACATAAAGCCCGAGCTACAGGCTCGGGGGCTCAGACCCTTCTGGCAGTTATGCTCTAAAGCGCGGCTGACCCAGGCCCGGGGATCAGGCCCTTTAAAAGCCGAGTTATGCTCTTAAGCGACTGAGCTCAGGCTCGAAGACCCTTCTGGCAGTTATGCTGCCAGGCGAGCTGCGAGGCTGCGGGGCTCAGAGACCCTTCTGACGGTTATGCTCTGCGAAATTTCTTGGGCTCAGGGGCTCCAGACCATTCATGGCTTGATTATGCTCTGGCGAAAATTTCTTGGAGCTCAGAAGGCTCAGACCGCTACGGCCGATTGTGCTCACAGGGGTGAGCTCTGAGACTCAGGGGCTCGAAGACCAGCCTCTGGTGGAGACTCAGAAGCGCGTTGGTGGGTTTAACTTCATGTTGTAGCTTTTTCGGGATGCGGGGCATGCTTGGCTAAGTGGATGATGTGGGCTCGGCCTTCATGATTTCAGCAACATGGCATCATATATGCCTCCACTAGATGCTCCGATTTGCTTTTGGGCATCCTGGTGACCCGACGCTGTTGCAAGTGGCTCCCTCGTTCTTCGAGTCCAGGCATCACCCAGGCTCAATGGTAGGTTCCTGCCCGGTGGCCGAGCGAGGTCTTCTCTTGGTCGATGGGGTTATCTTATCGATTGTAGGCCCAGAAGGCATCCGTAGGCGGGAGTTCATGGCGGGCACATGGCGTCCAGCATGTGGTCGATCAGGAGTGAGGAAGTTATCCTTTGGGTATGCTGCTGTTGGCGTCACGTGAAATCGTCACCAAGTCGCCGCGCCCATTGCTGACTAGGCAGCGTTGGCTAGCCACTCGGGATATTCTACATCACGATTACTTTTTGCTTGGAAGCTTGGGCCTTTCGGTGATCTCCTTACGTATTTAGGAAAAACTCCTTTTTGTGGTTTGAAGAATGATGACGTTCGATCTGCGGGTGATCTGGTCGATTCCACACCAAGTGTCTTCTTCTTGATGAATACCTCCATGTTCTTTTTAGAAAACGTTCAAGAGGGACGCTGGTGTCTCGACTAGCTTAGATATTATCTTGAGCGGGGAGTGAAATTGGTTGAGTGTCCATTTATCTTGCTCTAGTTCTTCTGAGGGTGTAGGTCGGGTGCTTACCTCTTCCCGCATGTCGAGCTCGTCCGTGTAGATGTTATTGATCGTTTTTTGCTTCATTGAAGCCGAGTAACACTCCTTGGCTACGCGCTGGTTCCCTTGAACCATTCCCACTCCATTTGCAATGGGGAATTTGATGACCATGTGATAGGCGGAGGGGATGGCCCTTATGTCATTGAGAGAGGGCCTTCCCAACAACATATTGTAGGCTGATAAGGCATCTACTATGAGAAACCTTCTTTGTTGTAGTAACTTTGGCATGAGGTCTCCCAAGTGAGCACCGAGTTACGTTGACCCGATGACACACTGGAAACCGTTTGTAAGTGTTGGTAGCTCACAGCTTCTCCCTTCCAATACCCATTTTATTGAAGGCGGTCGAAGATGATGTCGGCCAAGGCTCCCATTCGTGAGGACCATGGATTGTCTTATTGACCACGACAACCCTTATCACTAGTGGATCGTCATGAGTTGGCAGTGCCTTGCACTGTCCCGAGTCAGAAAAGGTAATGATGGTATCAGTAGGAGTTTGGATATGGCTTGTACTTCTAAGGTTCCTTTGACGATCTTTGTGGTGGGCTTTCTTGGTTGAGTTGCCTTCCTGGGGGTCTCAGGAGATCCGTGGATCTCTCCCGAGGAGTAGTTAGTCTTTGGAGTTGGGCCGGTGTAGGGTGGGGCGGGTGCTGGTCACGACAAAGTACGTGTGACGGAGATGCCACAATCAAGTCAGTATACAATTTCTTTCCTTAGGCCCGGATACGATGTGCGTTCGGTGTCATGGCCCTTGTGGAACTCCGTTGTTTACCGTATCATCTCGCGTCGATGGGTTTGACTTCATCCCTGAGGCCGGCCCCGTCTCATAAATCTTTCATGTTGCCAGATGGGACTGTAAGTGAGCGTGAGGGTGAAGCTAAGGTGCGTCACCGTGTTGTAGCTGGTGAGGTGGTCGGAAGTCTCACGTTCCTAGCCTTTCGAGGGCCGCTCTGTTTTCTTTATCCTCATGGAGATCTGCCCTGTCCTTTTGCCTCTTGGAAGCCGTTCTCGTTTCTTATCACCCCTATTCTTTTCCTTTTAAGTAGAAGAGCTTCTTTGCTTAGATAGGAGGGCTTCTTCATCGTTGATATACTTTTCTGTTTTGGCTAGTACCTCAGTCATGCTCACACAGGGTTCTTTGGTCGACACATTAGATTGTTAAGCGTTGCACCCTAGTGTGACACCCCGCTTCCGTCAGGCAGGATGGCGAGTGAACGGAATCCGGATGCTCCTTCAATTATGATGCCAGGTTGAGACTCATCTGATCGATTAACTATAGCCTACAACATGAATATTAAACTTGTTTTATATTGCATCACAAGGATACAAAATCGTATCTGAGTTCATATTTAATAATATTTAACATTTACATTGTTTGCAAAAACAAAAAGACATACGCATTATGCAAAAAATCTTAATGGACCCACATGGATGTGCATTCTCGGATCTTTGATGATGTGGATCGATCAGTCCTCTAGTTTCCTCTTCTCTGTACCTACGGATAGAAACACTAGTCTTCAGCTTTGCAGCTTAGTGGGAAATACTCTCAGACGACCCTGGCAATAATCATCTCTCTTTAAACATATACATATACTTGTAAATGATTATAATCTTTGCATATACTACTCATTTGTCGTATCTATGCGCATAACATGTTTCATTCCATAGGCTTTGATGTCATTATACTTTACTTAGTGTTCTTGTCATTGTATCTTATCATCGCATAAAAATGTTATATTCCCATATCATATCAAATCATATGCATATACATTTATTTTGTATAATCTTCATTTTCTTTCTTCATTACACAAATACCTTTGGGCGGATACGAAATAGCTATATGTGCGAAGATCTTATCCTTTGTCTGAGACGGTGATCTGCATGCGTGTGCCCAGTGCATCAGCTGTACGGGCCATTGGTCTTTGTCTTGTATATGCAGGAAGGTATCATGCTGTACGAGACGGTGACCTATGCACCATGTGCTATGTAGTGACCCTTTCGGGGCCGCGTGATCAACCCGGGATCATCATCGACAACAGGGCCTCGATATCTGTATCTATATCTTTGCCGTGTTGTATCTTCCACATAGGCGTACTTTATCTGTCCATCTTCCCTGTCATGTGCGAAGTGGTTTATTATGGTTTCTTTCATGTATTATACAATGATATCCCATATACATGAATATCACGATATCGTGTATACATATGAGAATATATTCATGATCGAATAGCATCTCTCTTATAACCATGTTACTATACTTGTTCATATAGCAAATTATACATATATCATCTTTAGCTTTCGCCTGTAAAAATTTATACTATACTTGTATATTAGGAAACCTATGTACCCTGTTCCTCTATGAATCTTTGTAGAATTGGACTCCAAATCGATCGGATCATCGAACTAAAGTTATGGCGTTTCATGCCAACTAGTCGATTCTGGGTGCCTTACATTTGTTTGTATCACTCATTTTTTCCGGGATATTAACTGTTTTTACACTAAGTCTTTGTACTCATTTAAAGCTGAGGTGCTAAGGTTCTATTCAATTGGAATCATGATTGGAACAGCAGACTAGAGTTACGTCAAAAACGACTCGAGCTACTCTATGATCAAATTGATGCAGGAATTGGCTTGCACATGGCCTCACTTTGAGTGGTGCAGGCCACTTCGGATCAGAATTTGGCGATGCCTATTCTTTAAGTTTGTTCTCCTTGAAGTGTCTATTTACGTAACCACTTTAATCACTCAGTAGGATAGAAATAGGCAAGTTATGGCCAAAATCGGCCCGGTGGCAGAGGCTTGACATCCACATGTGGGTACAGCCTAATATCAGGTACATGTTGACCCAAATATTGGAACCCAAATTGTCTGGGTACATGTTCGAGTGTCAAATTTTATATCACAAAGTACCCAAAATGTGTATTTTCTTTCTCATTTTCATGCACTTTCATCCATATATCCTCCTAATGCATCCTTAAGTCAAAGCAACATGCAATCCCCTCTCAACAACTCCTGAAACACTTTTAATTTGCAAAGAATCCTAGGGTTCATACCAAATTCACCCAGTTACAAAACCTTGATATTTTGAAGGATTACATATCTACTCCCTTATCAACTAGGGCTTTTTCAGCAAAATTTTCTTAAATCTAGAGTTAGAATGTTTGCAAATACAGAAGGAACCAAATTAATGTCCAAATGAAACCTGGCAATAATCCATTGAAATTCTTGTATCAAAATCATCATAGAGATCATAATTTTCCATACCTTTGATTTCTCACTCCTCCTTCCTCTTCTTCTTCTTTCTCTTCCTCTTCTTCCTGCAAACAGTATAAACCCTTCTTGTTTGGAGACAAAATGAGTTATTTGTCCATGTATTTTACACTTTAAGTTCTCTTAATTTCATTTAATTATCCTTCCTTCCCTTATTTCACTACAACTTAAAGTTATTTCCACTTGATCTCTAATCTTCTAACTTCTAAATTTTATACCCCTCTTTTGATAAATTACACTTGTATCCTTATGTCTTGTACAAATTCCGGTTTTTTTCTTATTTTATTTCTAGCCTTATTTTATTTCGGAAAATATATACTTTTACTTTTATGATACCCGAAACATGTTATAAAATGCCGGAGCTGTTTTTGGGGTGTTCACTTTAACCACTGCGATAAAATTTGTGATAGCGAACTTCTCGCCGGGAATATCACAGCCAGGCTCCGCGTTAAACGCCTCTGGTTATACGACCTCGGAGCTTTCCTACGAGCTCTGCTTTATGGTCAGAAGGTGATAACTCGGCTTCCTATACGTCCTTGCTATGATAAAGTGGGAGACGAAGGCGATGGAAAGTTGTGTGAACTATGAGATGGAAGACGGCGGGAGTCTGTTAAACCAGGCTAATGTTGGGCCTTTTAGTGTGATAGCGAAGGCTGCAGAGTATGGGGTCTGATACCGTGCGGCTCATCCCGGTTCTTATATGTGTGGGGCGTCGATGGGGTCTTTTGTTCCGCAACGTTTTGATTTGTGGCATTAGATTTTCAGGAAGAGAGTCTGGCGCCATTGTGAGCGGGGATTGATTTGTTGTGTCGCCGGCCGGGCTCGACCCTTCGCGCCCTTCATATGTTTGAGCTCTCGGCCGGATGTCCACGCGAATCTGCCACTCCCGTAATATTCATGCATTTCCTGCGATAAGGATAGATTATCGCCCACATTGTTCCTACCATGCCTCTCTGTGTGCGATCCTCCAGGGGTTTGTAAGGAGTCATGCCCTCTGGCTGGCTAGTTCTCTCTCAGTTGCTTCTTGAGGAGGGTTAAGTGTTGTTCTTCTTGGATGACAGTGTTTCGGCCTTCTCGGGCTTGTCGTGTCTCCTGGGGGCGTTGTATTTGCCTGGTGAGTTGCTCGAACTCTCTCAGCAAGCTTTGGTTGGTGAGACGGAGCACCTCCACCTCTTCCATATTGACTGTCTGGTTCTGGTGTGCCTCGGGAGAGTTGGCTATCCTGACGCACAGTGGTCTTGCATCCTTGGGGGGATTGTGAATGCCTTGTGTTGTGTTGATACCGTGATCGCGAGAGATCGGCTTACTTGTAAAGGCTATCGTTCCCATAGGCGGTATGGCGATGATGCTTTCCGCGGCGGGTGCGGGCAGGCGGAGTCTTTGAAGTGGGTTCGAGTGACTTTGGATGTCTGGCTCCCCTACGAATAAGAAACAAAAAATGATCGGCGGGGTTCGCCCGTTGCCTCTCCGATGCCTAAGTCAGTTCTTTCCGATGGAAGAGAAGATCAATTGCTTAGGGGATGAATTTTGTGCGTACCTTTCACCGTTGGGGTGGCCTGGTATTTATAATGGATGATCATTGACGACTTTCTTAGTTGGATGGTGATATGAATATTTCTCCCATTGGGTAATAGATTTTCTTTCCTTATAGTAAACCGATTAATTAGGGATAATTGATGGGAAAAAATTAGAAAATATCCCACCTTCCTAATTGGTGGAGATTGGGTATTTTCCTTTAATACAAATTCCTTGATTATATTTCCAACCTTTTGAAGGGGTGAATTGGACCCTTGTTTTGGGCCTATATTTAGGGGATGTCATCAAAAATTAAATCATGAGCACTAAAATATAAAACAGAATGGTTGCCATGAACGCTGGTTTTGGTGCTAGTGTGACCAGTGTTTCTAGTGGCATTTTAACGGATCAGTGTAGAATAACTAAGGAATTAAGCAGAAAAAAACTTTCTGTCTTTAAAAAAAAGATTTTATACTTTTTCTAAATTAAGTAACAATTTAATCTCAATGTATTTTAATAATAAACTCATATGACAAGTAGAAGAAAATTTTCTATAAGTAGAAGTATTAACTATATCCAATTATCATTTTATATTATTAGATAATTAATCATTTTAGTTTATTATGGTTTTAGTCTTATATTCCTTCACAAAGCTTTTCTTATATGATAGGCATTCCCTTTTTATACCTAGTCATGATGATTTCCATAAGGTTTCCCATAATTAAAACAAGTTTGTAGTTTAAACATATTAGAATGCATCACCTTTAGGAATATTTTGAGTTTGTTCTTAATTTAAAAGTGAAATCAGTGATAGTGTTTTTAATGACTTTATTTTTTTTAAGAAGTTCACCAATCCCATCCTCTAAAGCCTTGTTCAATTTACATACTTTAAGTAATTTGTAAAATATGGCTACATAAGATTTTCGTTGTTAACTCCTCATTGTCACTTACTATCACTTCTCAGCACACCATGATACAAAACATTAATACTTCTTCGAATTTTGAAATTACAAAAGTAATTTTTATACAAAGATATCATATTTTTATATACTCTGGAAACTATTATTATGTTTCATTATAAAAATACATAATAAAATATATATTTATAACATTTCGTATTAGATTTTCAACCAATGACTCTATTTAATGAAAATATTAAAAACATATTCATATTACATTCTTTTTTGAAATCTTCATATTACATTGTTTTTTTAATGCCTTCTATTTTGATATGGTGTAAATATTTAAAAAAGAATACTGATTGAGATGTCATTTGATTACCTTCAGTTAACTTCAATCTCAGCCCAGCAAAATATCATACTTTACCAACTCATGTTAGAGTACGAGAGATTCGGATTATGTTTGACCTGATTTCAAAAAAATTTACGATATATATGATAAGTAATTTTTAAGAGATTTTTTCAATTGTGTAGTAGTTGAATCGATATTTCCTTTCTGTAGTGATTTTCAATGCTGTGAATTTCTTCTTCTTTTTGTTTGTGAAGTTTTTCAATCAAAATTTTCATGTAAATCTATACTTTTTATTTGTTCTTCAACTCATTTAAAGCAACAAACATGAATAAAAATTAGAAAATTTACAAGATGCATGGCATCTGTTATGATAAAAAAAAAAAAGATGATGTTTGCTGCTATTATCATTTCTATTCCTATGAAATAAAAAGAAACATTAAAGAAAAAATAAAAAATTTAAATGCAAAAAGCAGACTGTTTGATTGTCGGGTGTAAAAAAATAGATAATTAATAAAAAGTGAGTAGGGGAGAAAGGTGGAAAATTAAAGTGTCAAAGAGCAGTAAAAAAACAAAAGTTTATGAAGTGCATTTAATAATGGGGAAAGCTGTACAAATAATTGAGAGGGAAAAAGAGAGGGATATAACCTACCACCATCGTCAGGATTCCTAAGAGCAGCTCGCGGGAGGTTTGTATTGTGTCAGGGTGTCGTATCGTAGCGCCAATGGCCTTTGAGTCGCTGGCTCATATTCTAACGGAGATGGCATCGGAGGGGTGGCGAAATAAAATGCAGTGATTTTGAGGAGTCTTATGTTGGCCTTTTGGAAAGAAGAATTGAAGGATCTGAAATAGCGGTTGACAAGCTGTGCATCTCAGCAGTATCTCAGCAGCTTCTCTGCTTGGCTATATTCTGGCTAAAATCTATAAAAATCTGAGAGATTCAAAGGAGCGAAGAACATACCTTGAATCCTTGCCTTGGCTCTAACTTACTTGAGATATTGTATAGAACCTCAACCTTGCCGTTTGTGTGCGAAAGGAGGAAGAGGAAAGAAAGAAGGAGGAGGAGGAAAGAAGATAGTGCGAGGGTGAGAAACGGTGCGAGAGGCAGACGAAGGAGGAAGAGGCGCGTGCGGACGGTCGGATTGTGAGAGGCGGGAGGAGGAGAGGCGGGAAGGAGGAAGAGAGACGGTCTAGTTTTAGGAAAGAAGGTGTTGCCTTCTTTGACCAATTTCAGGATCTATTTTTTTAATTAGTAATTGCTCATTCTTATAAATTGCAATTTTAAATGTTTGATTTAAATGTTGATTCAAAGCGGATAAATTGCTAATTTATTCATTTATTATAGTACATTTTGATAGATGCATTTATATACTTCATAAGTACTCATTTTAATTGATTATAATTTTTTTTAATTAATAAATTGCTCATTCTTTAAATTAACAAATTGATTTTAAATTAAATTGATAAATTTATAATTTTTAATTGATAAATTGCTTTCCGTTCTTTAAGTAATTATAAATTTTATAATTGATAGATTTATTGTGTATACTTTATAAATTGCTCATTAATTAAATTGATTATATTATTTTAAATTTTTGTAGATGAATTCTGATATGACGGTTAACTGCAGATTTGTATGAACGACACGGAGATTTATATGATGATGTCGAGGAGACGTCGCGGTGTGGCGCGAAGTCTGAAAATGGTGGATCAGATTGAGAAAATCATGAGACAAAAGAACTACTCTGCAGCAGAAGATAAATTAATTGTGTCTGCGTGGCTTATCTGGCAGATGCAGTGCGGGAATGAGCAAGCAGGTGGGTAGTGGCAAGAGTATTAAGTACTTAAAACCGTGGAAGCGATCATGAAGCGTTCTCAATCTTCTATTAGAAGTCAGTTTGGTGATATAAATGCAAAATGCGTGAATTTGTCGAGTTTTCATAGTCAAGTTGAAAGACTGAGCAAAGTGGACACAGAGCAAAATAATGTAAGATATAAAACTTTTAATTTAGACACTAGTATGATTTGTGTTTGAACTATTAAGCTGAATAATTCCATATGTTTTTCGAGGTTGATGAAATAACGAAAGAAATGTTTGCTAAATTCTTGGAAAACCATTTAATGACGTGTTGGAATATATTGAAAATGTAGAGGAAATGGGTAGTATTAATACGACCCGATATTAAGAGAAGCAACTCATTCAGTGATAGTCTGCTGAATCGGCTCATGTTGAATCCTGTTATTGACTCCGTATTTAGGGGATGACCTTTGAACCCTCGTCTCCCGACCTCGTGGGCAGTTATCAGTGAAAGGCTTGAAGAAACAATTTAAAAACAAAGAAGTGGCTTGAGATGTTGAAAGATCGGCTAGATAAATCGCGCTAGAATGAAATAATGGAAGTGGAACGACAAAGTTAAGCGACACAGCAAGATTGTGCTCAATAGGAGATAGCATTGGGTGACATCGTAAGCAGTTAGAAATTGAAGAAAGGCAGTCACTGAAATTCAAATGCAAATGAGATGAAAATTATGAGCCCGTCTTGCGCGGGCCGCTTCTGCAACATATTGGCATAACACGAAGATAGAGTTATGAAAAAGCGGGTTTAATTTTAGTTGTTATTTATTATGTTGTTATTATTTTTAATTTGTAGTAATTATTTATTATGTTCTTGATTGAATTGAAAATATAACGAAGTGAAGTGAAGTGGAAATTTGAAATTGAAATTTAAATTATTCTTATAAATATATCGGATTAAATTACGATCGTTATAGAAAAATATACTGATTAAAATATATGGCAGATGCAAGTTTAATTATATTTTTAATAAAAAACATTTAATAGTATTAAAATGACATACAGGTGGGCTTAGAAAGCAATATTCAGTGCCAAAACACTGTTCAAGGTTGTAAAATGGCATTTGGCACCCCATTTTTGGCAACTCCCATTGGAGTTGCTCTAAGGGAGACCAAGAGATCCTTTGTTGATACAATCCAACCATGGCTTCCACTATAGCAATTTCCCAAGGCCCTCTTAACTTCTTCTTGATTCTAAATGGAGTACGATGTGTTCTTAGGTTCGAGGAGCAAAGATACATGCACCTTTGCGATTTTCTGTGGGGCTTTGGATCGTGTGACATCAGCGCTTCCAGTGATGGAAAACTTCGAGGAGAAGAGATTTCACAGAGCTCTTAAAAGCTATTGAAGGATCAAGGTTCGTATTGTGTGTTCTCGAAAACTATCTCACGATTAAAGTGGTGTTTGGATGAACTCATTCAGATCATGAGTGCGATACGAGAAAAAGAGCGAGTTTTCTTATTTTCTATCATGTAGAAACGGCGAAGTCGAGGCAGGAGTGGGATTTATGAAGCGTTTAAGAATCAGAGCAAATGCAGACGAGGAGAAGAAGAAGAAGATAGAAAGAGTGGAGGTACGCCTTGAAGCCAGGTCAATTGAATGGATTTCATCTACATAATGGGTAATCCTACTTCATTTGTTCATTTTCAATTTTAAATCGGTTTGTTTTCATCCTCTCTAGCCCTTTGTAGAAACTGTCTCTTTTGCTTTTCTCTCTTCTTCTTTGAGAAAAATACGTTTTCCTTAGAAGCTTGTATTTTATAACATATTTCACAACAAAATACATTTTTATGTAGTAGACATTAATATGTTTGATTTCCTAGGAAGAAATAAGAAGAGAAAGAAAATGATTTTTTTTTTTTTGAAAAAAAGAATGATTTTCTTACTTTTGATTTATTATTAATTTTTTTGAGAGAGGACTTTTAATTTATTATTAAAAAATATAAAAAATGAAATATAATTAAAATACATTTTTTTTAAAAATCTATAATTGGAATAATATGAGATAATCTATAGTAAATGATGTCAACTCATTTATACTTGGCACAATAATCTAATAAGCAAAAAAAAGCTATATATATATTATGAAATATAAAATATAAGAAAAATCAAATAATATAATTATGCCAAATATAAGCTTTGAATTATTAAAAATCTTTAGATTTAAAAATATTCTTCCTTTTTAATTAATCATTTCAACCATAATTTCTATCAATAAAAAAGGTCGTTGGTAAAATAATCTAGGGTAATTATTTAAAAAATAACGATTCATCAAAATACCAAATATTGTGAAGTGTGTTACAAAATGAAAAATTAAACTAAAAGGGAAATATATTGTTCATTTTAAAATATGTATATATATATATAGAGAGAGAGAGAAGAGGTGAGGAAAAGGGAGAGAAATAAGATGAGAGAATTTATTTATTTGGCATGTCATTACAGTCAATGGAAGAAGCTTTTATGTAGGCTTACAAAATAACCTTCCATTGTTATCTTAAAAGATGAGTAATAAGGTTAATAATAAATGGTCTTATAATTTTCCTTAATTAAAAAAAATTATACACTTATTTCTTTTCTAATATGATTATGTCTTTAGCTATTAAGATGAATATTGAAACAAGTAGGATATTTCGTATTATCACGACTAAAATGCATTTTATTTAAAAAAATATTTTATTCTAAATATAAATGAAATTTATATTTGTTAAGATTCTAAAAAAATTTAATTAATAAATGGTAATGATGATGGCTCAACAAGCATGAAGGATGGGGTCACATGTTATCATTGAATACTAACGAGGATAAGGACTGATGATGAAGTTTGGAGGGTATATGAGATTCATTTGATCTTTGAAATTGTTTTCAGAGATGTTATTATTTATTAGTTACTTTATTGTTTAATTTTCTTTAGGTAGTTGGTTTGTAGTCTTTGGTTATAACAATGCTCTAGCGTTATTTATTTGTTTAAGTTTGTTTTACTATTATTATATTGTTTAGCTATGTTTTATATATTAATTATTATTATATATTTATATATTATTTATTTTTATTTGAAGAATGATAGAATTTGCAAAATTAAATTTTTAGCATTTTGTAAGTTTTGACCTAGCCAAACATAAATTTTGAGCTAGTGATTAAACTATCCCATAAGGGAAACACATGTCAGCCTCGAATCATGTTAAATAAATTGAATTACATATTTGAATGTATTAATAACTTGATGGCTTAATTTTAGCCTTCTTAGTTTATTGACTTTATGTAATTATATGATAGCTTATTTAGCCTTACCATTAACATGTTTACTAGAATTAGACTCTCGATGCTACGTATATATTTAGAACTTCTATCGATGAAAGGTATCGGAAAATCTGTTACTTTGCATGGTATCAGGAGCCACAGTCTCTAACGAGTCAGATCGAGTCCTGCCATGTCTTCTCATCAGATCAAAATCCAAACTTTAATCTCTTTGACTCCGCCATTAGTAGATAAATCCTCATTGCACTGTTATCCTTTTACTTGTGAATCAATGAAAAGTTAACTCCCACCACCTTTCCTCGATAGGCGTGCTCAATTGAAGCACTCCTCATTGGTTCTGATTGCTCGACTATGTCAGGCACCCTTTGGTGTCCCTCTTGTTGAAATGCCTTGTGATGGCTGCGCGAGGCCCTTTGGGTTAAGCGGGGATAAAATTATCTGAGTGCTATTTTAGCATCCATCTCTCAATCACCCGTATTATCGTACAGGACCTCTCATGACGGCGGACAAAGTAAAAATTTATATCTTCTTAGATCCGAACTTCGAGCTATGCGGTTAAGGAACTCACCTTAATCGTGGAACTTGGTTAATCACGAGAATACCTCCATCTTTGGCAGGCCTTCAGTGATGAAATAGCCATTGTGATAAATCGATTTCGGATGATGACCTAACTTCTTTATGTTGAATGGCCTGGGTCGAATTTTCGGAGATGTGTTTATTCGGCGAGAATCGTCGTGGCCTTTGAGGAGTTGGCCTGACCTTCTTGATGGTCGTCGTTCGGCATGCTTTTTTATATCTGGGAGCTGGTATTCAATCGACTTTGCAGAAGCCCGAATGCGACTGCGTGATCGGTTGGGCCACATTGCTGATCACGTCACCAATTCCATTCTCATAATGTTTGATAAATTCTTCGCATAATGGGAAGGGATGAAATTGGTTATGATTAAATTTGCTTCTCTATATAATATCACGGGTGATCTTTCAATTGTATTGTTCAGATATGGTGGGACATGATAATTCTCGGTGATGGCTCGAGTTGTGAGTCTCACATATTAGTTCTTTGGCTTGCACTTTCCTCAAAAAACTTTTACATTGCGTGATACTCTTTGTGTTCGAACCTTTGCAAAAATTTAATTTAAATTTCATCATCTCACCCAGTGTAATCTTTGTTGAATTTCATCCTTTTATTTTTCTTATGAAGGAGCCAAAGATCTGGGGGCGATTCTCTTTAAAAGGAGCATGTAACAATGGCATCTACACCTTCCGGAATCAATAGTATCGGTTGCTAATGTGCATGAAACGGACTTATTGATAAGATGGCACAGCGTCTTGGGCATCCCTTCTATTAAAGTGTCCATCGTCTTGTTAAAAATTTTCTCTTCCTATTTCATCGACTAAACTTTTTGTCTTCACTATGTCATTCATGTTCTGCTCCAGTAAAGCCCATCGACAATCCTTTCGTGTCAATAGTCTCCAAAGTCGCAGGCAGCTGAACTTATTTACGCTGATGTGTGAGTCTGCTAGTTATCTTGGAATTGATGGATCAGATATTACCTTATTTTTGTTGATCATTATACAAAATATATATGGTTTTATCAATAATTCACTAAATGCGGTGTTTCAGAATTTTCCACGCGTTTAACGGTTTGTTGAAACAACAAAAATCGATCAAACATACTCAATGATAGTGTGGTTGTGCTTTAAAAATCATATCTCTACTTCATGGCGTAACTCCTTCCCGCTCTGCTCCCACGCAACAAATGGTGTCTCACGAATATCGTCATTGTCATCTCGTTGAAACGGGCCTTACTTCCTTCATGATTCCCATCTTGATTCTCTTATTGGCCTTATGCCTTCCAAGCGACTTCCTACCTCATCATGACGACCCACCTCTTCTTGAGGAAAAATCACCTTTTGAAGTCCTTTTGTTCGAACACAAATTATTTGAAATTAAAAAATTTGGATGCATTTGTTATCCTCTCACCTGACCTATAACTCAAATAAATGCGCGAATCAGCTTGTCTTTTTCTCGGCTGTTCACCAACTGAAATGCGTACAAGTGTCTTGAACCTCAAGCAAAGAATTTCTCTTCTCGACACGTCTTTGTTTTGATGAAACCCAGGTCGATCGGCCTCTCTCGACAGTCTTCGAGTACTAACCCGAAATCTCAGACCCTCAATTTCTTCTCTCTCTTTTTGATTGCCCACATTCTTGATGTATCGTCATCCAGCTGGCGCGGCGCCACCGACATCATTGCGACCTTCGGAAGGTTCCACTGCCGTGTCGCGACCTCCTCGGGCGCCCCGGACCCTCAGTTTCTTTACTTCATGATTCCTTGCGGGTTATAAATCACCCCATCTCATCAGGCTCCTCCTTTGGAGCAATCTGGGTACCCTTCTCATAAATCACCATCCTCTCCTATTCCTACTCCAGAGATACCCACGTCTCGATGCAATTTTTCTCCTCCGTCTTCGGATTCACAAGCCCTCTGACAAATACTCCTCCCCAGCACTCATAACATGACCACAAAGATCGATAAGACAAATCTTGACAAGCAGATCCATCTGATTGTCAAACATCCCTCTTTTGAGCCAATTTTAGGCGATCGGTGTGAGCGAGCCATTTCGACCCTCATGGCGTGAGGCCATTGTCCATGAGCTCCTTGCTCACAATGAAACATGGGACTTGAGACCTAGTTTTACCACCCTCATTTGTACTTGTGGGCTATAAGTGGATCTTCAGAGGTAAAGGCATGCTGATGGATCAGGTAGACCGATTCAAATCGATCTGGTTGCTAGAGGTTATGATCATACAGTAGTGATTGCAAAACATACAGCCACAATGGTGAACTCCAGCAACTATTAGAGGCTTGTATTGCTCTGATGCTTTGTCATGAAAGGAGTGGTTGAGGCAAGTGATATCAACGATGCCTTTCTAAATGGTAGATGCTTGAATTGTTTTATAGCCTGACCCACGGAAGTTCGAGACTTGTCGAGCCTAACCATGTTTGCAAGTTAAAAAAGGCGATTTATGAGCTTAAACGGCTCATGGGCTTGGTACCACGGCATAATGCCATTCTTCAGCCCAGTTTCACAATTCCAATGAACTCAGCCCTCTTCATTCTGATCGAAGCAATCTTTGTTATTTAGTTTTATGTTGATGATCTTATATTTATTCACAGGAAATAATTCAATTCATTAATGATATTATTAAAAGCAGTGGTGATATATTTTCTCTATATAGGATATGGGTTCTCTTCATTTCTTCTTGAAGTTGAAGTAATTCCTACTCGGCGATTATTATCTCTAACACAATATGTTGTGACCTTTTAGCGACCACAAATATGGTGGTGCTAAGGTGTCTCAACCCCCTCTCTCTGGCTTTCAATCCCTTGATTGATAAATAGCCTTCTTCTTTGTGGACGACGCTCAGTTTAAGTAGAATAATTGGCGCCTTAGTACCTTTCCTTGGCACGTCTCGACATCTCATTTGCAGTCGACAAAGCTTTCTCAGTTTATGCAAGTCAACTTCTGAATCCTTTGGTGGCTTAGCAAAAGGCTTCTCCGTACTTAAACGAACCATTTTTCATGGTATTGGATCCACAAAGTTGGCCTTCCCATATTAGAACATGCCCTTTCGTCTGGGTGGGGCTGGAAATGTGGATGGCCCAGCACTTGACCTCTGTCCCATATCAATTTTTGGGCTCTAATCCCATTTCTTGGAGCTCGAAGAAACAACAGTCGTTGCATGATCCTAGCAGTGAATATCAGACCCTGGCAATCGACCACGAGACAATGTGGTTGTCCACTCTTCTCAAGGAACTAGCATTTCTAGTCACAGAATCTCCCCAGCTGCTTTGTGATAACCTCGGAGCCACACATCTCAGTTTTAACGATCAATCATTCGCACATGAAACATATTAGTCGACCCTTCACTTTGTACGTGACTTGGTGTAAGGAAGCCTCGAGTTAAACATGTGCGCACGAGACCCGAATAGATTTGTTAACAAAGTCATTGTCGAGACAGCGCGAAGATTGCTCTGCATTAACAAGATTGGTCTTGAAAATGGGCTGATCTTGGGTATAAGGGAAGCCGCATGTCACAGCCTCGGAGAATCATGTTTTGTCATTAATTCTATATTTGAATGTAATTATATGATGGCTTAATTTTAGCCTTCTGGATTGATCAACTTTATGTAATTATACTTGATAGCTTAATTTGGCCTTACCAGTAACATGTTTACTAAATTAGACTCTCGTCTCGATCACTCTGTATATATTTGGAGCTTATCGATGAAAGGTATCGGAGAAATCTATTACTTTACATCGGTGATTGGCGGATTAGCTAAACCCATTTTGGCTATGGCAGAATGAGATGGCGAATGATTAGGTTATTAGTTTACCAACTCTGTAAGTGTAGAACTTTATTTACAACAAAATTTATGTAACAATTATTAACTTAACCTAAATATATAAATATAATAAAACATAAATTTACTTGTTACAAATAAATATTTGGAAGTCGATAAAAGATTAGAGGATGACCATAATTCATGCTATAATTTATAAAAGCATTATTAAGTTAAGGTTCTTTAGTGACAGATCAGTGACCATGTGACCGCATTCTGGATGAATATCTCAGTGAAGGGTGACCTGGATAGATTGGAGAGTTGAATTGGATTTTTGGGTAATTGAGATATTTATAGTTTTTATTCCGTAACACTTGACGCAATAAAATTAGTTTGTTTAAACATTTGACCCAAGCATCTTTCATTTACATCTGTTGTAGCAATTTTTGTTGCATTGAATCTGAAACTAGACATTATTCTATACTTTCCATTTACTTCATCTTTCTTGTAACTTATTCCTAATTGACTACATGTTTTATTGTAATGGACAGATCTGAGTATAAGTTTATTGAACATATCATTGGTGAGATTGGAATATTAATTCCTAAGTTAGTACATGTTGGTGAGAACATAGTTGGAATTGATGAAAATTTGAAACAAGTGAAGTTATTGATGGACACCAAATCAGATGAAGTGAGTATGGTTGGGATTTATGGGATTGGTGGGATTGGTAAAACTACCATAGCAAAGGTTATCTACAATGATATGTTGGATCAATTTAAGCATCATAGCTTTCTCGAAAATGTGAGAGAGGGATCTAAAGATGATAAGTAGTTTGCTTCAGTCTGAGAAAAAACCTCTTACGTGATATCTAATGGACAAAACAATGAAGTTACATAATGTTGATGAAGGAATCAAATTATATAGAGTAAAGCGTTATTTGGGAAAGGTTCTTATTGTTCTTGATGATGTAGATTGTCGAGAAAATTAAAATTCTTAGTGATAGTCTGAATAACGGTGGAGGAACATAATCATCGTAACCACAAGAAATAAGTGTTGCCTAGATGTAAATAAGGCATATTCATCATATGAGGTTAAGGGATTAGAAAAAAACAAAGCATTGGAACTCTTTAGTTGGAATGCCTTTCAACAAAACCATCTAGCATACAATTATGTGGACCTTTGTAATGAAATGTACTTTACATCATATAAAAGAGCCTTCATTAAAGCTCTTGTACTTTTGGGTTCTTTTCTTTTCCAAAGGGAGTAGGAAGAATGGAAGCACCTTGGATAGATTAAAAACAATCCCTCTTGATGACATGAGTTATGAATAAGTTATGATGGAGTAGATGATGAGATGTGAAAGTGTTCGGTGATGTTGCGTGTTTGAGGATTGGGGAGAAAAAATAGTCTTGAATACTATAAGGTAGCAGTTATCGAGTTAGACTAAAGTCCTTGATGAGAGGTGTCTCATTTTATTTGGATTAGCTTCATAAGGATGCATGACTCACTACAAGAAATGGGTTGAAACGATTGTTAGTGAAAAGTATCACGAAAATCTGCGAATGGAGTAGATTGTAGAATATGAGGATATTAAAAGTGTATTGATGAAAAATATGGTAGAGAAAACCAGAATATCTTGAGATATAAGACGAAAAATTTCAACAAGATTATATTTACTTTTAATATAATTTATAATTTGAGTACCTTATCTATATAATTTTAGTGAACCTCATGCATCTTATGTTTATTTGTGATGTTTGTTTTAGGATCAAAAAACATTGAGAAGGATGATCTTAAATTGGACTCGAGTAGTACCCGTACAACTTCATCTTGAAGCTTTCAAAAAGTGAATCCAACTTAGGTCTGAGAAGTCGGACCAGATATGGTTCGACTCCCCAGACACTAGTGCCTTCAGTGAATTAAGATATCTTGATTGGGGAGGATCACCGTTGCATCTATGCCATCAAAATTTTCTTTGACCACATGTACTCATATCAGGCAACTTCTTAACATCACCCAGGAAGGAAACATGGTATTCTTATTATTTAGTATTTTTATCTAAGACTAGCTTTGAGATCTTAAGACTTTCTTAATTATTAGAAAATTTTCTTTTGTTCTGCGTATTTGAAAAATTAAATACTTGATCTTAGTAGTTCTATGACCCGGTTGATATTTGAAGCATCTCAAGTGCATCAAATTTGGAGTTTCTAATTCCCAAAGTTGTCTGAAGTTGCAAGTGTTCTGCGCATCAACATTGTTGTCGATTTTTGTCTTATTGTTTTCTGAATATAATGGTCTGAAAAACTGAGAGTCTTCAAGCGAATCTTCATAAGCTTAAAATCCTTGAACTCTCTTGTCTTTGGTGCATCGGGAGCTAAAGTTTCGAGATCGAGAAAATATGGGAAGGTTAAGAAACGATTTTAGTAAACAGTATAATAGAAGTATCTCATCAATTGAAGCATCTACGGGCTTGAATACTTGAACTTAAGGTTGTTGCCAAAAAACTTTTAAAGTCTTCGACAGTATTTTGTTTCAGAGCTCATGACCATAGGTTGAAAGATTGTCCGATAGATTTCGAGGGTGGGAAAATATAGGAAGGTTAAGAGTGCCTTAATTTTTTAATTAAGGCGGGTATAATAAAAGTACCATAATCGATTGAAATCTCTGAGGGCTTAAAAGCTTGGACTTAAGTTGTTGCCTGACCTTTGAGGCTTCTAGATAGTATTTGTAGTTTGAGCTCTCTTAAAACTCTTAAGGTGGAAAATTGTCCAATAAAGAGTTTTCCAGAGATGGGGGAAAATATGGGAATGTTAAGAAGGCTTAATTTTAGCAAAACGGATATAATAAGTACCCTCATCAATTAGGCATCTCTGAGGAGCTTGAATCTTGGACTTACATTTTATTGCCCGAAACTTTTCGAGTCTTAGGATGGTATTTGTAGTTTGAGCTGCCAAAACTCTTAAGTGGCGAGGTTGTCCATAAGGGTTTCGATTGGGGAAAATATGGGAGGAAGGTTAAGAGAGCTTGATTTGGGAAAAACATGTAATAGAAAATACTCATCAATTAAGAGGCATACATAGGCTTGAACACTTGGACGTGGTTGCCCCAGACCTTTTGAGTCTTTGACGGTATTTATAGTTTGAGCACTTTAAAAACTCTTCGGTGGAAAAGTGTCCAAACTAAAGAAGCGATAAATGTGGGGCTAAGGTTGTTAAGCTCATTGGCATTAAATAGGCACATTGATTCTAGTCGAGGTAATTTGTAAAATAGCCATTTGCTCTTCGTGAAAACATTAAATCCATGGGGTGATCAAAGGAAGAAGAGATCCTTAATCATATCTGTCACATCATCACTAGTGCGGTATGATGACAAACTCTTGCTTCGAGGAATCGAAAATATAATCATGACGTACTCATTGAAAATATCATGTCAATGCGACCACGAGAATGGAAGGAAGAATCTGACTGATATTTTCCACGATCATTGAAGCATCTCTTCATAACTTCAATTTTAAGGAAGCGAGAATAATCCTTGATGATTGTATCTACCTTCGCATAGAAGTTTTATGCTTTGCGTTCGCGCAATCTAGTGGAAGGAGGGTCCTCGATCGTAATGCGCCTTTATCATCATTGAGATGATTAGATCGCAGAGGAACCATTTTTAGTAGCATACCTTTTTGGTATGATCGACTTCAGATCTAAGTCGTAACGAAGTCGCTAAAGCCTTGACAAATTCGAGCTTCCATCAAGTCTCACAATTTTAGATGCACATAGTTCGAATCGTATTTGTCATCCTCGTTTCTTATCACTTTCATTATTTGATCGATTGCTTCCGTCAAAAGTTCATCCCAGTATGATTCTCATGGCACATACACCTTTTCTTTGGCGCATTGGTTTTACATGGTGCTTTTCTGAGGCAGCTTGGATTTCTATTGATGATTGTTCATATAACCACTAGAATTAGTATTGCCTTTTTCCTAGAAGAGGTGGAAATTCTGGGGATAAGTTATGAAGTACAATAGGTATGTGAGAAATGACAATAGAACTCTCACAATTAGTATAAAAATAATGTTGTTGGGATTTGCTTTGCATTACATATTTTATGGTAAATCAATGATCTTAGGATTAGGTGGTCGTTTAACAATCAAAGGAAATGATAAGGAAAAATCCTTGGATTCTTTCTCATTGACTATTCTAATTTGGATCATGGAAAATCCAAACACAACGTGAATGTGTGTTATCAGTAGTATCGAGAGCGTTATTGCTCCGATCATTGGACACACATTAGGGCTACCTTTATGGTGAAGTGGAAGGTGTGACATCATCTTATATATGCCGAGAATGATGAACAATCCCAACCATCAAGCGTGCAAGGCATTTCTTCTCAAGTTTTGAGGTCATGGAACGAGCTTCCCTCTGACAGGCGGACCATAAGGAATTCAAGGAACAGTTGATCTCGAGTTTTAGGCTGCACACTTTCATCCTCAGACTCTCTTTATTGGTAATTCATATTCCTCGCTCTTTCTTACTCAAAGATCATAATTTTTATTTCATGTTTCTCCTTTTTATTTTAATCTATGTTTCTATCACCTATTGAAACAACTAAGAAGAAGAAACACACATTTGAAAAAATAAAATAAAAAATAAACTTTTATTAATAGGACCTACCTAGGGCTTGAGCTTACATACTGAGTAGGATTCTTCAATCATTGTGCTACAATGCCTCTGAAATTTTATGCCCTTCATAACTTTTCTGGGTCTGCCTTTGTAATTATTGAAAAGTAAAGTAATTTTCAAATACTACCCATGAAAAGTGCTAATCCTCTTTTTCTATCAAAAGAAATCTAACAAGAAGCAAACCTTAGAAAGGAATATAAACCTATACTAAGATCTAAAAGGAGTCAATGAGAAGCATAATCTGAAGGAATCGATTAGAATCTTAATTTTAAAACCTAAATACTAAATAAGCCTAAAATAATTAAAGCTGCGTTATTCGCATTAGTGCAAACTTCAATTGTATTCTCTCCAACGTCCAGCGGATTTTTCATTAAAACCTCTATTACTATTTGAAATCGATTATTCGAGCATTTTAATCTCTGCCCAGCCTCTTGTTTTGAATCATTTCTAGGGTTTCTTTTTTGTGGAAGTTTGTAATGTTGCTGATTTATGACTTGATGTTTGGGGATGTTTTGAATGGTTTATTCACTTTTTTATGGTGGTGATTTATGGAACCACAGTGGAGTTATTTGATTGTTTCCTGTTTAGTTCTTTGAGAGTTGGAAGGAGGATGGAGAACTAAATAATTTTCAATCTTATCAATGAGAAGTGGGTTATGTTTTTAGGAATTGCAGTTATTTGCTTTTATACAGCTTGGTTTCGAGGAAATTTCGGAAAGAATGGAAAATGGGGTACAATTAAATAAGGAAAATGAAATGGATTATATTATGGGGAATTGCAGTTAGTTGCCTGCTCTATTTGTTAAAAGAAGAAAACAAATTATTTTATTTTTAAAATTTATTTACCAGGAAATGGAATAATTTATTTGCTGTTTGAGGAATTAGAGTTATTTGCTTGTGCTTTTGTGGTTGCTAAGAATGCATGGGAAAAGAATAAACACTGTGAGCTTGAAGAGTTTTGTTGTGACTTTAATGCTCAATCTGTTTTATATATTTTCTTATTCCTTGTCATTTCATTCTTTGTTTTGTCCAAATATGTTGTATCCTTATTTTATTGGTTTAACATCAGCTAAGCTTGTATTAAGGGCTTGACTTATGTCAGGCCAAATTATGAATAAATATATGAACAATGATGCTGCTACACCTGAGAGTTTTCAGATCTAGTGCAGATTTTGTTTCTCCCATGATAAAACACTTTTTCTTATTTTTCTTATTAAAATTAAATTGTTGTGATGTTTGAGTTGGAAATGAGTTCTTCCATTTTTACCTATATATGTTTTTGCTAATAAAAGGTTCCTCATTTATTGAATTCAGAATACTGACAGCTCTGTTGTTCGCATTGAAATTCTAACAGTAGCGAGGAAACTCAGATCCAGGGTTGCAATACTTAGAACATGCCTGAAGAACATGGGTCAATTATTTAATCAATTTTTCTTGATAATATAACCATGTGGATGCACCTAAAGAGCTTCCTGAGAAGACTTTCTTTGTTTATTCTATTGGTAAGTAAGATGCTGAATTTTATGATAAAGTAAAAATGATACTATGTTTATTTTCAATTAAGATTTGTAGTTGTAACAACTGTTGATTCAATTACTGAATGCAGCTACCCAATGCTCTCATATTTACTTCAAATCGCTCTATTCACTCTCTCCTGATCGCTAATCCTCCGTTTTCACTTCCAATTTTAGGGTTTGGCTACGACTATAGACCTCCAGGGGAACAGTTCTGGCTCTCCACAGTTCCTAATAGCTCAGAATTCCTGATTCATTCATGTCCTACTCGTGTTCCAAGTCCTTTCTCCATTCTTACTCCCTTGTCTCAACTTCTTTTCCTCTTCTCTTTTGGTTTACCTTTCGTTTGGTTCCTGAGAAAACGAAAAATAGAAGATTGAAATCAGGATTTGTAAATAATGGAACTCTTAATTGAGTTTACTTTTCTTTTCTTCTCCTACCTAGCTCTTTGAACAGCTAAATCTCAAGATTCTTAAATTAAAGGCTCTGGTATATTCTGGTTAAACTTGGGTGAAACTTTGTGTTCAAGGTTTCTTCTGAATCTGGTGCAATGGGGGCAACTGAATTGGGTCCACTCGACCGGAGCTGTGCCGAGATCATTGTGGTACTACATGGCGAAACTGCTTGGAATGCGGATGGAAGAATTCAGGTATGCGGAAATGCATATGTTTCCTATGTAATTCGATTGGTCTATGCTCTGATTGATGGCTTTTCACAATTTTAAATTTTAAGTCTGTAGATAGTTGAAATCAGTGAATGGTAGCGCTATTAATTCCACTGCTTTGCCTTAGTTTCTGTTGAATGTTTTATTCTTTACGTTTTCTGGAAGTAGTGATTGATGTAAGGCTTCATTCTAATTGAAAGTCTTATGAGATTAACATATTATTATCTCATCTCATGGTTTTATATAGTTTATCGTTATGAAAAGGTTTTGCCTTGTTTCATTGCCAAATTCATTCTTATGTCTTTTAACAGGGACACCTGGATGTTGAATTAAATGAAGTTGGGAGCAACAAGCATAGCTGCAAAGTAAATTTTGACTCATTTTACATATCAATATGTCCTTTGCCTTTCAAATTCCTCAAGTATTTCCGAGAATTTCTCATATTTGATTCTCTCTCTGTATATTTTATACTGTTTCATAAATCTATGAGGAGAAAGTTGAAGAACAGTTTCATTTTTGGTGCCCTATGGTTTTGTGTATTTGAATTTTTATAGAACTGTAACTGCTGAAAAACATTAGTATTGTCTGTTATTTTAAGAACATGAAAGTGTTTTTCTATTGATTGTTTTCCAAACAAGCCAATTTTCTACTTAATACTTGCTGCAGAGAGACTAAGGAAGCTTGCTCTCTAGAATTGAAAAAGTTAGCCATGATATCTTAAGTTAGATGGCTAAAGCTTTACAAAGATGGAGGCTGAGGGGTTAAGACTTAAAGAGTTCAGTACAGGTTCAGTCAATGAGAATGAACTACTACCCTTACTGAGCCAGATGTGACCATTGGATTCACTCCTCATCTCACCCATGCTCTCGAGGTTTTTAGAAAAGTCCATTTGCACGTGCCAGGTGAGGCAGCCAGACTCTTCACCAGGTTGTTATTTGTTGTTTTGTTACTGTTGTCCTTGGAAGTGCCAGAATGTGTCCATCTTAGTTGTTGTACTTATGGTTGTCTTATTGCAGGAAAACTTGATGCTGAAGGAACAGAAGTGAAGCTTTGCTCCAGGAGAACATAATTTCTCCAAGCGGGCTGGGTATTCAGCATGAGCATCAGAAAGAGAGTGAAGAGAGGAACCAGGAATTGCACTTTCTGAAGCAGATGAACTGCAATGCAAGCAGTTGAGAACACTGGGGTAAGCTCATAAAAGCGCAAAATCTTCTGACCTACATGTTACTTAATTTGGTGGAAAAGTTTCATCTCATTTCTAAGTTGCATGGTTTTTTCTGAAATATGCTTTTCACCACTTCCTGAGCTTTATTCAAAACATGATTTCTTGTAACCTGATCATCATCACTTTGTATTATTATGTAGTTTATATTCTGGGTAGCCATTTTCTGGCTCATTTTCTGCTATTGGGTATTTGCATATTAGCCTTGAAGCTTTGATCTCTGTTTCTTATCTTCTTGCATAATGATATATGACTAGCAGTATGATCATACCAGCTATTAGCACTATTTGAGCTTAGCAATGTCAAAATGTATAAAATTCATTGCTCATTCTGAAGGAATCCTCCAGAATGAGTTCATGATGATATACTGATGTTAAGACCTAAGAATGAAACAGGTACCTTGTTCTGTTCAGTTGGTGAAGATTTCTGTGACTGGTTGGAGTTGATTCCGGGATTCAAATTAGACTCACAAGAGTTAGAGTTGAGTGGAACGTTAACATGAGAAGTTTTTATTTGCAGGTCTAAATGACAAGGCTCCTTGTTGTTCAAAAGGGATTGAGAGGTTCTTTTTTTATTTTTTTATCAGAAACTGAAAAATAAATTAAACAATAAGAAGAAAGTATAAAGAATAGAAAAGATTTCCTTTCGAGTGCAAAAACTTACAAAATTAAAAAGATAAAACTAGGAAATACAACCACTGCCAATTAAAGAAGAAAAACAGAGGGCTTCAGGCTTTGGTACAAACAGCCACAAGATGGTAAAGTAAAATATATCCCACACCTCCTCTTCGGATCTCTCTTTGTTTCAAAAATTCATGGCCTACTCTAGGGGGATTGAGAGGTTCGGTGTCGGAAGAATTCTTAGAACATGTTGAAGGCATGATATTCATATTAAACCGAATCCTATGAGCTTGAGCTTTTAGGAGGAGTTGAGGTGATTAACATGGTATCAGATTGATCGTTTAACTGATTTTGCCCATTGCATAGATTCAGTTTTGGGTTTAGGCTTAGAACCTCTACATTACATGAAATTTGTTAAATAGTGGATGCTAAGGGCATACTATAGTTAAGTATTTTTCTTTTATTGATATGTGGGTACAGGGTTTATTATATAATTTCTTTAATTGTGAATCACAGGGGAAAGGTCCATTGGGGATGTTTCTAGTGAACAGGCAATGAAAGAGAAGGAGAAGGAGAAGGAGAAAGAGAAAGACTCCAAGCTACAGGTTCAGACAGCAATGAACTGTCTTTCAACCTTTTGTTCTATCATTATTGTGTTGTGTAAATGCTAAAACCAGTAGTATCTAGTGTTTGCATGCTAAAGGGTTTTAAAATGTTCTTTTATGCATTTTAATTTCTCAGAATCTAAGCAGTTCCTTGCATATTTAGCATAGCGTGTTTGGATTCGATTCTACAGTTTATTCTCTGTTTCAGCATATGTCATTATCTCAGGGTACTATGTTTGCTCTAGCACATGGTGCTTGTCCTGACCCTAAAGGGAGATCTTCATTTTCCTTTCCAAGAATTCAGTTGTTCTGCTCTTATCCTGCGAAAGAAATTGATCAAAGTTTTACATGAACTATCATGAATAAATAGTGAATAATGTGGAAGATTAGAGATAAATACCCCAGGTCGATTTAATTTGATATGATAATTTATTGTGCAGAATGACAATGATATCATATAAATTTATTGAAATAGGTGTAGCTGAGACCAAAAGAAGCTAGAGATGCATTAAGCAGCAAGGCGTGACTGGGAACTCCTACTAATTGTTGCAAGGAGATTTTAGAGATGTCCAAAATGACAAAGGAAGCAAATGCAAGACCTGTCTTCTCTCTGATATTGCAGCGAGTTCAACCATTTTCATGATGATTCCATCAAAATGGTATGAAATGAACTACCCTTTACCATTTCTCCAAAAAAGTTGTTGGTTTGCTGAGGTCTTCTTTTCGTTGTTATCTTTCATGTTTTTTTTCTTCTCAAATAAGTTGTGGCCCAATGGAATCTCAATGGTACATCAAAATTCCCTTTTCTATAAGAACATAATTTTTGGAGTTTATTTTAGTGGAATAAATAGAGTAATTAAGCGGCTGATCTAGAACTCTTATTTGAGTTGAGTTTGTATTTTCTCTCTTTGGTTTCTTCAAAGATTCCTTGATTAAGTTATAAAGAAACACAAATGGTTACAGTAAGCTCACTTAAAAGAGTTAAAAATTGTCTAGTATGTACCACTAGATCCCGTTCAATTGTTTTGACAGTTTATTTGTTGAAAATTATAAGATTGGATGTAAATGTTTGCAGATAAGGATGGTGTGGTGTCCATTTTTCCTAGTAAGCTTCTTCAACTTCAAACAACAAGAATTCGGACCTGACTGGTTCTATTCTATTGATGGCCACACTTGACTAGCTGGCTAATGGGCTGCATGATGGTATGTGTGACCCCCTTGGGGACCTAAGCTGGGGATCGACACATGGAGGGCCTCATGGACAGCTCGAGGAGCATGGAGCTCGCATCCAGTTGGGATGAAGCACAGCATTCAAGATGAACATGATGCTTGTGAAGAGACATGTTCGATAGAAACATACTTGTGAAGGGGAGACACCTGTTTGGGAAATGATGTAACTATTGCAAAGGATGCCTGGTCACATGTAGCTCTCTCCTCATCTCATAAGTAAACACACGTGTTAGAACACAGAAATTGTTAGAGAACACGGAAGGGTGTGAGTGTAAGGAAAGAGTGTTGTGGCCATGTTTTTATTTTGTGGGTTCTCTTTGTGACAAGTGTTGAGACACTTGTGAATTTTTATATCTTGTTAGTGCGGTAATACAAGTTGGGAAGAGTTTTTCCTATAAATGATGTTTCTCTCGTTTACTTTGCTTTTAGAAACGGAAGAAAAGGTTGGCTAAGTTCGATAACTTAAGCGCACATAACAACAAAAAAACTAATTGGAGTAGTTTTGGGGGGTGTGGCGTGTGTTTGGTGGTGTGTTTAGTCTCTCTTTGGAAGTTTGTCTTGTGATAACAAAGATTCGAGGAATTGAAGTACGTTGTAGATGTGAATGTAATTCACTCTGTTTTGGTTCCTCTTTGTGTCTTTTTTCCTCTTCTTCTATACTATACTGTATTTATGTTCAGGACCTTGGTAGGAATGGGTGTTCTCCAAGGAGATGTTTTAGGTGTTTAAACTTCTTTATTGGGCTCTATAATATGATCAACTTTTTTCAATATATAAGTATCTCTGCAAACTTTTTCTTTTGGTAAAACGACCTGCAGGAAACTTGCCTTGCATGGGTTTTAACGCGCATTGAATCCTATCTTCATCCTTCTCCATTTTTTCTTTGTTGCTCTTCACTTTTCTAATAAATATACAAAAGCAACATTGGATATTTGGAATTCTTGTAAGTGCCCCACCACGGGATGTAACCCCAGGTAGAGCCAAAGATGAGGAAGAACCTTTGCTCTCCATGGGTTCTACTTGATAGTTACAGGGGGGCGGAGTGGGTTTGATGTGAGATATTGCGTTAAATTTATTCATACATGTGCCATTGCATTTATTATTATAAACAATGCATAAATTAGAACCATGACTATCAAGAAGAGCCACATAACCATGATTCTTATTATCATGGCCATAAATAAGCGACAACGGGGGCCGAATTAAGCTCACAGCATGACTATAGCCTATAGACACCCACAATTAGACTTTCTCGCGTCTAAAACGTTTGTCCACGGTATCTATGGCCACGCCTTGATGCAGTCCACTTTCTTTGCAGCTATAAACTATAGCCATATTATTTACATTAGCGAGGTGGAGTGACCGCCCAGGTGTAAACTCAGCTTCTTATAGTGAACCTTGTAAATAGTTTAATTCTGTTTTTTCAAGAGGGTGATGTTTATCATTGTCATACACAAATGTCTTGGGTGTTTGATATTAAAGTCTCCACCTAATAACTATAGTTTAATCTTGACAGCAGGTGGATCAAGAAGGCTATTAAATCTTCAAAGGAATTGTACTTTGTAACTAATCTGATGATTTGATATTATCACCCTCATTAAGCAGATCTTTGAAATGTTGATCCACAATGCATTGATAAATTACTAAAAATAGGACTACGAACCATGATAAATGTGTATAATCATATCATTGAATTTTATATTATCTTTATACTATTTTTATAGTTTTAGGTTCTAGTTGTATCTCTATTGTGATGATTGAAGTGCGGCCATGCTTTCAATGTCTCCTCAAAGCGATTGAAAGCCTCTTGATTTTCTTTCTTGAAGAATATATATAGTTGTTGTTTTGGAATTTCAAAATTGTAGCATCACATAACTCAAAAACTTGTGTTGTATTGAAATTATAATAATCATTAGAGAGTGTATGAGAATGAATTTTAGGTGGGATGAGGATGCATTTGATTGATGAAAGAGGGATGTGTCTCATACATACTTCTTTCAATAATTGCGAGGTTTGAAAATAACTTTTTAGGACTGTACATTTTGTGGATTGTTTAGACATTTATGTACAATAATTACGGGATTTTGAGAAAAATAACTTTGGACTCTTACATTTTTAAGTTGTTGAATAATTTATAGAGAATATATATATATATATATATATTGGCAAAAATCAAAGCAAAACTTCTGGCGAGTTAATAATATATTAATTTGTATTTATTACCTATCTGCGCGATTACACATGAATTTGGCTTTGCTTTTCTTTTATTTCTTTCTTTTTTATTTTTTTAGTTTTGGCGGTACCAATGTGGTGCTCTCTTTTGAATGAATATGCATGTCAGCTATGAAGTATTTATGTGTTCTAATGATTCTTTCTTATCTTTTTTTATGTCTGGAAGTACTTCTTATCATATGAAAGCCACTGAGAAGTTTCTTTGACCTTTGTATACCACCAGGTGTGTTCCATAGCTGCTTGCATTCATTCTTAAAAGTCACCTTCAGCTAGCCCATTTGAGACCAGTGTGGTGATTTGCTATTGTGATGGGGAAAGCAGTTTAAGCAAGTGTCAATTTTGTACCCTTGAAGCTAGTGCGGGACATGAAGGATTTTCAATCACTCTTCTTAATTTTGGTTATATATATATATGAATGAGTTAGTTATCACAAATTATTCATGTGGTGGCTTTCTTGGAAAAAAGATACAAACAATTTTCATGATTTATATAATAAATATCAAAATCTTTGTTATTCTTACAATGATCAACTGTACATATTAGTGATGGCAGACATTGTGCTCCTTAATAATTTGATCAATATAGTAATTATTTAATGTATCACAAAAAAATAACGCATTAATGGAATTTTAAAATGTTTTGGTTCATTGATCATTTGGTCTTTTGCATTCTCAGATGTAGCATAAAGAGTGATGGGAAGAATATGGTCCCCGATGTCTCTGAGTTCTAGGCAGTTCGACTACTTCTTGAGACCTTGTACTCCTTTGTGTTAATTTGTTGTTTATAAATCTAATTCGAACATCTTGATGTTTGATTGTGATCTATGGTGTAATACTTAAAATTTATAGATTGAGCCCTTTAGAAAAGCAGTGATGGATGTAACACGATGCACGTAACTTGGCTACTATTAAAAATACATGTAGTGGATTACTTGAACACATTTAACAAATTCGAGATTTTGTTCATGCCGTCCTTTCACTGTATCATCATCAGGATATTGTTGAATGTTCATGATTTTAATTATTAACGTTGATGGTTCTGATATCTCTTGGTTATATAACCGTAAAGCTTCCGCAGTTTTGTGCTCCCATACCATGACTTGTAATATTAAATGGCCAGAAGTGTTGTACTTACCATGCTTTTTTTGTCATCACCGGGCGTATCAGCAATGAATAAAGCGATGGAGAAACAGACGCTGACTATCGATCGGGCGAAACGAGGCGCTTACATTTTTAATGGGTAAAAGATAATATATTGAAGCGAAAACAACGTATGACGAAAGGTATATCGTAGCGACTAACGGGGAAAGCGAAAATGAAAGGAAAAGAACGAAAGAGCACTTACCCGACCTACCTGACTATCCTGACCTCTGACTATCACTGACCCTCATTTACAACCATCCATATCGGAAATCCATAGAGAGACTCCATTTTTAATATTGGACTTTGGACCGAGATTGCAAACTAAAAATAAAGAGGTCTTGATTTATGAGCAGAGCAGCGCTCATCATCAAAAATCAATTTTGTTTCTCTCATGCGAATGGAGTAGAACAAGCAAAGGGAGTGAATCAGCGTGACCATTTCTAGATGCTTGGAACTATGGAACATCAATATTGATGAGTTCCGGGAAGATCATCTAATCTTGGAAAAGGAAAGGCATAGGAGGAAGTGAGGATTTTGGTGGACACTCTACTGCGGAAATGGTACCTCCGTGCAGTGATCTGCTGAGCAAGAGAAAACAAATGTCTCTTTGAAGCGAGAGGCGAGTTGATAAATTGGTGGAAATAGGCGGTGCGGTGAAGTGACTTGAGATATAGGAGCACATTAACTGTGAGGAATTGAGAAGAGCGAAGAAACATACATGTTGAAGGAGCAGATATGTTGTTGGAGGGAAAAAGTAAATCTTTATATTTCTTATAATTTACTTCTAATAAATATCAAAATGCTTTGAAGTAATTTTATTTATTCTTAAATACAATGATTGTGAAGCTCACATATGATAATCAGATATTATGCTCCTTATTAGTTGATCTCATATAAGCGGTTTTGGTTTCATGATAATTAGGTGAGACCCCCTTCATATGAAAGATCTTGCAAAATATTTTTTTTTCTTCTCAGTTTTATTAGTTTCTTTTTTTTTAAGCATTGATGAAACTTTCGAATAATAAGCAACATTTGAAGGTGAAATAACTTACAGAGAAATTTAATATGTTTTTATTCCTCCTTTGTGATATTGAAATAATAATTTAAATTATTCAATTAAAGCTTCCAAAATAGTGTAACAGGTCGAGGTGGGAGTATTTGAGTAATAGCTTTAGAAATAACAAATTTTATCGATGAACATTAAAAAAAAAAAAAGAAGTCTTAGAGACGAAGTTAGTAAAAGATTTTCATTGGTTTATAGCACATTAACATCCTTATATCTTGTACTAATTATGGCAGTGAAGACGAATAACATAGCGTGCGTGTATCATAAACGAGGGGAAAGCGTACACTTACAATTTGAAACTCGTAAACCAGTAGGCTGCATCGGTTCTTGAAAACTTTGGTTTGATTAAGTAGTCAAAGATTGATGTGTTCTACAGGTTGTCTTTGAAGAGCTACTGATGGATATAAAAAACAAATTTTAATCTTCTAAAGATAACATAAGAGAGCGTATAAAGTCATCGTGAGATCTGAATAGAATGAGAACATATTTACCATATCAATACATCTAAACAATTAACAATTGGCGGCATCTTATACCACTCCCGAGGTTTGAGCTTTCTTACTCTTTCTTGGGGACTGTGACACTAGAAAATGTGGTGTAACGACATATTAAATGGGACATAAACTAGTATAGGCAAGACCAATGTTTGAATTGAAATTAAAGCTCCTTTGGAACACAAAAAATACTAGGAAAAGAAAAAAATACTTCAAAAATAATTTTCTTAAATTTTGGTTTCCACAAGTAAAAAAATATAAAATAAATAAAAATATAATCAAAATTCTTCAAAATTTTACGTATTTTAAATTTGTAATCATATATATATTAAAGAGAAACAAATAAATGAGTTTGAATAAGCAATATATAATTAATTTATTAAGTTTAAACAAATTTTTTATTTTTCACAAAACCTGTACTCTGCACTCTCTTTATTTCCTATCTGTTATATTGCCTTTGTACTTTTGGGTTCAAATGGGCTAATGGACAAAAATTAACTAGCATGATGAATGTAAAAAAGAATACGATGCAACTTAATTTAATCTAAGTCTATGATATTAAGGAAAATGAGGTGATATTACTAAATAATGATAATAAAAGCCACCAGCAGAGCTTAGGGCTAATGTTGGATTATAAGCTATGTAGTGGGAGTCATCGATAAATTTAATCTTATTCATAATCGCACCTCTCTTAAGAAAACATTCTTATCTTGCCTCCTTGATAACGATCTTATCTTGTATTGATGATCCTTGATTTATATATGAAATGCACTCCACATTTTTTCACCTTGGCGGCCTATCATAAATATAACCCATGAAATGCATTTTCGAGTCCCTCTGTTTACTTGAGATAAGATTCTTGCTAATAACGCCCTTGAGACGATACCATCACCCATAATTGATCACGATAACTATCATCGTTTGTAGCATACGCACGGTTTTTAATGAAATCTCACCTGCCATCCGATCACGGAAGAATTAGCTGGATGTTTGAAGAGAATGCGAGAATATCATCCCATCTCGTCTATCTCGATTCGTGTGAGTGGAGAATGGCGAGCATAAGCGAATCTAAAGTTATTTTTATACCAATCGGGGAAGTTCTTTGTTACTTGAGATCGGGATCTGATAACCACACTCTTGGGGTTCAATCTTTCGGGAATTACAATATTCACTCCATGATAGGCAAATCTGGTAGAAATAGACCCAGGCAGACACGTTGCATTCGACTCCTGCCTGAATACCGTAGATCTTTTGATCACATAAAAGATGTTTAAGTGAAATCAAATCATACACAATTCCGGAATTTTAAGCATTTGAATAAAGAGAACCAAAGTGAACTTTGTTGACTTGATGGCTCATGAGATGCATCCATCGAAACTTGTAAACTTGGTGGAAACTGCGGAATGCGGTGAAGCCTCTCCACGAGTGGCGCTCAGTCAAGGATTTCGGATTAGAGAGTTAGTGATGTCGGAAGGTATGCTACTAAAAATAGTTCCCTTTCGAGATATAGTGCTTTTAGTGATGATAGGTAGTAAATGTCAGAGTTCCTCATTAATTGAATTCTGATAAGCTTAGATCCACTTCTTTAAATAAGTACCTGCGGTGAAATATCACTTGATTGCAGCATGCACTAAATTTGATGGAGATCTGAACTTAAAGAAAGGCAAATCCATGACTCATTGAATCTAAATGTCTTGTGAAATTGTAGACGTGTAGGCTCCACAAGTTCTCGGGTGAGTTTGTTGAGTTTTTGAACGACGGAAGTGTGAGGTTACAGGAATCTCGGGGTACAAATCTTTATCACGGAATGTTCAGCAAATTTTGCGGAGTTCTCGAGGATCTAAATGTAAAGAAAACCTTTTCGAACGTTGAATTGAAGATGATATTCTTTTAAAAGCGATTCCATCCAAGCGAGCTATCTTAAATTTTTCATATCTTCCATCATTTACGGAAAACTTTGCAGTTTGAAGCTAAGCGGAAGCGAAGAGTTCTAAGTGATTTCAACTTATAAATGTCACTTGGAAGACTCAGAGCATGACTCCATGACATAAGATCTTGATTCAGGCGCGGCCGGCGGGTAGTTCATTGTGCGCGGTTCCTCACGGCATAACTTGCCAGAAGCTCCTGTTTCTGGGCACTTTGAGCGGGTAATATATAATTTCTCGCCCGATCCACGAAAAGCTTCTCTTTTGTTCATATATAAGTGCTGACCCCACAATTTATGACTTTAAAGATCGGTGCAACTTATTAAAGAAAGGCACATCGCGCACACTTATTAAGAATGAAGTACTTCTCTGAATAGTAATCGAGGATAGGTGGTCACCACACTTGCTCATTGATTCACCACGAATAGCATTTACAAACGAGAATAAAGGAAATATAATCCGAAACTGCAGATTGATCATATCACAGACTCAAATGACATCCTAATCCATAAGACACTACAAGTGCATCTTTGGTGTGTGTTCTCAGTGGAACATAAAGCTGCGCGCAAAGCAAATCGAAAGTCATTATCCTCGTGCCAATTCATAGGAAGTTGATTAGTGTTTCATCCCTACATTTTGATACCTTATCGATGGCATTCCGAGGAAACTACAAAACTAATTCCTTGCGAAAAGCGGGACCTGCAGAATTGTGTATGTGCGACCACCGCCTCTACATCACGCACGGAAAAAAAAATTATGGACTTATAAATCGTATTGCTGCATAAAGGTTGTTGCCATGAACATCATACGAATTCCCGATTTGCGGCAATTGGTAGGAAACCCCGTAGCCACCTACGCCATGATGGTGATATAGGCAAATCATGGGCATGGCAAGTACACTCGATGGAGCTCTAGATTTCATAAAAGTTTGCTTGCACCGGTGACTTCGACCAATTTCGGCAGAAAGATGGTTGATGGTAGCGGACATCTTGGATATTAGTTTCGAGATCTATTAACTGCGATGATGAGATGATAAAATATCGTTGGGGATTTCTCCTGTTTGTAGATGGCAGTTACTTAGATCTAATTCTTTTAGTGCCCTTACTAAGATATGAAAAACATGATCAGGCTCACTTTTCCACATTGCAATTACTTGAAGCAGATTTGCTCTGAATGGGGGACAAGCGCTTATCACTCTGAGGATTACTCTTGGAGTTATGAAGGAGCCATTTAGATTTAATATTCTTAAGGAGATCGGCAAAGCAAAGTGGCGATTCATAGTTAAGCAAACTAAATGAGGAGCTTTTCAAGCATTGCGAGGCTCTTTGGGATTCTCCATCGACTTTAGGAGTTTGAACATGCGTTGACATTAAGAAACTTAAAAGGTATCTTAAATTACAAATACTCTCGGGGGATAATCTCAAGGTTTTGCAATGTGCTAGATTCAATATTCAAGCCCTTCCAAATGTTCAGTGAAGATGGTAGTACGTAATGTTGTTCATGCTCATCGGGCTTTTGAATTTTTCATTGTGTACTTGATCTCTGGAAAATACTCTGGTTGATGATCATGCGAAATTTGAAGATGTTCATGACATCGATATGCGGTGGAGGCTCTCAGGAAGCATGCACCTACCCGATTCAAGGAGGAGGAAAAAAAGATCGAACTAGTTAATAAGTAGCTAACCTGACTTTATCTTGTTTAATAAATCTTAAGCAAACATATAACCTTGAGGGTAAGTATCTCGAGTTTGGCATCATTCACGAAGCTTAGGAACTCCTGAATGTTTTGAATGATTAAGATTGATGACTAACCTAACTTAGAAGGCTGCAAAAAAGAATATCTTCTTCATAAATAAATTTCCTATCAAATTTGAAAGTAATCGAGAAGAAGAAAAAAAACGCGGTTAAACCATTAACAATACCATTATTTTCATTCCACGAAAGTTGTTCTATGTTGCTACATTGCATGTTGAATTCAACAAGATTCCATTGGACTTAAAAATTTGGGAGGCAGTGTTTTTAAAGAATATTCATCCCCATTGATATCTTAACCAGAAGCGATTTGAGTCTTTGGGAAGCGCCACTAGAGAGGAAAATGCACATCTTGATCAATTTCCATAATATGATCATATTTAGTATCTTGATGAACTTTGAAGCGATCTAAGTTTATTCATCTTCCACCAAAAGTTCGGTTGTAAATTAATTCCTTTGTGCGAACATTGATGAATAATCCTTGATTGCCTTTGTCCTGGCAGAGCCCCGAGAATAAGCAAATAATAAGCTTCGTCAACTTTGCCCAAATATTAATAGTTTCATAGAAAAAATATATATGTAATAATAATGTTCAAACATATAAGCTCTTAAAAGCATTTCCAGCTAGTATAAACTTCATAAGATCCCATAATACACTCTTTGTTTCGAACTTGTTTACGACACTTTCACGAGCAATCTCGACCCATTTGTTGTATTAATCATGCATAATATCTTGTTATCCCATGACACTTATGAGACATCTTTCACACAAATTACTTATTTCTGTAGCACCATCAGTATTCTTGAAACAAAATCTCTATCTTTTCCTTTAAAGAAACATGTGATGTCGAATATTTCTCCTTACCATTAATGATCAAAGCTTATTCTAAGCACATGATAAATTTCCATGTGGGTTCTTTTTCCAATTTACGTGGTCATTTCCATTCATGTATTCCTCTCTTGCTAGATAAGGGTAGAACCCCAGCTATGAAGTGCTAGTGGAAAGGCCTTGAAATATTTATTGCATTATCACAAAGATTTTTATAATAATCTTTTGGAACAATTTGTTTCAAAGCATACAAACTGAACAGCTTGATGGTGTCTTCATCATTTAGCTTTCTAGGCTCATATGATTGATTTGCTCCATCCTAAGCTACCAATTTTTATGCCTACTTGTTATAATGATCCGACTTCACAGACAGGCAAATTAGACTCTCGAGCTAAGTAGTCTAATTGCCTTTGCTTGTCTACATCATCGAGAATAACAGAACCCTTTCATAAGAAGTTTTATCACTTATCTCATGAGTTTGCTTCATGAATATTACTTTTTCTTCTATACGTTCCTGCTAAGGTATCATCGAGAAGTTGATTACATGTCTGAGTGACCGGCATTATCTTCAGGCTCTCGAACATCTGCAGCTGCCCTCGAATTTACAAGAAATTTCATTGTAAATGGCTAGCAATGGTAGTCTTGCCAATTCCACCAATTCCGCAAATTCCAATCATCTGAGCATCATTTGGCACCGTGTTGTAATGCCTTGGGTTGTTCCGAATGATAATCCATTCCAACAATGTTCTTGCCCGCATATAAATGTGTAGGTCTAATTTTGAAGGATTTCTCGATGGTTGTCGATAACCTTTATTTCATGCACATCGAGTGTAATGTATAATCAAACTCATTATCCCAAAACTAGATAGTTATATTCACTAAAATTTTAATCTTAATTATAGGAAAACTAGCATTCCTCCAAAAGAAAAATGAATGAATATATATATATATATATATAGAGAGAGAGAGAGAGAGAGAGAGAGAGAGATACTCCTTTTCAAATAGTTGAGATTTCATTTCTGAAACTGTGGTGAGTGTTGCTAAATGCTTTCAAAATCCTTTCAAGCGTGTCTTATATTTAACAGGTGTGGAAATTTTAAGTGATTTTACTTGAGATCAAAATCATTTCATGTGAAAAGGCAAATCTTTGTTTTCTACCCAACAAGGAATAAATTTCTAACATGAAAGAAGAAGAAGTATAGTTACTGGTTTTCCACATGCCATCCAGATAGATTGGCCGCTTTTCTCAGCAATCTACTTACACACCATCTCCTTCTTCTTTTGATTAGCATCTTTTTCATGGAAGGTGAGCATCATCGAAACAACCAAATTGATTTCGCACATCGATGGAGGCACATGATAGAAAATTAGGCTGTGTGGATCTTTAAAGTCAACGATCTTTGAAGTTCATTCAAACACCAAATTAGATGGCATAATTCTTTGAGAAAATAACAATGAAAATCCTTGATTCTTCTATAGCTCTTGAGAGATCAGCCACGATATCTCCTCCTTTCTCAAGTTCTTCATCATCTCTAAATGTATAGATTCCATGCGTAACAAGATAGTATAGAGATGATCAGTGAAATTCTTACAGTGTCGCCCCTCTAAAACTCAAGAACATCATATAAGAGGATTAGAAGAAGTATAAGAGGCTTCATGGGTGCTGGTCGAATCCATTTTGGTGTGCTTTACCAATGCTACTAAGATTTTGAGGGGAAAAAGGAAGCATCTTCGGATGCTAGTCTTCCATCATGGACAGTCGAAGGAAGTGGCATCTGAAAAGCATCTCTGTTTTTATTGAAAATATAAATAAGGTTTCTTCGATAAATCATTTCCTGTGTGTGAAATCAAGCAGCGAAATGACAAGTATGAGAAACTCACACATATTCTTTACCTTTTTGGGAATAAGCAGCTCTGCTTCTGTTAGCAGAAGATGATGAGGGGCTCCAGGGTGGCGTCGATGAACTGGGTTAAGGGAGGAATAAGCAAACAATTAGCAGTAGATCTGGGTGAGTGGGTGAAAAAATTCAGGGAAGGAGGGAAGGACAGGCTGGATGGTGTGGAAGCTATATGGAAGGTTCAAGACAGGGTAGCAGCGTTATTTCTCACCAATCACCACGAAGCTGAGCCTCCTACTACTGCTAGTCTTGTGGGTCCCAAACGTTCACCTTTGTCTTACTTTTTTCCTTTTCAGGTTTCTTTTTCCTCAAAGACAGAAGTCAAATCTAAATTACACTCGGAGATCATGGGTGAGCCATAGTCAGTAACTATTGTCCCAAAGGATGAAAAAGATGGGCATGATAAAGTGAGACCAAGGCTGAAACAAAGCATTCCAAGCATAATAATTCTCTCCGCATTTCATCAAGCCTGAGTATGATCTCTTCTCCTCTTCTGAATTTATCCTCTGCATCCAAATTGACCTGTAAAACTCAAATTATATTACAACAGGAGCTGACAGATCGGGTCTCAGAATGGCGAAGAATCCATTCCTGGGTAAAACAGAAGATAGATGACGATTGAGTTGGGCGGCTGCTCATATTTTCCATTTGTTTTCTTCCTCTGCTGCTGTATGCTTTACATTTTCTATCAAATTTTAAAAATACTGCACCACTTCCACCTCGTCTAAGCGTTTTACTTATGTAGCCCAATTAAATCCTTGCCATCATAAAACCGTTAAGATGACCACCAAATGGAACACATGATAGTTAGGACCCTCCCCTTCTCTCCCCAACCCAGCTGCACCACCATACCCCAGCTGCACCCACATTGCCTCAATTTTGTTTGATTTTTATGACACTTGATTTAAAAAAATTAATATATTAATCTCTAATATAAAAAAAATATATTTATCTATAATAATTAATAGTCTAATAAAATAAATTAAGTAATTAAAATTGATTATAAAACTTTCAAATTTAATTTCTTTTTAAATAACTCTTATCCATTAATTTTGTATCAACTTAATACATTAAAATATATAATTTATTTTCTTTATATTTGCAATATTTTCTATTTATAAATCATATCTTGGATCTAGTTTTTATATTTTAAAATTTTTATGGAAAATATGCATTAAAATTTTGTTTATAGAATATTGAACATAATTTTGAAAAAACATAAAATTTAAAAATTAAAAAAATAATGAACTATTCAATAATAAATTTTTAATCACGATTTTTTATTTTTTTAAATAGAATTAGATTGTGTTTGGAGGTATTAGCTTATTCACCCTCAATCCATTTTATATTGATGTGGTAAACTCTTAATTGATAGTTGATTATGTGTAAACAATTCTTGATGGGAAAATGCTACAAATAGTAGCTTTTTCTAATCCGCTCTTATTAAAATAACAAAATTTCCCTTTTTTTTTTTATCATTCTCTCCATATTTACATCATTTTAGGATTTTTATAAATTTTATAAATTATAAATTATATTAAATAATATGAATTTTTTATAAAATAATATGAATTTTTATGGTTATAAATTTATTTTATATTAGATTAATAAAAAAATATGAAATTATAAAACTTATAACAATAAATAATTTTTTTGTTTTTTACTAAATAATATTATAAATTTATTCATAAATTATAAATAATATGAAATATTATAAATTTTTATATGGTTATAAATTTATAAAATTTATTTATGGTTATATGAAATAATATGAAAATTTTATCACCATAAAAAATAATATATGAAATAAATAATATTTTTATGGTTATAAATTTATTACATATTAGATTTATAAAAAAAGTAAGTTATAAAATTTATAACCCATAAATATTTTTTGTTTTCTATGATAATATTATTTAGTAGTTTAAGTACATAATTTCATATTATTTTATTTATCAAACCACAGTACTAAATTTATTCATAATTATAAACAATATGAAATATTATAAATTCTTATATGGTTTATATAAATTTATATAATTTTGTAGTTTATATGAAATAATATAGAAAAGTTATCACCATAAAAAAATAATATATAGTAAATAATATTTTTATGGTTATAAATAATATATTTTTTATTCTGTGGTTATAACCACAAATAATTGTTTTTATTTATATGAAGTATAAATAACATAATATATTTATTTCTAAATTTATAAATAATATTACAAAAAATAACCATAAAAATTTCATAGAGTTATTAATCATAAATTTATTTACTTGCAAATAATATTATTTATGGTTAAATAAAAATTTATTTTATATTTTTTAGTCTCTCTACTTTTCTATATATAGATGCATTGTTTTTTTCTTTATCATTTTATAATTTTTATTTCTCTAATGTGTCTATATATGTAAATTAACGTTGATTAAATTCCTTCTAATAATTTCTTTTAAAATAATAATTTATAATCGGTATTAGTTTATCATTTATATTTTCATTCTGGAAATTGTCGGTTGAACAAAAGCGGACGTAATCTTGAGTACGTACATAATCGAGATTAATGAAAGAAACAATAAAAAACAGTAACAGAGTGGGAAAGTCACGAGTCACATAATTATAGTTAACCAAAACCGCGGTTTTGTGATATATTGAAAGCAAAGATTTGTATCGCAAGCAATCGGTGATCGTAGATTAACCTATTCTTTGGAGTCGATGCGATTGATTTTGATCGATTTGGTTTTTTTGCTCACCCCTAGATATTATCATTTTAGCTATAGGGTTGTATCATCTTGGCGTCATTTTCTCCATTATGCTCCTTAACCTCTTCATCATTTTTATTGCTATTCATTGATCTTTTTTAATTTTATTATTTTGGTAAATGATGCCCAAATATTCTAAAAAATCAATAAAAATGACATTAAAGGTTAAGTTGATATTGGTAGTTGATAATTGATACTTATAGTTCATTATAAATTATTACTTTATAAAGTAGTTGATTAAAATTGGCTGATTAAAAGTTAATTTAAGACATGATATGGATATATAAAAACAGTAATATGTATACATAAGAAAAAAGACCAAGAAATAAAAAAATAAAATTAGAAAATTTATAACCATTAATAAAAGAAAACAACAATAAGACATAATATTAATTCAAAAAAATTGTTTTAATGAACATCAAAACTTGTGATTTTTTTAAATAATTTTAATTTGAAAACATATTTTTACAAGCTAAAATTGTTTCTAAAATAGCTAATTTTTAAAACTAATTTCAAATATTTATAGTTCTATATTAAAATGTTATTCAAGCAATAATTCAAGTATCTAAAACCTTAATAAACATATTTTTATAAAGTATTCGTATAAAATATTTTTGTATTTAAATTTCCAATGAAACTTTTGTTCCTTAAAATAGTACAATTATTTTCAAAATTCATAAAAAGATTAGATACAATGACCACCTACCTGTTATATTTTCTTATAGAAAGAAAATATATAGAAAAAAGAAAAAGAAAAAGAAAAAGTATTAGAAAAAGTAAATGTGTAATACCATTGTGCACAAATAACTCCTTTAAAACAGGAGACTTCCAAAACTGAAGAAAATGATATTAAATATTAATCTTTAAGAATAAGAAGATTAAACAAAAAGAAAAGTCATATTAAAATTAATGACTGCAGCCACTACTGATGACTTTATTGGGTATCATAGGAAGATGGATGGAAGTTATCTGAACATCTAGAAAATTCTATGAAAATTTAAAAAAGTAATCGATAGTATCTGCTTGGACTTTATTATACGTCACGGTCTGACCAGTTGAGATTATTAGTAATTTTAAAACGAAAGTTACCGTTGAATTAACTGGTTTGGGCAGTGCTTGTTAATGTTGGTGTTCAAATTTAAGTAAAGAGAGATGAAGGAAGAATCTGGTCTAGCAATTAGACTTTGTTGTGCGCGTTTTTGTTTATCATTATTGTCGACCTCATGACTCTGGCAATGGAGTTAGGAGTTTTTTGCTATATATATATATATATATAAACATTGAACTTGTGCGCACATTCTTGCTTATGCGTGACTAACATAAGCTCACTCTAAACTTAGCTTATATATATATATATATATATATATATATATATATATATATATATATATATATATATATATACTACTATATATATATAAATATGTTATATTTTTTGGGTTTTATAATTGGTTATGAGATTTAGAGAGGCTGAGAACATTATAATTCTTTTCTCCTTCCCTTAACATTTTTCTTGTGCAGTATTTGATATATTGAGTTTATATTTGTCAGCCAAAGTAGCAAATGTTGTTGTTCTATCTCTTTGTCCTTTTTTGATCATCATTATTTTCTAACATATCATTATCCCTTTGTAATCGCTAGTGTTGAATGTCAAAGGCATGGGAGTTAAGAATCATAGCGATTTCCTATTATCTTGATTAGGGATGTTGTCATTTTCCGGAACTTTCAAACTTCCATGTTTCCTATCTGCCCACATACCAAGATTAAGTGGCTGAAAGCCATTTACTTCTAACACTAAGAAACAACTTATATACTAAAGTTTGTGAAGCCATTAAAGTTTAGTGATCGAATTTTTGTCTCTGACAATCTGTTAACAGTATTAAGATATTTTTAGGGAGATTGTGGTGGTAGTTTGGGGGTTGGGTAACTAGGTATGCCTATAAATTATTTTTTAGTAGTTTAGTTAGTTTTAATTTGTAAAGTTATACAAATAAAAAAATAAGGATAATTTTCAAGTAAAAATTCATTTCAGTTGAAAATAAATTATGTTTTTTTGTTATAACTTGTAAATTCGTATAATTTTATTTTAACTGGAAAAAGAAATATAAATTTATTTGTTGAATTAATTTCATGTGGAAATTCATCTTGTTATTCAAAACAATAATAATTTTTCTGGGTTAAAACAAAATTTATTTGATCTCTTAACTCACCTTTTTTTTTTTTATCGGTGGGATGAATTAATCTTTTAATTAAAGTAGTTTTAATTTCAATATATATATATATATATATATATATATATATATATATATATATATATATATGTTTCCTAATCTTAAATTTTGTTTTCGTTACCAAACTGACAATGTCTAGCCTAAAAAACAAAATGATTCCGCTTTTATTTTTTTTAACTTTTATTTATATTTATAATATTTCAGTTCTTTTTTATATACTTTTTCTTCTCATCGTTTAGTTTCGTTTATCTTTGCTCTTTTCCTCCTAATTTTTTTAAAATGTTGGTCGTCGGTCGTCAGTTGTTGAATTAAAAAAAGAAAAAAAAAGGGTTTTACAGAAGGCTTTGAGAGTCTTTCACCCTAAAAAAATTAGGTTGCCCACTTCATTCTTCTACCCCATTTCTTAAAGACCCCATTGTCTCAGCCTTTAAGAACCTCTATATTCTTTTTCTTCAAATTCTGTTCTTGTAATTTTGTTACAGTCAACCATAGCTTCAGTACTAGCAGTTCCGAGATCCTCTTCTTCTTCTTATAATTCTAATTCGAAATGGAGAATTTTGATGTGTTCTTGAGTTTCAAGGCGAAGATACCCGCAAAACCTTTACCGATCATCTCTATTGGGCTTTAGATCGAGGCAACATCAAAACCTTCAGAGACGATGAAGAACTTCCAAGGGGAGAAGAGATTTCACCCCAGCTCCTAAAAGCTATTGAAGGATCCAGGATCGCCATTATCGTCTTCTCAAAAACCTTTGCTGATTCCAAGTGGTGCTTAGATGAACTGGTCGAATAAGGTGCGAGAAAGAAAAGGGGCAAAAAGTTTTTCCTATTTTCTATGGTGTAGAGCCGTCTGAAGTCAGGAACCAGACTGGGAGTTATGGAGAAGCATTCAGAATCATCAGACAAATGCAGACGAGGAGAAGAAGGAGAAAGAGAGGTGAAAGTGGAAGGCTGCCTTAAAGGAAAGCCGATAAGTGAGTGATTTCTCTACAGGTAGGTATCCTCACTTTTCCATTCCAGGCCTATAGTTTATTTTCATCCTTGTTAATAGATAAAAAAATTAATGATTTCCATATACAAATCAAAATGCATTTTTATCTAGTAGACATTGTATGTTTGATTCCTAACAAATGTCTATAATTGGAATAATATGAGATATTCAGTAGACTTGTAGTAGATGTTGTGAACTCATTTAAGGCCAGCAAGTGGTACATTGATATATATATATTGGAAAGGATTTAACTTCCCAAGGAATTTGTTTTCTCTCTAATTGCCCAAAGTATTCGATGTATATGTTTTTCTGGTTACAAGCATCAATTTATACTACTCAAAGGGTGCTGTGGCACTCCCTACAAATTGTGGTTCAAAGTCACCGATGGTGATAGATGTCGTGGGAATGTGGTGCATAGTGGGGGATCAAGTTAGCAGAGTTCGCGATACCCCATGTATCCCCCATGTTCTTGTCTAATTAATTCTACGGCTTCTGAGGTGACAACTTCAATTGGCTAGATCGATGCCCGATGTGAGTGATGGCGTGACCTACTTCCTTCACACAGATGTCCAATGTGTGTTTAACAAATTTTGGATCCGATGCCACAGGCTTGGGCTTGGGTTCCCTGGTTGTTCGGGTTGCTCATGTGCGACTCATGTGGGATTAGACTTATTCCATTCTACTAGCCCCACTAGCGTCTGTGTAGGACAATAGTGTTGGATTGGCGCTACGTTGTTTTGGTACTTGTGTGCTATTTGGTCATGAGTGTGACGGTCAATGGGTTGCCCCAGTGCATGGGGTGGCATTTGTAGGTTTACGGGGATGGGTGCGTCGTTGAATGCGAATGGATCGTTTAATCTTTGTTTTGAGATATCCCCACCAACAATGATAGGATTTTAGGGCTTAAATGCTCCCAAACTTACCTTTTTAGTTCTTTGAATATTTGAAACATATCCTTTATCCTCCTTCTTATGCTCTAACTATAGGTTAGTCATTGTAGTTTATTGATTCTTGCCACCAATGGAGTTCTATTTGCCTATTGTTTGCGATCTGTGCATTATCACGGTAAAGGTATATTCTGGCTGTTCAAGTTTCTTCTTTTCTCTGCTCCCTTTGTCGTCTTCTAAGTGCGGTCTTTAAGGAGGGACCTTAATTTGTCATGAGTGGTGAGTTGATCACAGATCTGTCGGTGTCTTTTGTCTTTTTTCTCCTTTTTCTTTTTTCTAATTGGTAGTCACTTCCTTTGTGGCTAGATGAGTGACCCTGGTGACTTTGCTTTGTCTCGTGCTCCAATGGCAGCGATGCTCGAGAGGTCGACTGATGTGATAGGGGGTTAGCCCAGGCCTATCGAGCTGAAGCGGGATTATTCCTCTTTTGGCTCGAGGGCGCTCATTCCCTCTCTTAACATGACACCAGCAAAAATAAGTCGCAAGGCAATGTCCTGCTATTTGGTGCCTGGGGTGCGCGAAGGACCCGATGCTCCAAGAGCTTGGGTTGAACTTAGATCCTGAATCAGGTTAGGTGTTAGAATACTAGCGTCGATTTACTATCTATCCTAACCTGCGAGTTTTTTGACAATTTTTTTGTGTTCGTGCGGTGTCGGCGTGGAAGCGTGAACCTTTATCTGCTCAATTCGATCTTCTAGTGCGGGTTAATGCCGACGTAGGGACGTAGCTTCTATTATCGTTGGAGAACATTCGGGAGGTAAGTCGATAACCGGGAGAGTTTATTCCACAATGGTCGAGGTTAAACTTCATGGGAGCGTCGGGCGTACAGAGGCGAAGGCAGATCGCAATGTTCTTGATCGAATTAAAGGAAACCCTGACAGCGAAGATATGGCAGGGAAGAATTGGGGGAACGAGTTTCCTCTTATCCTCCCCCAAGCCCCGGCAGATCCTTTGCGGCTGGAGCGAGTGGTACAAGGAAATGACACAAGCGCCTTCGGCTATGGTACGAGAGTTGATTAGGAGCCGTGCTCATGCTCAGATGGAGAGGGAGGCTTGAGGTCCCCCTTTGCTCCTCTCGGGTTTGTGGACGCCCTCGACGAGTGAGCAGGATTAATGAAGGCGGGATCGGTCGTAGCGTGAGTGACATTGGTTCCCGAGGGAAAAGAAAGGTGGAGTGTGTGGACCTCCCTAAGCAGATGTCTCCCCATCATGAGGCTCTCTTGTCTCTTCTGATAGAAGAGCTTCCTTTGGAGGTTCAATGAAGGGCCTTCTCTCGTTGGTAGAAGTATCACGGTGATGAAGGAAGCGCAGGAGTTCTTGCGAGAAGAGTCACGAACCCCTTGAAATGGCTACCATCGTAAGCGTGGCCACTTTTTTTTTTTTTTGGTTGATAGCCTTGTGTCGTGTCGGGTGTAGATGAAGCGTTTTAGTGCCTACATGGGCAAATGCATATGGCGGCGGCGCAACAGCTATCTCTGCTGCGTCTTTCAGTGCTCGAGCACCTTTATACAGCAGGTGTAGGCGAATCTCGAGGTTCCAGGAGCTTGAGAAAGAGTTGAGGCTCGTTTAGAATAGTGACTCTTAAAGGAAGCACTACTGGCGTAGTGTGAAGGAAAATATAAGGAAGGCTGGGTAGGCGTGGTGGTGGAAAAGTATTTCCCGACTTCACGGCATCATCAGGCGGTGGAGAGAAAAAGATGTACGTGAAGGAAGGAAAAGATGCGCCTCGGGTTGTAGAGGCTTACGACATGTTGCTCGATAGGTATGAGCATTTGTTTGAGGTTGGATACTGGGAGGGTTACGCGGAGGCTGAATGTATTGTGGAAGAACGTTTGGGGGGAGCACACGACTTTCCCACGGCGGGGATAAGGACAATTTTGTAAAAATAAATTTTGGATTTAATGAATCCATGAGTACCATTTGCCACATTAGCTAAAGCATGCGTGAGGGTGCCCAGTCGGCATCTCTGTCACGGGTTTTCCTATCTGTTGATTCGAGTTAACGGCGTGGGTATAAGTGTCACGGCGAAGCGTGAGGCATGGTTGGATCGAAAAACATTAAGGGCTGGGTGGAAATATGATGACGTCGGGGTGTTGTTGCACTTTCCCCGGGTAATGGAAGAAGCTTTTTATATATACATACAAAATAACCTTCATTGCATATTTTAAAGATAATTAATAAATGGTCTTATAAATGTGTTCATTTCACCATCATTCACAAAGGTTCATACATGTGGTCATTACGAGTGTAAGACTTTCTTCACAAATAAACTTTGTAACAATTATTGACAACCCTAAATATAAATATACTAAAACATAAATTTATTTATTTACAAAATAAATGTTGATTGGAAGAACAATAATCATAGAGGATGATCATAATTCATGCTGATTTATAAAGCGTTAATGGATCTTCGGTGACAATTTAGTAAATTTTTACTAACCAAACTAGTATTTGTCCTAGATAATAAATCTCTAATCATAAAGGAGTAATATTAGTTTAAGAAATGACTTTTTGGAGCAGTGAGATATTTATAGTTTTTATTACATACTTACTTAAATAATATAATTAATTTTGTTTAAACATGTGA